>JXTB01000082.1:516962-743412 GCA_002914805.1 Parasponia andersonii
AAAAAAAAAAAAAAAAAAACAATTTTTTTCATCATTCTCTCTCAGATCTCAGCACGTAAGCTAAACCCAGATCAACCTCTCTAAAATTCGATCTCGACACAAAGATTAAATGTTGCGAAAGAAAATCCTATTCTTGGCCTCACAATCAACAGCCACACCCATAATATGAGACCTTTCCAATCACCATAAATTGATGGCACATTTCACATCTTTATAGCCACTATTTCCCTTGACTCAACATCTAGCTCGAGGACCAATGCTTTCTTCACCGGAGTCGCAGATTGGCCATTCTCTGTTCGTCGATGTCATCTAGTTTTCCAAGTTTCAATGTTTTTTTTCTCTATCTTTTGACATTCATATATTGTATTGATTTTATGGAGGTGAACAGGTTTGGTGGATTTGGAGAAGGCGGAGATGGGTTTGGGAAGAAAGATAATCATGGGCTAGGCTGGAGGTTAGAGGGAGAGGAAGAAGAGAGAATGTAACTGTAGACAGGTCCAAGAGAGTGAGGTTTTTTTTTTTAATTCGAATTTATTATTTCAGTTATTTATTTTGATTTAAGTTAAATTATTAAATAAAAAAAATTCTAAAAGGTATTTCGGTAAACTCATAGTCAAAATTAGTCTTTGATACGAGTTTGACACAAATTTTTAATTTTAAGACCATAATATTCAAAAATTATATTATTATTTTCGATCAATATTAACTTAAGTTATACATAATATCTATCTAATAATTTTTTTCTTATGCATTGGCATTTTTTTTCAACTAAAATATATTTGCATTATTTGAAAAAATTACCTATAATAAGTTTAGCCTTCTCAAATTGAGTTACAATAAGAGGTAAGCACAAATGATCTATTTTTAACTCGTGGCAATTTAGTTCTCAAAGTTAAAAAGTGAATTGGAAATAAGAATTTAGAAATTGCTAGTGAAAACGTATTTTAAAAAAAGTGGTTAGTTGTACTTTTTATTAATTATTTTTGAATTAAAAAAACTTGAAAGTATGTGTGGGTCTCAATTTAGAAACATAACATAAACAGAACATGTGAATGATTTAGGGTAATCTAAAAATATTTTTTTTTCCTATTAAAACAATTTAATTACAAATATTGATATTGTAATTGTGAATTAATTAAAAAATATTTTTTTATTTGAAGAACTAAAGTTGAAACTAATAAACAACATAACTTAAACTACGAATTATCTTCGTAAAAAAAATTAAGTCCTATTGTTACTATAATTAAGCCACATTTGTCCAACAATATCATCTCTAACATTTGTCATATGGGCAATATATAGACTTGACTTAAATTTATCTTTGGCATTTTAGAATTTTCCACTTCATCCTCTTTTTTCAGATTGATTTTGTGCTGATGTTGTAGCTTGATTTTGAGCCCCAGCTTTAATATCTTCTAAAGGTGAATTATAATGTTGTAATCATTTCTTGCGATACCTCTTTGTATTTGGATATTTTTAGAATTCAAAATACTTATAATATTTGTTGACTCATATTTTGTATCATTAATCTTATACTCATGTTTTAAAATTGACAAACATATAATTAAGAATTAATAATCTATTCGAGTATGTAGAAATCTAAATTAAAAAGATCACAAGACATTCAAGATAAATAATGGAAAAGATCTTGAAAACAAAGATAAAAAAATACAAGATTTAGACTAGTAAAGATTAAATATTTAGTTCTTGTATTTGAATACTTGTTTACATATAATATGATATTAATGGCTCAAATTTTTATAAAAATAAAAAAATTTCAAACCAATGTAGTTAAACTAGTTTCGAAAAAGACTTGAAATAAAATCAAAGCATGCTCTCTAGTATTTTTGGCTAACTGAATCCTAATTTTCGGTTTACTGATTCTTGGTCGAATTTTTAACAGATTTTTGAATTCGACCGTTAAAACCGCATTATCACCGGCTAGTATTTTCAATCGACTGAAAATACACTTTCGGTCTACCGAAAATAACAGAATATCTGTTAAATGATCTAAAACGGCTAATTTTATTTCAAGCCTATAAATAAAATTTTTTCTAAGACTTAAAACAACTTTTAAACATCCTTATATTGCTCATATTATATATTCAAATTGTTCAAATTAATTTTTGTGACCCAAACTTTCAAATCTACTTTTTTCATAAAAATTATTTGAGCCAAAGTAGATTATATCTTGTGTTCATATTTATTCTCTCTAAGTTTATATTATATTATCTTCATTAGCAAGATTTTAGTTGAGTGATTCAGCAAAAACCAAATTATAATTGTGAGGTAAGGTTGACACCAGACTCATAAATAATCCGGTTTAAGTGAGATTGGTATTGGAGTCTAAACAATCCGAGGTAGGCATTATAGAGCCGAATTCAAAGTTATTGTAAAAGGTGAGTGTGCCTAAGGAGAAATCACTTAGTGGGTATAAGGGTCGGTCAAGCCCATTCTTTTGATTCGATAGTAGATAACTCAAAGCGGGTTACTAAGAGATAGGGACGTAGACAAACCATTGTGTTTGTTAGCCCTCATAAAAATAGTGTTTGCATTACTCTATCCCTATCTCTTTAAATTTATTTACCTTGAACTTGTGCTTGTCGTTTATTTATTTTTACTTGATATTGTCTTTATTTGTATAATTTACTTACTATCTTTAAAAGTTTGCAAAAATTTTTAAAACTCAATTCACTCATCTCTTAGGTTAGTTAATCCTGGGCTAACAATTAGTATCTGAGTTTGGTACTAATATTTTTTAGAACTTTACCATTTTTGAGATAGCTAACTCAAATAATTTTTCTTTTCAATACGAGGGGTTGTCACCTTCTAAAACACTATTTTTTTTAAATTTATGGTATATTGTTACTAAAGATTCATTAAAAATAACAAAATTGTTGACGGAAGAGAATTAGAAAAAAGACATAGAAGAGTACGATGAAAATAGTAAACTATACTATTATAAGGTAGGAAAATATTATATATTTCTCTCTTTTTAACGTAAGGATACAATCTCCTTTTATCGGAGTTTTACAAAAAAGAAACCACCTAATAGGATATTCACAGTAACTACACCCTAATTCTAGGGAAAAGAAAATCTCCAAATAAAAAGAATACAATCAGATAATTACAAAATAATTACAGAAAGATTTGCAATAGGCTATACCTGGAGGATTCTAACGTTAAGATACATAATTAACCAGATTTTTCCTTATTTCTAAAGTCAAACCTGATCCTTCTCTTAGCTGTCATGTTCACTAGCCTAATCAAATCTGATTTCCAGCAATCCCCCTCAAGCAGGTTTGAAAATATTATCCATGGCCAGCTTGCTCACTAATTTTTTGAATTATATCTTTAGTAAGCTTTTTGTGAGTATATCTGCAAATTGTTCTTTTGTGGAAACGTATGGCATACAGATTATCTTGCTATCTAATTTTTCCTTGATGAATTGTTTATCGACTTTAATGTGTTTAGTTCTATCATGTAGAACTTGATTATGTGCGATTACAATAGCAGACTTCTTATCACAATAAACTCTCATAGGCAGTGAGTTATTTATTTTTTTTTCTTCTAGAATTCGTTTAATCCACAAAACCTCACATATCCCATGAGCAACAACACGGAATTCAGCTTCTGCACTGTTTCGTGCCACAACACTTTGTTTTTTTGCTTTGCCAAGTGACTAGGTTTTCACCAACAAATGCGCAATATCCGTCGATCTTCTATCTGTTATACTTGTAGCCCAATCTGAGTCAATATAAGCTTCAACTTGTAGGTGTCCATGATTTTTAAATAAAAGACCCTTTCCTAGATTTCCTTTTAAGTATCTTAAAATTCTGTACACTACATCATAATGCTCTTACCCTTGAGAGTGCATAAACTGACTAACTATACTAACTACAAAAGCTATATTTAGACCAGTGTGAGAGAGATAAATTAGCGTACCAACAAGGCACTAGTTCCTTTCTTTATCAACTACTTCTCCAACCTTGGCTTTTTGTAATTTTAAGTTCAGTTCTATAGGTGTTTCAGTAACTTTGCATCCTAACATGGTAGTTTCTCCTAGTAAATCAAGAATATATTTCCATTGAAACATGAATATCCCTTTCTTTGATTGGGCAAATTCCATCCCAACGAAGTCTTTTAATGAGCCCAAGTCTTTGATCTCAAAATCACTCGCGAGGGCCTTTTTTAGTCTATTCAACTCAATGCTATCATCTCCGGTTAGGATTATATGATCTACATAGATAATTAGGATAGCAACCTTACCATTACTCGACTGTTTGAAGAAGAGAGTGTGGTCAGCTTGACTTTGACAAAACTCAAGAAACTTCACTGTTTTTCAAAAGCGTTCGAACCAAGCTCTTGGGGACTACTTGAGGCCATAAAATGACTTCTTTAATTTGCAAACTTTTTCATTTCCAAATTTTCTTTCAAAATCCGGTAGTAGCTTCATGTATACTTCCTCTTCTAATTCTTCATTCAAGAAAGCATTCTTTATATCCAACTGATGTAAAGGCCAATTGAAATGAACTACAAGGGAGAGAAGGACCTGAATTGAGTTGATCTTTGCTACTGGTGCAAATGTTTCTTGGTAGTCAATCCCAAGTGTTTGTGTAACTCTCTTTGCTACCAGCCGTGCTTTATGCCTTTCTAGGCTCCTATCAGCCTTACATTTTATTGTTAACACCCACTTGCATCCCACAATTTTCTTCTCTTTAGGTAGATCTATAATTTCCCACGTCATTCTTTCGAAGAGCATTCATCTCTTCCATAACTGCTGACTTCCAATCTGGATTATCTGGAGCTTCATGAATAGTTCTACGAATAAACAGATGAGAAATATTGGAGGTAAAAACTTTATGATTTTTAGAAAGTTTATTATAAGAGAGATATTTAGCTATAGGATGATTAGTGCATGCTCTTACATCTTTTCGAATAACTATTGGAACATCAAGACCTGGAAATGGAATTGGAGTCAAATTCAGAGGTGATTATTGGTCTTGCTCTTCGATAGTTAGGATGATTTCTGACATTTTGATTAGACCGTCTTCGAGTATAAATACAGATTTCAGGAGTGGCTTTATTTTCTTGTAGTATTACTCCCCCTGTTTGTGATTCATTAATTTTTGGCATAGATAGATTAGGATTCTCTTTTTTTTTTTTTCATTATTTAAGACTCCTATTTCATGAGTGTTTTCAGGAAAAAAAAAAATGTTAGGAAGAATAGGAGTAATAGGAGTAGTAGTTTGCCAAAAATTTTCTTCATTAACACTCTTCCCTTAAAGGGAATTTTTACTAAAAAATGGTGCATTTTCCATAAAAACCACATCCATATTGACAAATGGTTTTTTTTTTGTACGAGAGTTAAAACATTTGTGCACTTTTTTGTTAGGAGCATAACCTTGAACAATACATTTTTCAGCTTTTAGATCTAACTTAGATCTTAAATGGCTTAGTATGTGAACAAACGTAGTGCATCCAAAAACTTTTAAAGGTAAATCAGATGTTAAGTGATTTCGAGGGAAGTATTTTTCAAGATATTACAATGGTGATAAGATAGCAAGCAGTTAAGATAGCATCACCCCATAAATATTTTGGAACATGCATAGAATACATTAAAGCTCTACCAATTTCAAGTAAATGATGATTCTTCCTTTCAATAATTCTATTTTGTTGAGGGGTGTCCCTATTTGTAGACTAATGAATAATGCCATTTTCTTTTAAAAAACCTTCCTAAACACTCATTGAAATATTCTGTATCATTATCACTTCATAAAATACTAATTTTTGTATGAAATTGATTTTCAATCATTATATAAAAATCTTTAAACAATTTTTCAACTTCACATTTAGCACTCATAACATAATCTTGGATGGTCGTCTATAAAGATCACAAACCATTTTTTTTCCAGATAAAGTAGTGATCTTTGAAGGATCCCAAACATCATTATAAACTAAATAAAATGGTTTTGATGCAAGATAAGGTTTTGATTTATAAATATTTCGATGACTTTTTGATAATTGACAAGATTCACAAATAAAAGAGTTGCAATCCACACCTTCAAACAAACTTGGAAATAGATTTTTAAAGAAGGAAAACAAGGATGTCCTAGTCTAAGATGCCAAAGCATTATTTTTTCATGTATAGGAATACCAGATTGGGGATTGGATTTCAGCAATTGCAGGAGTTGATCCATCTACTATTTGTTAAAAAAATTGGGTTTAGCAATATTGGTAGCAGTTTTGGGATGGTCATAGGTAGCAGTGTTGGCTTGGTTGTTGTTGGAACCATTCCCAGACTTGTCATTTTTCCAATCAGTTGGTTTACCATGAAGCTTCCAGCGAGTCTTCCAAGTATGACGCGGCTTATTGTAGTAGTCACACCATACTCGAGGTCGTTTATCACCCCTTCACTGATTGTTTTGTGATCAATGAGTAGCAGTTGCACTAACCAAGGCCGAGCTCTTCACAGGACTACTGCCTCCTTTTCTGCCCAGCATCACACTCTAGCAACGCTCCTCTCTTCACACCTTAGAGAAAACCTCACTAATTACCAACAATCCGCCCCTATACTTCATCAAACTCAATGTTGTGGCCTGCCAAATACTTGAAGATTCTCTCATTTTCCACCATCTTTCTTTTATGGTTGCAATCATCATAATCATTAAATAGGTCAAGATGCTGCCACAACCCTTTGAGGATGTTAAAGTATTTGGTGACGCTGCGGTCTCTTTCGCGGATGTCTCTGAGTTTCAACTATAGTTCATACACTTGTGATTAGTTCCGTAAGTAAGAGTACATCTGACTCACATTATCCCAAAGCTCTTTGGCAGTTTGATGGCAAATGTAATTAGTGCTGATTTCTTCCTCCATGGCGTTCACCAGCCATGCCATTACCATGGAATTCTCTGCGTCCCAATTGGCATAAGCCAGTAGGTCATTCTTCTCAGGGTCTCATTAGTTAAGTAGCCAATCTTTCCTCTTCCCCAGATGTACATACGAACAGATTGAGACCACCTCACAAAATTTCCTTCATTGAGGTTGATTGTAGTGGTTTGGATTGAGTGAGATTCAGAGTGTGAAATCTTAGGGGTATTTGGTTTAGTGGTAACAACAGGGGAGATTTCAGAGGTAACATCAAACGTGACGTTGACATTGGTAATAAAGGCTTTTTTATTTTTTACGGTAGGAAGATTTTTTTACAGTAGGAAGAGGAACGGTTAGTCTGATACCATATACGATTATAAGATAGGAAAATATTATATATTTCTCTCTTTTTAACCTAAGGATACAATCTCCTTCTATAGGAGTTTTATAGAAAGAGAAACTACCTAATAGGATATTCACAATAACTACACCTTAATTCTAGGGAAATGAAAATCTCTAAATAAAAAGAATACAATCAGATAATTATAAAAAGATTTGCAATAGGCTACAACTGGAGGATTCTAAAATTAAGGCACATAATTAACTACATTTTTCCTTATTTCTAAAGTCAAACCTGATCCTTCTCTTAGCTGTCACGTTTACTAGCCTAATCAAATCTGATTTCCAACATAAACCCACTTTCACCAAAAATAGAAGTGCTAAAAATATTCTTATATGTGGCTTAGATAAGAACATATATAAGAATGTTGAGAAGGCTAGAGATGCTTATAAACTTTGGAACATGTTAGAAGTCTCTTATCAAGGAACTATCTCCATGAGAGAAACTAAAATTAATATTTTTATTAGAAACTATGAGTTGTTCAAAATGAAAAAGATAAATCTATTTCTCAAATGTTTACTAGATTCACTACTAGTATTAACTCTCTTGGTACTTTAGGAAAAATCTTTCCAAATGGTAAGTTGGTGAGTAAAATTCTTAGAAGTTTTCCTCAAGCATATAGAACAAGGTGGAAGTTATTCAACAAGCTACAAAAACCTGAGGCTTTCGAACGACCACTTAAGTGGGTTGTTGAATTGAGTCAATTTGACATCAATTTTTAATCTCGCACTGCTATAAAAGGTCAAGCTCTCGCATATTTTATTACAGAATTTACATATGATGTCAATCTTCCAATAGGAGTGCTCGAAAAACCTACTTTAGATTCATCAAGGTTGTAGAAACTTTACGTCGATGGATCATCAAATGAGAATGGAGCTGGTGCGGGCCTAGTCTTAATCAGTCCTGAAGGACATAATATTCATTGTGCATTTCGCTTCAAGTTTCCAGCGTCGAATAATGAGGCAGAATATGAAGCACTAATAGCTGGGTTAAAGCTCGCACAAGAAATGAAGGTCGAGATTATTGAAGTATACAGTGATTCCCAGCTAGTCGTTTGTCAAGTGATCGGCGATTATCAAGCAAGAGGAGGAAGAATGATGGCATATTTACAAGAGGTACAAAGATTATTCTCGACATTCACTACCTACAATATTCAACTTCTTCCTCACATTAAGAATACTCGGGCAGATGCTCTAGCTAAGCTCGCCTCAACAAAAGATGCCGAATTACTTCAGGTGGTCCCTCTCGAGTTTCTTATAAAACCAAGTATCGAAGCAGAGCCCCAAACAACTATGACGGTTGACAAAAAATCATCATGTATGGATCCTATAATGAAGTATATACAAAATGGTGATTTTCCTGAAAACAAAAATGACGCGAAGCGACTTCGAATGAAAGCAGCTCGCTATGTTATCTATGACGAGAAGCTTTATCGAAGAAGTTTTAGTGCGTCGTTATTGTTATGTGTCAATGAAGAAAAATTACACTACATTATGAGGGAAATTCACGAAGGAATATATGGAAATCATTCCGGGGGGCAGGCACTCGTGAACAAGGTTCTCAGATAAGGGTACTTTTGGCCAACTATGAAAAAGGATACAATAGAATTTACTAAGAGGTATGACAAATGCCAATGATTTACAACTATTCCTAGAATGCCACATGTTCCTCTCACTCCAATAACCAGTCCATAGCCATTTAGGGTATGGGGAATTGATATTATCAGAATGCTTCCATTGGTGCCAGGTGGATTGAAGTATACAATGGTCGCAATCGATTATTTCACCAAGTGGACAGAAGCTGAAGCCTTGAGTACCATTTCTGCAAAAAAGATGATAGATTTTATTTATAAATTTATAATCTATCATTATGGTATAGCACATACCATAATTTCTGATAATAGGAAACAATTTGACTGCGATTAGTTTCGTAACTTATGCGACAACTGAGGCATCAAGAAGAATTTCTCTGCTGTTATTCATCCACAAGCCAATGGACAGATCAAAGCGATAAATAAAATACTTAAACAGAATATAAAGACAAATTTGGAAGAGCATAAAAGAGCTTGGCCAGAAGTACCCCCTAAAGTTTATGGGCTTATCGCACCACTTAACGAACCGCTACTGGAGAGAGTCTATTCTCTTTAACTTACAGATATGAAGCAATGGTTCCTGTTGAAATTAGTGTGAGCTCTTTATGACGATCAACCTATGAGCAAGATCACAACAAAACACTAATAAGAATAGAGCTCGATCTTTTAGAGGAAAGGCACGAGCAGTCTCAGCTTAGAATCACATCATATCAACAGCGCACTGTTTGATATTATAACTCTAAAGTCAGAAGAAGAGGATTTGAAGTTAGTGACCTTGTTCTTCGACAAGTCCTACCTAATAATAAAGAGCACGGTGCTGGTGTATTTGGACCCTCTTGGGAAGGACCGTATGTTATTGATGTCGTCATTCGACCTGGGACACATAAGTTTGCTCGCACTAGTGGACAAAAGATCGAGCATGCTTGGAATGTAGAACAACTTCGTCACTATTATCAGTAAATCTTCATGTATATCTTTATGTATTCTCAACGACCTGGGGGGCATCTTGTATTCATCATTCGTTATTCATCATTCGTTGTTCATCCTTTGTTATTCGTCATTCGCTATTCGTCATTCATCATATTAATCAATAAGGATGTCTTCTCTTCAATCATTCAATTTGGTTCACCGATTATAGTTTTATGGCAGTCTTCAAATACCATAAAACTCGGGAGGCAATGGGATCAAAATACTATCTCCTACTTGCTTCCTAAGGGACTATACAAACGCCCATTTAGAGGGGTTGAAATTTTAGAAATAAATTTCCAAAAATCTTAGTATTTTCTCCTCGTTTCATGCCACAGCATGTCGTATTACGCAATTTCCCTCCTCGAACAAGAAAGTAACTAAGCAAAATATTCATTGTTCGATGTAATATATTGTTATATCCTATTTTGCTGTGGAACTTCTGCAAAACAGTATTGAGTTTGCATCACTCATACTTGCAATTTTCTTAAGCGATCTAACCTATCATAACACTTAAAACTCATTTTAAGTGTGTTAGATTCAAATCGTAATAGCATACCGATCAGTCACCTAGTGATTGACTACTTGTTTAAATTAATTATCTTCTATATTATAACGTCGTGTTTTGATTATTTTGCAGGAATAAATATCTGACAAGAAAGCATTCATTAAAAAGCTCACACCCATATGCAAGCAAAGAAATACAAATAAGAAGGGGACCAAGCCCGCATTGTTTTGAAGTTAAAAAAAAAAAAGAATACAAAATTTTTATGCAGACATGCTCGCTCCACCATCTCCAATTTTGGTAGCTTCCGCTTCTCTCCAACTCCGGACAAGCTCGACCACATCTTCGCCAAGGATGGAAAAGTTGAAGTTCGGATGCTCGCAGAAGATGTTAAATATAATGGTCGACAAGGCAATGTCACTGGCTTTTTCTTTGAGCTCCTTGACTTAAGTAGCCTTGAACTCTTCAATAGCCGTGTGAGCCACCTTTGTTGTTGCCTCCTTCATGCAATCTGGATGCTCGGAGATAGTCTTCTCAAGCTCTTTAATTTTCTCCTTGAGCTTCTCCTTTTCAAACTTCTCTTTGGCCAGACCTTTGAGCAGTTGCTGCCTCTCTAAGTCAAGGGCTTTTCTCTCCTCCTCGCGAGCCTTCTCTGAGTCCTCGAATGTTTGGGTTATCTCTTCGACTTTTTTGGCCTTTTCCAAACACTCAAGGACTGGGTCATGCATCAGGACAGCAGCTGCAGCAGTCTGAAAATATAACACATCAATACCAGGAAAAAATGCATTGAAGAGGGAAAATAAAAGATGCTTACATTTGCCAATATCCTCATCACAGAACCAAAGGCAACCTTAGCTGATCGTCGCTTCATCCTTACCCAGCCATCTTCAGAAGTGAAACGATCAATGAAGGTCATGCTTATATCTGCCTTCTCCGGTAATTGGTTAAGGAGTGCCAAAACTCCTCGTCTTTATCAACCTGGTTCAGTCCCGAAGAAGTGGCAATCTCCTTGGATGGATCAGGATGGCTCGCAGTTTGAGGCTGAAGAGGAGACGTGCTTGTCGGGATATCCTCGAAGGTGACTTTTCATTTCTTTGAAGTGTCAACCTTCTCTTTCCCTTTTGAAATCGATTGAGATGTGCTCTCTGACATCTTGGACTTTGCCATTGACCCCAGAGTGGAAGGCGGTGTTCGTAGTCTGCTGCCGATAACCATTTCTGTACAGATATGAATCAGCATGCGAGGTGACATAATACGGTAATAAGAAAAAAGAAGAAAAATAATAATTACCTTCTTGCTGTTGAGAAATTGGTGGCGATGCGGTTTCTGAAGATGATGGTTTCAAGGTTGTAGGGGTGGCAGGTGTTTTTCGCTTTCTAGATTTGGAAGATGAGGCACTCTTTTTCTTCTGCTTCCTTCGCTTTTTCTTCTTCGAGCTCGAGGGTCTGGTCGAACGGACAGTAGAATTCAGGAAAATGGCTCCCCTTGGAAGCAGCCCGCAGGCGACTAAGTTCTTGGACGTCCCAAGCTTCTTCCAATTGAATTCTTCAATCAGAAGGTTATTTATTTGGTACACCCTTGTGAGCTATTCTCTGGAGAGTCCTGGCCATTGATCAGAATAATATATTTATGAAGAGAAAGCAATAAGCTGAAAGTTACCTACCAGAGTTCTGAAAGAAGCCGTTATCCGCGTAATCAAAGTGGAAAAATAGATTTTTCCATCTGCCCAAATTGTTGCAGACCCCGTAAATAGTTTTTATGGCTTAGTTTGACTACTTGCTCTCATAGAAGAAGCCGAAGTCTGATGGGTTTGATTTCACTTAGTAAAACCAAGCAAATTCTTCAAGAGTGGGGGTTTCTAAACCTAATTTATGGTAAAGTATGTACAGACCTACCATATATCTATATGTATTTGGAGTTAGTTGGAAAGGGACGACCCTATAGTAATCGACGATTGATTTTATATATGGATGAAGTGGGAGATGGACACTGCATTTGAGAACTACTTCAGAGAATAAGGCAATTCCGTGAGGTAGTGTGTGTGGTCGATTGAACTCCATGGGAAGGCGAAGAGGGATGGCAATCTTGTAGTTACATATAATCTTGCTGAGCCTGTTTATTGTGCAGCTCGTCCTTATATTGGTACATGACCAATTCCCCTCCATTTATTGGTAACCCGTTGCGAATGCAGGGGTATCCCTGATATACCGAGGCCACTGGTCCTGAGAGAGGTCGCCTCTGCGAGGACTGTTTTGCCTGACCCTAGTTATCTCTACTTCTGGTTCTAGCTTAAGATAATCTTCAAGGTTTATAAAGCTAACACTGGAATTAGAAGATTCTCGTGAGAATGCATTCCCTTCCCTAAAATCCTCACTACTAGACATTTGAAAAAAAATACGGATGGGTTATTCCGATGCGAGCATCAAGGATCTTCGCTATATGCAAGCAATTTTGGGGGTACATCCTTGAATTGTATTAACAAGTAACTCATCAAATTTTTTCTAATTAATCTACAGATTCATAAAAATTATTCGAGCAGTTCTTCAATAATTCTTCACTCGGCTGATTATGGTTTTTATTTTAGTCCATCTGAATATGGGATGGGTTTATATTCGGAGCATTTAGGTTCTACAAATTATCTCTATTTCTAAAAATTTGTAAATATGAGTTCTGGAAAAATCGAAGAGCAAAAGAGAGGATATATACCAACCTTTCTTCGAAGACAGAAGAATCAAGATGATGTCTGGAAAATTGTGGAAATAACTTCGTCAGAGAAGATGGTGAAACTATGCGAGCTGAGAAACAGAACAACATCAGAGGGATTGCTCTATGAACACTTTGGGTTTCAGGAGAGAGAGAGAGAGAGAGAGAGAGAGAGAGAGAGAGAGAGAGAAGACGATAGGGTTTTTGGATGAAGAAGAGGATTGATTTTCGATATATATGTCTCAGGCATCGCCAAATCACAGCCATAGATCAAGATTTTTAATTTCCGGATCTAAGGGTCGAAGATCACATGGAGGTTTAAGTTTTCTGAAAATTGTCCGATCTTTTTGAAATCCAAAACATCTCAATTTAAGACAACAGCTGGCAACATCAATGTCATCATGATTGTTTGAAAATGGGAAGTCTCCTCGAGTTTCGCTATTCTTCTGGAAAAAGGTGACAAATGGTTCCGTATGATAAGAAAAGGTACGCGTAATTCTGAAAAGGCGAGATTTGAAAGCTGGCGACTCTTCGAAGGTCACAAGCTTAGGTCATGACGTCGCATTTTTTAAGCTCGCATTTATCAGAGAAGGAAGCTTCATTTTGTCCTAAAAGAACTAATGGAGCTGGGGGGCAATTGCTGTGTGGTTTAAAGAACTAGATAATGGTCAATACCAAAAAGAGAAATTTAAGCAATTAAGAGGATGTGTCAGGTCACACGAATAAGTTAAGTGCGACCTCTTCCGAATAAGTCGAATGCGACCTCCGAATAAAGTGCGACCTCTACTGAACAAGTTAAGTGCAACCAGAATGAAAAGAAAACTAGACTGAGCTTCGTTAAGCGGGTAGTCAACAAGGGAAGGGAAACAAAAGTTTCTTTTTTAAGATCGACCAGTCATCTCATTTAAGTTATTACCTAGTTATATTGCTACTCAAATTGTATTTTCTGATTATACACTTACCCGTTTTCACAATTGAGAAATATTAAGGTACCTTCACCTATATAAAAGGAGTTCAATGTTGAAAGGGGGATCTTCCTGGGGGGAGCATTTTGATCTTTTGAGACTTAAGGACTTTTTTTTTTCTAGGTGACACTCTGTATTTTTAGCTATTAGAATTTCAGCCTTAAGATTTAACAAAACTCTTGTAATTCCCCAAAAAATAGTGAAAAATAGTGAACGTAGACTCATCTTTTTTGGAGATGAACCACTATAAAATTCTTGTCACTTTATTTGCTTTGATTGATTTATTATTTTCGCACACAAACCACATCTTAAAATTTTCTAAATTTATTGTTGACAAAACCTCCGTCAACAGTTAACATAGATTTGTGAGTCCTAAAATGATGTTTGTGGTTGTGGTTACTTATATACATACATAAGTTCCCAGTCGTTCAGAAAAAACTAATCGTAGTGGGACCAACGCTGATATATGAATATCCAGGTTTAGAATATATCACGAGTTGGGGGTGTGAGGTTATTTGGTTCATATTGTAGCTTTAAAGATGTAATCTTCAGTTGTATAGTCCTATGGATGTAGACCAAAGTTAATTGGTTGAACCAACCAAATGATTGTTGTCTCTATTTTATTAACCATTGATAGAGTTCTTGTATTAACTTATTATCTGTTTTCCCAGTTACAATACTCTGTAGTTCCAATACGTGCTTGAGTCCTTGACCCATTTAATTTTGTCCCATTAAAATTTTTTTAACGATATTATAGAAAATGTAGTTATAAAATATTTTCAAGGAACGAAAACTAGTGTATCAGACTTGTAATGTGCTTAAAAAAATTAGTAAAGCAATCATATAAATTTAAAATTTTTGTGCAACAGTTACTTTTTAAACTTTATTTTTAATTAAGAAGAATTGCAAATTTACGGTGCGATCAATTTTTTCTAGATCCGATACCACATCTTTTAGAAAATAACTATTTTTTAAATTTATTAAGAAAATTTTCATTTTTAAAAATTAGTTTCTAATAATCGTAACTAGTTTCGAGTACTAATAATTAATAGCTAAAAGTATTTATAATTAGTAAATAACTGATAATTGGTAAGTAATTTTTTAATGCCGGTAACTAGTAACTATTTTTAAAAATAATATTATTCTAAGAACTTTTGAAAAAGTGGTATTTTTCAAATAAAATGGTACCAAAATTGGGGAAAAAAATTGATCTACAGTATTTTTATAATTTTTTAAAAAAATTTAGGTGGATAACTAATATTTTAAATTTGATTAATTAAATGTCCACTTTTCATATTTATAGCTAATTATCTAAGTACATATATTTTTATACTTGGTAGATAAGTGCTAGTTTCAGCTAATGTATTGAAATGTACTGAGTCTATATTTTTTATGTTTAGTATATAATATTTCAAACTTAGTATATAAACATATATACTAGATATTTTGGTATAATATTTGAAAGTTCGATATTTACTCAAATTGTGGCCAAATTTTGATCATTTTTCTATGAGAATACCCCTTCCTCCCCTCGTGAGAACACCCCCCCCCCCCCCCCCCCCCCTTTTTTTTAACTTTTTTTGGTTTTTGCAGGTGAAAGTATTAGAAACCTTTTAATTAACTCATGCCCCCCACTTGACAAATTTTACGGCCCTGCCATTGGTTATAGCTTTGTAATGAACTCTACAGATCAATGCTACGGTTAATGATCCAGTTTTGATAGTGAGAGTCAAGACTTAAGTGGATCGCGAAAATATACCCCAAAGTCTGGATAATAATCGAAATATATTGGTCCATTCCAAAGACTATGAATGAGAACGGGTTGAGTTCGAGGCAGATATGGCTATCCCGTTCCCGTACCACAGGAAAAAATTAAACCTATATCCACCCTATTTACTTCTTTAAGTTGGTGGAGCGGGTTCGGGTATTTTCTGAACAGGTATACAGGTACTCATATACCCGTCAACTATTAAAAAAAACTGCTAAAAAATTCTGAAATATATATATATATATAAAAATTTATAACTCATTTCTATACAATATCAAGCAAATTCAAACCACATTCAGCGTAATATAATTCATACAAAATACGCAAAATTAAATAAGTCTAAAACTTAAATAAGGTCCAACATATTACAATAATCCAAAATAAAATAATTCTAAAAGATATAACAATTGTCTTGCACAAAAAAATAAAAAATAAAAGACGTCATATCATAATATTCTGAAATAACTTCCAATTTTGATCAAATTCCTTGCTCTTTGTGTCATTAGTTCGACTTCCTTTATTATGTTAAATTCAGCCTAAAAACTGAAAAGAATAATATTATTTTCATTTTCTTAAAACATTAAATAAACTAAAGAATTATGAATAAATTTACCTCAATATTAGTAATATCATCTCCTTCCCCATCATCCCAATAAAACGTCACAATACAATCTGAAGATTTTTTTGAATCTAACAAAAAGATATAAACAAATTATTAGCAAATTATTGAAACAAAAGTACGAACTAAAATTTATAACAATAACTCAAAATTTACCTCTCATTTCAGACCATAACCAATTTTGAGTACACATCAATGCTTCTAATGTCGATGGTAAGAGTCTACTATGATGTGGGTTCAAAACTCTATTACTAGTAGAGAAAGCAGACTATAAAACAATAGTTGACATAGGAATAGCATAAATATCCATAGCTATTTGCTGTAAGATAGGATATTTCACCCCTTGTATCTTCCACCAATCCAATATATCAAAATTATCAACTCTAGGATGGATAGATTCTTCTAAATAAAAGTCCAACTCTGATTTCACTTCTTCAACAGTCTTTTTATTTTCCATCTATGTATAAAAAATGTATGAAGTGTTTTCAAAGTGATTAAATATTAGAACTACAAGAATAGTTATCTATCCTTGAACTACCAGCCTCATGACGATTATGTATTTATAGTCTCTTATGCTTCAATTGGTATTCTTTTACTAAATCTTCCATATTGCTACGAACCTTCTCTAGTTCACTTGAAACACGACTTCCATAAATTAAAGGAAAGTAGTATTTGAAGGATTTCATTTTGTATCTTGGATCCAATATATTTGCTATCGTCAAAATCCCATGAACTTCATCCTAGTATTTCTCAAACTTTTCTATCATCACAAATGATATCTCTTCTATCTCTAGTCTATTAGAATCAATCTAATGATCTAGAGATAATCTCAGCTCACAAATCTCAATAAAGAATAAATTAGCAGTAGGATAACTCGTCCCAGAAAAAATTAAAGTAATATTATAAAATCTTCTCTAATCTATGACACAACTCTTTAGTAACTTCCCAATCTTCATCAAAAGGAACACATTTATATTGCAGTTTACGTAACCTTAAACGACGAAAAACTAGCTTGTAAAGCAAAGCAGTTTTAAGCATCAAATATGTGGAATTTCATCTAATTTTACAATCAAGTACTAACTTCCTAGTACATGGTATGTCCAATTATTTAGCCGAGTCTTCAAAATTTTCTACCCTCTTAGATGTGGCCTTCCAAAAATTAACACTCTCACGAATATTCTCTATTCCCTTTTCAAACTTACTTAGCCCTTCTTTCACAATTAAATTCAAAACATGTGCAGCACACCTCATGCGAAGTGATTTCCCATCTAATAAAAGTGTATCTTTATCAAGTTTCTCTTTGATCTTCGAAATCATACTATCATTAGTGGTACAATTATCAAGTGTTAAGGTAGACAATTTACGATCAAGGTTCCAATCCATTAAAGTCTGAAAAAGTGCCTTATTGATAGTTTCTGCATTGTTTGGAGTAGGCATGTAGATAAACCTAGCAAACAAGAAAACAATAATTATAATTAGGCTTAAACTTTATTATCAAAATATAAATATATATGAAAAAAATATGGAACATAGAATTACCTCATTATAAAGCTGTATAATTTCAATGAGTTGTCTATAAAATGTGCAGTAATGACCATGTACTGTCTCTTTTGATTGTTAACAGTCCAAATATCCGTTGTGATAGCAACTCTACTTTTAATGGTGCGAATGAAAGACTTAATTTTGACCTTATACTCATTAAAAAGCTTCAAAATATCATTCTTCACTGTGTTTCTTGACACCATCTTAAATATTAGTTATAAGTTAAATGAGTATCACCTAAAGCCTTTATATTCAAACATAGAAAATGGATACTCATGCAAAATGATCATCGCTGTCAAATCTCTCTTAGATTGCTCTTGATCAAATACATAAGTAGCAATTGTAGTTTTCCCATCCTTATCAACTTTGTTTGGATTCAACATGGATTGCCTAATGTCTCTTGTATTTCGAAGAGGACATCTTTTCTAATGTTTACACAAATAATTAGTACCATTCTTACTTTTACATCCTAACTTTTTTTCACAGTAATTACAAATTGCCTTCATTAACCCATCAATATTTTGTCTTTTGAAATGATTCCAAACATCTAAAGTCAATTTTCTTTTAGGAAGTAACGTAGAAACCTTAGGTGAATAGTCATCCGTAAAAGTAACATGATTACTATCATTCACATTCTCATTTGATCTTTTTTCAAGATTTTATATAGGAGATGGACAAGAATCACTCAAAGGTGTACCTAGCCTACATGTTTGGTCTTTAGGTTGTGCTGGTAAGGAAGTTTGAAGAGTTCTATCACCAAGACTTTGATTTAAATCTTGACTAGTTTCAACTGGTTCACTACCACTACTCATAGTTTTTACAAGAAATATAAATTCATTCAAAATGATTAAGCATATTTTAATTATAGTCCCACTTGTAATTCGTCTTCACAATCAAACTTATAATCCTACTTGCAATAAAAATGAGGTATTTAAGTAAAAAATAATAATTGGGTGTTCTCTTGTACGATTTTGTCTTGTAGAGAAAACAATTGTAAAAGAAAAGACAAGTAAAATATTTTATAGATTTTCAAACAAAAAACACTTTTAAAAATTTAACATTTCTTTCAAGACCAATAGATGATATGCCATAATGTCTGTCTGAACTAAAGAGAATTATAAGCAAAATACTGTTGCAGAAAGTATTTCCAAGTCAAAACATGTACATTTCGGGAATGTGTTCAAAAACCAAACTTATGAATCATTACAGGATCTACTGGAAATTAAAAAGGTATGTAGTCTCAAATCATTATAGAAGAATTCCACATAGATAATCTATGACAATTAAAAGATAATAAGAAATGTTTACCTACATTGGGAAAGAAAAAGTAATATTACCTGGAACAAATTATCAAGTGATTTATATCTATCAAAAAAGAAAAAATATTTTATAGAATTATATATATATATATATATAAACAAACATTACGTGAGATATCAATAATAATAAACTATATATATAAAAAAATCAAATTTTTTAAATAGAAAATAATACCACTTCGGTTTCAAAAATTGTAAAACAAAGATAATAAAAAAAATTATAACTAGGAATTAAGAATTAAGAAGGAAAAAAATTATATCAAATAGTAAAACAAAGCTAAATAGCTAATACTTTCAGTTTTTTTTCTTTGAAAAACTTATATCAACTAGGAATAAACGAAAAAAAATATATCAACTAAGAATTAATATAGAAATACATAATCTTGATCAATAGTTAAATGGATGAGATGGGGATACCATAATTATCAAAGAAAATAAAGTTATCAAAAAAATGTCTCAAGATTAAAGCTGGTAAGTAGCTGTGTACAGAGTCAAGATGAAAAGGAGAATGGACTGTGGAGATTGCACAAAAAGGCTAGTAGACGACACCTGCTAATGAAAATAAAGGTTGCTTAGTTTAGGTTTTTTTTTTTCTCTTCTACAAACTACAAATCATTTGATTGATTTGTATCAGATTGGAATTGGGTTTATGAGAATGGATTAGGCTTTCTTAAGTATTGAGGAGTGGGCTTTAATATTTTTTAATATATATTAACTATGTTTATATATATATATACATATATATGCATCTTATATTTTCAAAAATAACATATAAGTATATAATCGGGTTGGGTTCGCGGATGGGTACATCTAAACTTGAACCTGCCCCAAACTCGCCATGAGTATAGTCTTTTAAACCTGAACCCGACCCGTATACCTGAATATCCAGGTACAACTGGCTCCATTAGGGTCGGGTACCCGTGGGTAAACGAGTTTCTAGGTTAAATTACCATCCCTAGCAAAGACTGATTTTTATAGCTCTAAGAAAAGAATCTTCGAACTGCAAGACTCATAAAGATTGAAGTTCAAACTTTCCTTTGGACAACTGTTTGATTACAACTTGGGCAAACCCTAAGTGTTAATAATGTTGATATATGTGAACATGTGAGCAACCTTAATAGCAATAGTAAAAAGGGCAGCCGTAATAGCAATAGTGATAAGGGCAACCGTAATAGCAATAATAAAAAGGGACAACTATAATAATAATAGTAAAAGGTAATATTCTCACTACCTTTCAAGGCCTATAAATAGAGGGTTCATTTCTTATTCTCTTCATTTCAAAACTTAGAAGCATTTCAAGTTCTCTCTTCTAATTAAATCCTTTCTTTTCTCATTGTTTCTTCTTTCAAAGAGAGTAGAGTTTCTTTGTAAAAGAGGAGGTTTCAAAGAGTGGCAGTGTAAGGTGTGAATGAGAGAATACTTATAAGAAAGTGCTTGGGTGTATTAGAGTCATTGGGTAGAAAAGAGAAAAATCTATATGATTGTAGAATCTTTTCATATAGTGAAATTTTTTTCTGAGAGATAGCAGTTTTTTTTTCCTGATTTGGGAGTTTTCCACTTAAATTCTTATGTTGTGAGATTGGTTTCTATTCCCTATTATTATGTCTCTATTATTCTGACATTTATTTGAAGTAAGATCCTGGGAGCATCAAATCTAAGTTAGTCATATTCCCAACAAATGGTATCAGAGCAGGGTTCTTCGGTGCACTATAGCTTGGTATTAGTCTAAGAATTTCTATATAAGGAGGCTGTGTTCAAGTGGAAAAATTTGAACCCTTTAATCCTTCTTGAAAATTTTTTTAGTGAATTTTCAAGTTAGAAGTGTGAAACGAGATATCAGGAAATAAGATTTCAATTCTAGTTAGAGCTGATGTGGAAAAAATTGATGGGAACATCAATTTTGGCTTATGGAAAATATAAGTCAAGGATTTATTGATTCAATCTAGATTGTACAAGGTTTTGAAAGGCAGATAGGCTTATAAGAGGAAAGATTATGAGAATTCTAGTATGAGTGATGAAGACTGGGATGATCTAGATGAGAGAGCTACAAGTACGATACGTATGTGTCTGACCAAAAATGTTCTTGCAAATGTGCTTAGAATAACGACGGGCAAAGATCTCTTGAGAAAGCTTGAAGAATTGTAAAGATGTCTCAAATTGAGTGTACCTAAAGGAGCAGTTTCATACATTGCGTATGAATGAAGGTACGAAAATTTCTGATCATCTAAGTATCTTGAATAATATTATTTTTGGACTAGAGATTATTGGAGTGAAGATTGAAGATGAAGATAAGGCATTGCGATTCATCTGGTCTCTTCCACCTTTCTATAAGTATATAAAATCTATTTTGGTGCATGGAAAGGAGAATGTGATTTATTCTGAGGCCACAAGTAAACTTCTGTCTGAACAAAGAAGGCTGACAGGTGAAGGAAGTAATTTTCTATCTGAAGGCTCAACATTAGCAGTTGACACTAGAAACAAAATTCTATGAAAAAGAATATAATATGCTGAGGGTGTGGACATTCTGGGCACTTGAAAAGAAATTGTCAAAAAGGTGGAGTGGATTCGGCTAAAAGCTCTAAATCTAATGATGCTACTAATATTATCTCCTATGATGGAGACAATGATCTTGTCCTTTGATCATGATATGTGCATTCTCGTGGCATGTTGCTTATCTCCAAAGATACCATGAAAGAGGATATGTCACAATTAGCGGCAGTAAGTTTGCATATAGACATTGGTTTGGCGTTGATGTAAAACGTGTGCCGAATAATGTCGATGGCTGATGGATTCCCAGAAAAGCTAAACGTGGGAGTCAGCACCATAGTTATCAGCAAGATTTTTTCGATATGAGACGAAATGAAAATCTTATAATTCTTCAATTCTAAGTGGTATACTCATATGGTGGAGTATGATTGTCAGTAAAGACAATGATAGTAATATAAGCTATGAGATGAGATGTATGTGAAGACGTGATTGAAATCAAGTCTTCAAGTGGGAGATTGTTGATGTGTGTGAATATATAGACAACCATAATAACTATAGTAAAAAGAATAGCCATAAAAGCAATAGTGAAAAGAGCAGCCGTAATAACAATAGTAAAAAAGGACAGTCATAATAACAATAGTAAAAGGTAGTATTCTTACTACCTTTCAAAGCCTATAAATAGAGGCTTCATTTCTTATTTTTTTCGTTCCAAAACTTGGAAGTATTTCAAGTTTTCTCTTCTAATTAAATCATTTCATTTCTTATTGTTTCTCTTTTTAAAGAGATAAAGTTTCTTTGTGAAAGATGAAGTTTTAAAGAGTAGCCGTGTAAAATATGAATGAGAGAATACTTGTGAAAAAATGCTAGAGTGTATTGAGGTTATTGGGTAAAAAAGAGAGAAATCTATATGATTGTAGAATTTTTTTCATATAGTAAAATTCTTTTTTGAGATATAGCAGTTTTTCTTATGATTTGAGAGTTTTCTACTTAAATTCTTGTGTTGTGAGATTAGTTTCTATTTTCTGTTATTATTTCTCTATTATTCTGACATTTCTTTGAAGTGAAATTTTGGGAATATCAAATCTAAGTCAGTCAAATTCTCAACAAATAATCGTACGTTTTTCTTTGTTTTCGAATAGATCTCTTTGAAAGAATTTGAACATTTTCTTGTTCTTTGGAAAGGCCGATTACTTGATCGATATATGATTTCCATTGTATAAACGGTTTTGAAGAATGGAAATCTTTGTTTGTAGATTCAACTAATTTGTACTCTTGGAAGTATCCAATTGTTTAAATTTTTGTAAAAGCTTTTTTTGGTTTATCTCTTGGTGCTCACCACGTAGAGAACTAGAGGAAGCAGATACAAATAGAGGCATTAATTTGGTAAAAGGATTCAACTTCGTACCACCATAATCTGTTGATATTAGTTGGCGCGCAGCCAAGCTCGGCACACACCTGTGTATACAATAAGACATTAGACTTACGCAAACAACAAATAATCAAAACATAAACATTACGATTGGTGTACATATATAAATAAATCTTCAAAAAAATTATATTAATCCTTTGATTGGTTTATGCTATTGAAAAGTTTTATTTAGTTCTAAACTTCCATAAAGAGTATGTATCTTTCTTCAAATTTATTTTAAAAAGCTAATTGTTAGTGTCATAGACAGTAACGAGGGGGAGCAGGCCCAGTGGAGCCTCAAGTCCCTTTCAATGATATACTTTCTTCCAATATTTATATATTTTTATAAATATTTAATATCACTTGTATATAAAAATCCCGTTAAAATAGATAAAGTATAGAACAACCCGTATAAATAAATAAATTATATACAAAAACTCTCATTAAAAAATAAATAAATTATAAAATAGCCTATAAAATAAAAATATATATAATTCTAGCTCCAATGTACAAAATTTATGGTTTCGAGTTATGGAATATATTTTTTTATTAAATATACAATAAAGTACAAATTCATAAAAAGATTTATTTCACCATTATTTCTAAATATCACTTTGGTCTGTAATCTAATATGAGTGAAGATTCCGCTAGAACGCTAGAAATAATAAAGTGACCAATGA
Source organism: Parasponia andersonii (assembly GCA_002914805.1). Taxonomy (NCBI): domain Eukaryota; kingdom Viridiplantae; phylum Streptophyta; class Magnoliopsida; order Rosales; family Cannabaceae; genus Trema; species Trema andersonii. The sequence goes on from JXTB01000082.1 coordinate 540,786, forward strand.
GAAATTCTTTAGCACTAGAAATCAGGCAGACACTATGGCTTTTGATTAAAAGTTTGGGGACGAAAACTAGATTTTTATAGTAATTTAAGGCCTAACAATAAAATCAATATCTTTGTTATTGACTAAAAACTTTTTGTCTTTTATTTTGGTGGTGGTGATTGTTATTTATTTTGTCTTTTATTATGTTTCTTGATCAATAATTTTCACATACATTCGGAAAATTATAAGAATTTAAATTATGTGAATAATGAATGAGAAATTATCTTTAAAAATTGAAGATTTTAAAAAGAAAACTATGTTTTTCATCCAAAAAAATCTCTGCAATTGAACATAGCATAGATTCTTTTTGTTCAACTATCCTAATAAAAAAAAGGTGCACCCATTCTCAAAGTGTGGTCGAAATAACAAAACATTTTATTTTAAGAATTTTTCTCACTTAGAGAAGTTAAAGTTAAGAATTCAAACTTTATGTCACCTTTGAGAATCCAACTAATGAAGTGGCTATAAAAGGTGACTCACTGTCATCTCATCTGCTTTTTTTATTTTTTTATTTTTTTAGAAAAATAAAAGGAAGGTGCACCCACTCAACTCCCTTGTTCTTAAAGAAAGAATAAGAAGAGATTTCAGCGCCAAAAAGCACTACTCGAAAAGGTAAAAAAAAAAAAGGTAAATTCACAATGACATACATGATACAACGACATATCGTTTATAACTAAAAAACGACAATGAAAGTGTTGGACAGAGTCACACTCGCATCCTCCTATTCCTCGGTCTCTTCAGGAGACGACAACTCTTTCAGAGTTCAGGCCGTGTTTGAAGATCGCAAAAGTTTGGAAATTTCAGGTTAGTGTTGTTCCCTTTTCTCACCATGAAAATCTTTTTTTTTTTTTTCAAAATTTTTAAAACCCATCTATTCAAAACTTAATGATTACAATTTTTGATATGTGAACTTTGATTCCATGTATGTGCAATTTTTATCAATTTTATGTTTTTTCGCCTCTTGGATAATCCAGATTATTATCACTTAACCCATCAAAAAAAGGTTTAATTTATTTATTTTTTCATGTAATGAATGTCCTTTATTGCAGCCATGGCCTTGAGAACATTAACAAGGGAGCTAGGCATAGGTACTAGACTGTTGCGCATGTTCTCTTCTGCCTCTCCATTGCATTCCCATGCCACAAGTTTTGGTGGGTCTCTCTTCTTTGTCTCTCTCTAACACTCTCTGTGTTTTTTTTTCTCTTGGTTATTGGGTGGGTTTGGTTATGGCTGTTTTAAGATTCCCTTGAAGGGTTTCTTCTTCTTCTTTTTTCATTTTTTTTTCCCAATGCTAGAAAGTAAACTGAGGGCCAATGGGGTTTAGTGGATCAAAGTAGTCTACTTAGTTGTTCCTACTTGGGGGAAAATAAAAAAGAAGAAAATTTCCCTTTCTACTAATGGCTAATCCCTTTCTAACCGTTTATTCAATGTATTTTTTGTTTTTTTGTATTTTTTTTTTGTTTTTGATGGTGGCTTATAAAGCAATTTCTTCTTTAAACCATTGAAATGGACACTCATTTTATTCCCAAGTTAACTTGATTGTGCAACCATTATTATTATTATTATTTTATCTTCTGTCCTGATAAAACTGTTTGAACAAGTTTTTTATGTTTTGATCTTCGTTGCTTGAAAACCGAAGCCATTCAGCTGCTACATTATCTTGTTTGAAATATTGGATTATGGTTGACCAGTATTGTTTTCGCAGGGTTTAAAGAAGTTAGGGAAGACGAAAAAAGTCAAATGGTTGGTAATGTCTTCAGCAATGTTGCTTCTAACTATGATCTAATGAATGATTTGATGAGTGGGGGATTGCACAGATTATGGAAGGATAGGTTTGTCTACGGTAGTTCGCTTTTTAATTTTTTTCTTTTCCTTAATCACGTTGGTCGTTTTTGCTCATTTAGATAGTTCTTTGTGTGCTTAATTTTCAGATTGGTTTCCGACCTACATCCATTTCCTGGTATGAAGCATCTTGATGTGGCTGGTGGAACAGGTTAGCTTATAGCATATATTAACTCTATGTTCATACCTTACGTAAAGCCTTGAAACAATGGGAAATTATGGGAGACATGGTTGATAATGAAGTTTTTCCATGCGAAAGAGCTAAATATTTGGGATTGTTTTTTGTTCCCTTTCTTTGCTAAAAGTCTGTTTTTTTTTTTTTTTTTTTGAAAAAGGATGATTATTGATGAAATGGGCACTTCATTGAGATTACTAATGAAGCAACATCGACAAACAAATAGATATATGTAGAACGGAACTGCAGTCTATCAACTATTAGTCTGTTATTAAAGGAGTTTTCAAATTTGATAATATTGGTACATAAACTATGTAACAGGTGGGACTTACTGTTTTTATATGTTAGCATGTAGGACTGCTCTTATATCCACTTACAGTTATTGTTTTAAAAAGGTTTATTCTTCAGTTTGAAGATCTTCTAGTTGAACATAGCTGCTGCTTGAAAATGTCCTTCCTATTTGGGGAAATTGATTTGAATTGCTTGGGGGTAACAAATGTCTAATTGTCATTTTAAAATTTATTTTCTGGACTGAACTTTAACTTATGTACTTCTTTTTTTTCTTTGCAGGTGATGTTGCTTTCAGAATTCTAGAAAACATAAACAGCACTAGACGTAGAGCTCTGCAAGATGGTGTTGAAGATGGCTTACAAGAAGATACTCAGATTTATGTTTGTGATATCAATCCTAACATGTTGAATGTCGGTAGAAAACGAGCCCTGGAGAGAGGTAAAGTTATAAAACCTGAATTTGCATGAATAAATTTCTGATATCTCCTGTAGAGAGATCTTTCTTTTGTTTAGAAATAAAATTGTATGCTACAAATTATAGGTCTTGGACAAAACCATTCACTTATATGGGTGGAGGGAGATGCAGAGGCCTTGAGTTTTGGTAATGATTCTATGGATGGTTACACTATTGCATTTGGGATAAGGAATGTTACACACATAGAGAAAGTACTTGCTGAAGCCTATAGGTAAACTCATAACTTTGCGCCTTACTTTAATCATATATGATATGTTTGATATACATAAGTCGTCTTTAATATGTTGGATTAAACTCTAGATAGGAGCAAAATGGTTTATCCAATGCATACGGCAGCAAAATAGTCCACCTTGTGTTGTCTAAATCACTAGACAGATTTAAAAGAAAATAGAAAGATGATAGCAAATTTAAGTTAATTCAAGAGTTTTTGATTACAGGTTACTGGGGTACCAATCATTTTGGAGGATACAATTTGTCGAGTCCAATGTGATCATTTTTTGTTCTTTGCTTCTATCCAGTTAGGGAAGCTGAGTGTAGCCTAAATGGTTTTCCCGTGATTTTGTATGTTGAACTTGGGTTTAGATTCCAGGAAGAATGAGACGAAGTTTTTAGTGCAAGAATGCCTTTGTTTCTTTCTTTCAGTGAGGTAAATTGTGGCAGCTGTGTGATCAAACATTACGAAACAAAGCTTTTCAAATGTGTATATATATATATATATAATATGGGATAATGTTATAAAAAAACCACTATTTTAGCCTTTTAGCAAAAAAATCCACATCTTTTCATTAAAATAAAATAAACCGTCTATTTGTGTTTTTCTATCAAATCTCCCCAGATTTATATTTGTAGTCAAAGTTGGAGTTTTAAATTGTTACAAAAACATATTTATTCTTTAAAATTGTCTATTGGTATCAATAAAATTAGTCAAAAGGCAACCTTCTAGACCGAATAAATGATCTGTAATTTCTTAGAAATCCAACAGTAATAACTTTCAAACACACAAAAGTTCTTCTTTTGAATTCTATTATTTGATTTCAAATGTTAAAAATATTTGCCTTCAACGATTTCAACTCCAATTTTGACTATACATGTGGATCCGGTGAATGTGATAGAAAAACACAAATAAATAGAAGGTTTTATTTGATATTATTGAAAAAGTATGGGTATTTTTGATAAAAGGGTAAAAGTCATGGGATATATATATATATATATATATATATATATTATCCCGTTTTTACATATATAAATATAAAGATATAAAGAAGAAGAAGAAGAAAGAAACCAAAAGGAAAATGAAAACCTTACCTAAGAAAAGAAAGGGGAAGGAGGGCAAAGCTATTGATTTGAGTACATATCTTATGCTAAGTCATGTATCTTTAGTACTTTATTTGTTAATTATTTTTGGTAAGAGTCTAGGGACATTCTTGTATTTAAGGAATTTTAACTATCCTTGACATGTTTCAACTGTTGCTGTTGCTGCTTAACTCATTTTTTTTACCGTGTTAACCTTTATTTTATGGTTCTTTTATAGGGTGCTAAAACCAGGTGGAAGGTTCCTTTGCCTTGAGCTGAGTCATGTGGACATTCCTGTATTTAAGGAATTGTAAGCATACTCGACACACTTAGCTCGCAGAAAGTTGCTTGGAAATTTTTTTTTTAGACATTTCAGAATCTTATCTTATTCTTTAGTGGGACCAATATATTCGATTATTGCCATCTCCTGCAGGTATGATTATTATTCATTCTCGATTATTCCTGCCTTAGGAGAATTAGTTGCAGGTGATCGAGAATCCTATCAATACTTAGTTGAGAGCATCCGCCGTTTTCCTCCTCAGGTTTTACTTCCTTTTTACTCATACTTACGTAATCTTAAAAACAATTACTACAATTTACCAGAAAAATTATTTTCTGTTGACTACTGGGATTATGTAGCACCTATAATGGCCCAGGTTTGCATGGTAACTGTAAGCCAAAGCTTTGAGGAAATGTTTGGATACATACTCCTCTCTAAAAGAAAACATGAAAGTTATGAAACATTTTTTTCTCAGGGGAGGGTGTAGTGGCTTGCCTTCAAGTTTGCCCGAAGCTTCTCCCACCAAGAGTAATCATGAATGAAATTATTGTAGACAAGCAAGCATATAGAAGTAAAAAGATCTTACATTTCAAATTATGCTTCACGGAAGTAGATCTTCAGTAATGGATAGATTGTTTGCTCATTCTTTGTGTATGACTCTGCTGGCGTTGGAATACTAGGTAAAATTTGGTTATTGTTAAAGGTGGATAAAGAAAGGCTTGGGACACTTTTGAAGCTATTGATCTATGCGCTGTCCTCGCCTGTCTCACGCGAAATTTTTTTCCATTTTAATACACTAGTCGTACTAAAAAAAGTGACCAACATAGAAGCCAGTGAAATATAGATACGAGGATGACATTTCTGAGCCCTCATGCCGAAACTGCTTGTACCAAAATAACAGCAAACTAGAAACCGGGAAATATGGAAACAAGGATTACAACCGAGCCCTTTGACCAAATTCCGAATCAATTTTCTAGTCGCTTACAAACCTCATGCTGAAACTGGTTTTTCCTTATTTGTTTTTATTTTCTCGTCTCTGTCGGCTATTACTTCTAATTATGTTTTGTTTTGTTTATATTGACATTGTAATTTATCGTAATTGATGAATCCAGGAGAAGTTTGCATCAATGATTGCAGATGCAGGATTTCAGAAGGTTGAGTATGAAAATCTTATCGGAGGAGTGGTGGCCATCCATTCAGGGCTAAAAGTCTAGTTGGATTATGACTCTCATCAAAATATATCACACAACTCTGGATATTGAGTTCCAAACCTTTTTGCTTGGTTTATACGCCTATGCCGTAAATTTGCAGTATGTGAAAATTCACTTGTTTCGGCCGGAAAAGAAATGTTGTTCTCTTTTTCAAACAGGTTTCAGGTTTAGTCAGTTTCTTCTTTGAGATATTTGTAATGTATTCATCAATCCTTTTACTAAGCCGGAAATAGGGTTTAAAAAAAGAAAAAATAAAAAAGTTTTGTTGTATTATACTATGAATAAATTTACTGGTTTTTTTCTCGCCTAGCTGGAAGTTCTCTCCCTTCATATCTTCTTGTTCCTCTATTTATTTATGTAGTTATATAAATTTTGGTGCCATAACATAACATATACAAATGCTGGCAAAACTATGTATAAAGGTCAAGGTGAGTTTAAGGCAAATACAAATTTCCTTTTTCTTGATATTGAAAAATTAACCAGTTGTCCCCACCACAAAGTGACTCACAAACTGACAATAAAGATCAAATCTTGAATAATTTAATCTCTGAATTGTGAATCTCGCACCCTAAAAAGAGATGACAGTGTCAAACTGGGGATAAATAAAACAATATGTTTGGAAAAATTGAAAGTTCAATGTGCACCAATAGACTTCTCCTGTTTGGTCCGCAGATCATCTATCAGGTGACTCACTCCGGTATGACTACTAAAAACAAATCTAGACCTCAATAGGTGACTCCGACATCACCATGTAACTCTAGTAAATGATCGCTTAATGGAATGAATACTAAAGGGCGATAGGAATCATGCGCAACTCTTAGTAAGACTGGATTGATAGCTAGGGCCCACCGGTGACTCCAACAAAGACCAATGATGGCATACCTATTTTTCAAAATTAAAAAAAAAATATATATATATATATAATATAAATCTATAACGATAGAAATATTAAATGTTTTCTCTATTTCACATTTTAATCTTATTATTTAATACGTAAATTTTATTATCTAATTTAATATTTTAATAATATAATAAATTATAATAAAATTTAAATATCAAACAACGAGATTAAAAGAACGCAAAAAAGAGAATATTATTAGTATTCTTCGTCTTCGTGATAATATAATTAATATATATATATATATATATGTTTTGGAGACGCATTACTCTGCTCATCCTGCTCGCTTGCTTAATTTAATTTCTTTTCTATTTTATTATTATATTTTTTCCCTTACCTTTTCTATTTAACTAAGGTAATCATGTCTCTCTTTGGTTTGTGTTTTTTTTCCCCTCATTTTTTTAATTAAGATGTGACAGCTATTGCCTACTTTTTGCAGGGATCTTTTTTAGAATTTTTTTCAAAAAAAAAATTAGTTGATCATATCCTTAACCGGTTATAAGAGAAAAAACACATATTTTTATTTTCAAAATAATTATTTTATCTAATTAAAATTTATCATGCTTTTTCATAGTTAAATATAAAGACAGATTCAACATTAAATAATATATATATATATTGTTATTTCAAGTCATAATAATTGTTAAATAATTAATTCAAATATTTAAAAAAAAAAACCTACCAGATTATATATACTAGTTTGAAGTACGTGGCACGCACGTACTAGTTTGGTGTTGTATCACGTATTTTCCTCAAGCGATTAGAAGAAGGATCAGGCTTAGGGTTTCTTTCGTAGCTTCTCGAAAACTAGGGTGTTCTTCTCCCTCCCTCAAAAGGTTCGTTTTTCAATTCTTCAAACATATATATATATATATATATATATATATATATAATGTGTATGTATCAAAATAGTTCCTTTATTTTGAGTTTGGTCCGAAATTTGGTTCTGATACAATGTCATAACCCAAATCTTAGGTCATGACTTTTTGGTAATTTTAAATGTAAATTAATATAAATAAAGAATTTTACAAAATTCGGAAAAAATCAAATACTTGGATTTTCATTTTAGTCCTCAAATCGTTGGAAGTTCTGTATAAAAGAGATTCATATTTAATTTAATTTATAAAAATGGATACACTGATTTAATATCAGGAAAATATATTTAAGTTATACAAATCTTGGTTTAAGAGAAATACAATGTTGACTCAATAGGTTTTTCAAATCTTTAACCCGAATGTCTAAAATCTAACTTACAAATCTTGTCAAAATTCTATGTGCTTAAAACTTTAAAATATGCTCCTTGGGAACAATAGCATCCCATTTATACCCCGAATCCTCAAATAGTAAAAAATACATTCTCATACAATCACTTATCAAGAATAAGAAACTTAGCCAAATTGATAGACATGAGGAAGAAATAATAAAACAAGGTAGAAGGACCAACTAAAGAGGGATAGGACGGCAAGCAACTTGCCTAACCAACGGGATAACTGACTCGAATGAACAATCAGGGGAAAATAGGAGAGGTGAGCTCGAGAACTCAGTAGGAAAGCTGTTACTTCATATAAAAACTCTTTTAGTGATGGAAAGCTCCTACATAGTTAGTTTAGTCCAAAAATACATTTTTTGCAAAACCATGTTTATGTACTTATATATATTCATTCCAAAGTTGATAGTCTATATATATATATATATATATATATATATATTCAAAATCAATAGTCCGTCATCATATACATATATATATATATATTTACATATATAGATATATAGAAAACATGATATCGAAAAATCAATTAGTCCACAAATACATGATACAAATCTACTCATACCCATGAGTTCACCGCCTCTCATCAATGGAAACTAAGGTGTTGGCACTACGTGTGCCATACAACTTACCTGACACCTAGCCCATAATCGGAGGGGACACCCGTGTGTTGCCTACCAAACCTAGAGGGATAACCGCATTACCTAAGCTTGATAAATGGGGAGGTAATCAGAACAAATACCTCGCGCAGGTTCACGGACTCTGCATGGTCGGTGGGGCCACAGCACCATATTGTAAAAATCTCATGATACTAACCTGGGACTCATGTGTGATCCTATAACATGTGTACTCTGAACTGATGTGTAAAAGTAGCCATGCAGTTCAAATGACGCTCTAGTTTTTAATAAAATGATTAATTAAATTTTATAGAAAAAATGGGCAGCATAACGACCCTATTTTAATGAATCCAAAAATAACCTACACTCAAAAAATCCAATACATAAATCATACCATTCAATTCTATCACATATATTTAAAAGTTCTAAAGTCACGTTTGTTCTCATATATTATAGAAAATAAGTTTTATTCAAAAACAATGTAAAAGAGAGGTAATCGAATCCCTACCTTACTAGAATAGTGATACCACACTATTAGATACTCAAGGTGTCGATTCGACGATCGTTTGGAGGATTGGGAGCCAATTCCACGCTCTCGATCGCTCACTTAGGGAAACATCAACTTCTCAACGAAGCTTTGAATCAATAAACAGACCTCTTCATTGAATTCCTAATGTCCAAAATAGCTAAGTTAGATATATAACTCGACTAATTCGGGTCTAAACCGACATCGGACCAGTGGCACACAAAACTAGACAAAATCTAAACCGTTAGATATTGATTTTCATGTCGGTCACAAAATGTAGTCAATATATATATATATCAAACTTCTCCATTTTCTAAGTACATTCCAAAAATGACAACAAAACTAAAATCTAACAGTCGAATTAAAAACTAAAATTCGAAACTCAAAACACCTAAAAATGGCAACTTTCAATCCGGGCAAAATGGGATCGTGAAATATATACCTTGACGATCCTTACAACAATACGAATCCAACGGGTCCGGTATGAGGTCAAACGTTAGCCGGAATTGTAACCGGAAATCAAAACTTCCCGCAGCCAAAAATAGCGTTTTTCAGTGACTATGACACTTCAGCGGCTCAGGACTGGTGGTGCGGGCATCGCGGAGTTGTGCTGGAGGTTCACCGGGGGATGGGCTGGCTGGACGACAGCCGGTGGCTACTCGGTAGTCCTTCGTTCTCCTTCGGCCGAGAGTGAGCAAGAGAGAATAGAGAGGGGGAGTAAATCGGGAGGGGGGGACGAGAGGGAGAGAGAGAATGTGTAATATATATATATATATATATATTCAATTTGTTTTTTTTCTTTTTTTTTTTTGAAAAATCTGATCAAATGACCATATTACCTTTAAAAAAAACTAGGTTATTACATACAACCCTATAATGAAGTTTATTGAAAAAGATCAAGAATTCACGTAATGAGATGTTAGAGACTGAACCAAAAATTTATGATTGATTTCTTTCTATATTGTATGTTTTCATTACCTGAAACTAGTCCAAATAATGTTGTTAACCTATTTGAGAAAAACCCAATTGAGTATTCACTTCAGTGATACACACACCCACACATATACAGAGGTTACATATTACAAAACTAGAATGGTTTTTTATTCTTCATTAGAAAATAATGTCTAATTTTATTCTGCTTAGGAGGAATAACTATGGTAATTGATTCCTCCAATATTGGTTTTAAGGTATCTCTATTCCAATTTTCTTTTGTCTTAGTTTGATTCCTTAAATTTTATTTATACATTGATTTTTTTATCTAAATACTTATCTGTGTTTGAATATTTACTTAGTTTTTGTTACAAAATTATATTTCCTATATTGAGTCACATGTATAAAATAATTGTATTGGGTCATATTATTTCATAAGGACCCATAAGTGATTTAATTAAGGTTAGATCAAAATATCTAACTAGATATGGATACCATGTTAGTCACCCAGTTGGGTTTGATGGATATCTGACAGGAACTATTTAAAGAACCTATTAGGGTTAGGGTTCCTGCAGCCAAATTTTATGTATGCTCAATTTTCTTTAACCCACCATCAGTTATAGAGAACACCATCTGAGTGAAATTAGGGTTTAGGCAGCAGAAGATCAAAACTCTCAAGACACTATTCTTTCTTTATACTTCTGCCTTCGGTCTCTCTATCTTTAATCCTCTATAGATTAGCTATGAACTCAGGTATATTTAACAAATCTTAACATGTCAATTTAGCATGAATAATTTAGGATTTTTATTTGGTTTATTTGCAATCCTAATATTATCTAACAAGTAATATCGAAGCATGTTTTCATGTTAAATTGATTGAATTAACCATGCATGGCTCTAGTTTCGATAATCTACGTCTATTAGGTTTTCTAGGTTTTAGATTATGCATGTATGATCTATGATTTTTCATGATATATTGAATATTTTAATGTTTTGGAGGTTTATTTTTGAGTTTTAGGGTCGTTAAATATGAATATTGTGGTTTAAAATTATTGATATGATGTATTTTGATGTTTTGGACAACTTTTGGATTGGAAAATTTTTCCAAAAAATCGGCCTAGCGCTGCGGCACTGCACATGCAGCGCCACAACACTTGCAATGCGGGTTTGTGTTCTAGGTTTAACTAGTACACTAAGCGCCGCGACGCTCTCCAATGAGCACTGACAAAATATTTATACAGTTTATTCACATTACATCATACGCCATTCTTTTTTATGTATAGAGATTTCTAGTTATTTACATATTTTATAATGGATGATGTAACATATCAATTGAGACTTTGTGTTCTTAATCTTAGCTACTGAAGTTAGAGTATGTCTCACATTCTTTTACAATTTCTTAGAAGTGTCTAAATTTGATTCGGTTTTTATACTGTGCTTGAGAAACTTTGTGTTCTTAATCTTGTGTCTGAAATTGTAACATGTCTCATATTCTTCTACAGTTCCTTAGAAGTGTCTACATTTCATTCTGTTTTCATACTTTGCTTGAAGAATCGATTTACATACTTTTTCAATGAATAGACTGGCAAAAAGAAAACTACCCAATCGTCAGTTGAAGAAAAATTCTTTTATCTTTTCTTTTTCTACTCTTTTTATTGGACTTTTGGTGAATTGAGTAATAATTCTTCATTTGGAATATTATATGCATGAATATTTGTTGCTGGTTCTTTCATACCTTTGGTTAATTTCTATGAAACTATGGTAGAATTTTCTCCTCAGAATGCAGTATAGGTCTTGTTGAACAATGACCAAGACCTAGTTGTTTAACGGCTTATACAGATCATAGTAGAAAATGATGAGAAAGGTAATCAAGTAATATGATTTTTATTTCAGACAAGTAATATTATTTAAAGGACAGAAATCCATATGATTGAAGAATTATGAATAAAAATTTATCATGAATAAACCTAAAATCTATGAACTATTCACTCAAATTAATATCATCTAGCTAGATTCAATCTCAAAAAATCATGAACTATATGTGAAACAGAAATCATAAGAATCAGTAATATCATGAACCACACTCACAAATTTATGAACTGAAGACATAAATTTATGAATCAAACAAAATATTTTATAAAGGCTATCTAAAACCTTTTATATATGAAAAATATCACATCAAATTCGGTAAAAGTTTTTTCATAGTTGGTATATTGCATGCAAAAGAATATTCAATGTACCAAAATAACATTATTCTATGAATACAATAAAGCAGTATTGAACTTAAGATATTATAAAGCAAAACATAAATGAGTTTCATAGCAAAACTTCCACCAATAATTATAAGCAGAGCAACTAAACAAAATGAATCTATAGTTATAGCAACATAAACTTATCTTTTAAATTGATAACTATGAACCACACACAATTGTGCAATTCAAATAAATATTGTAACGAAATCAGTTCATACTACCAAGTATTTAAAAGTAATGAACTTAAAATCAATTGAATATAATTTATGAAGTGAATCATTATTTATGAAGTACAATGAAAAATTTACGAACTAAACAGAATTGTATATTTCTTATTTATAGAATCATATTTCAATTCAACAAGTATGATACTAAGCCATAAACCAATTCAATTACAGAGCTATTTACTTTAATACTGTGCATAAATAAACTCTTGATACTATTATACTCTTTTGTATGAACCTAAAACTAAATAGCATCTTCTTTTATCAAAGAAAAGTAACTAGTTACAACCTCATTACAACAACTAAAACGAGAACCTAATAAGCACTAGGATAAACACAAATTCTTAAGAACTATGAAGTGGCAAGTTAAACATCAAGAGTCATACAAAATTATTTTATAAGTACTTAAGAACACTACCAGAATTATCTAAAGCTAAAAAGTATAATAATCAACTTCAATTAAATATAAGAAACTAAACAAAATCCTATATCATAGTGTACATATTATATTATATGTTTGGAATATAAACTTGTATACCAATTAGATATACAAAATCCCATATCAAATAAAGCAATAGGTCTAAACCTAAAGCACACATGTACATATATATTATTTATACGTAAACATTTTTCAACTGTTGACTATGAACCAAAGAAATTAAACACTCTAATTGGTATAACATCTTTTTTTTTCGTTCATCAAATATGTGATATTCACAAAATTTATAAGAAAAAGTTATGATCTATTTACTTAAATTAAGAACTCTAAAATTCTTGTACCATTACTTAAATTCATACACCAAGTAGAAATCAAAGAATCATGAAAATACATTAGATGATTATATATATATATATATATATATATATATAATAGCCAAAATAATAAAATAAAATATATATATTAAATAGATATCAAAGAATCGGACATACATATACATTAAAACACACACACGTATATATATATATATGTATATATGTATACATAATTAAAGTAGAAAAATATACCTTCTAATGATAAATCCTAGATTTTGATCCTTATGAATCGAAGATTTCATCTATAGAGACCTTTATGAACCTAAGATTTTCGGTGATGAACTTAATTTTAATTTTTGAATTGTTTAATTTTTTTGTTCTAGTTTTTTTTATCAATTTTCTTATTGTGATATTTGAAATGTTGAGTGTAACTAAGCAAAATTTTTTGGATATAGTAGAAAGTTGGGGAGAAAATTTTAGAGGAGAAGGAAAATGCGAGAAAGTGATAGAGATGAGGGAGAAAGCGAGAGAAAACCGTGAGAAAGTGGGCTTTGTACTATTTAGCTAATTGAGGATAGTTTTAGTAATTAATTTCCAACGAGCTTTAGGGCTGGATATATACTTATAAAATATAAGTCGTGATCATGAATTGAGTTTTGGGCCTTAAATGGTCAGATACATATCTTGCCTAAAGTTTTGTTTTGGGGAAAAGTTCATAAATACATATTTTCTTAAGCCTATTTTTATATACACCTATTTTTAATTTTTATTTTATAAATATTTTTCTTATACTCAGTTTTGGAAAAATATATATCAAACATATTTTATATAAGATATGCATAGCACAGTATACATTTTATGTATAAAAATTATACTTAAAAATTGGTATACATTTCAAAATTTGAAACATAGTTATAAATTCACTTTAAATATAAACTACAAATAAAAATCTACATTGTAAATATATAACATACATATTTTACACATGAAATGAACACATAGAAAATGAGTATTTTAAAAGAAAAATTAGAAACGGATATTTTGAAATATAAGCTACAAAAATGGGTACTGGATGTAAATTTCGCGTTGTTTTTTAACTGTATGCGGAAACTACCTTTTAAAAGATATGACCCAACTTTCTTATAATACGGCATGGTTGCAATCAAGCCCAACAACCGAAAAAAAGAAGAAAAAAAACATTAATGTGGTGCACTTCAGACCACGTACCGTTCAGGTACGATGCGTGTCAGGCCTGACACAATAACTTTTATTTTCTTTTTTAATTTTTTAATTTTTTTTTCAACTAATCATTTTCATTCTTTAAATGTTGTTACTATTTTTTTTTTCTTTTTTCTTTTTGTTTTGTTTTTCGTTTAACTTTTTACGATTTATTTTTAGCTTTTATTAGAAAAATAAAGAGAAAAATTTTCGTACATATTATTATTTTTAATGTTCATTTTTTCATTAATATTTTTAAGAATTTTTTTTTGTCTTTTTATTGGTTTTCTTGGGATATTATCATTTTTATACCCTATATTTTTGTTCAGTTTATACTTTTTATTTTAGTTATTATCAATATTGACCTTTAGATTTAATATTTGTTATAAATTTATACTCTGACACTAATTTAGAGTAGTTAATTTACCAAGATTATTTAATAAACTTATTTTCGGATCAGTTTTTATATGATTTATTTTCAATTTTTAAACAGCAACTTAGTCAATTAACTGCTCTAAATTAGTATCAGGATATAAATTTGTAACAGATTTGAAATCTAAAAGTCAATGTTGATAATAATCAAAACAAAAGGTATAATTTGAACAAAATATCAAAATACAGGGTATAAAAGTGATAATGTCCCTTTTTTCTTTTTGTTAATTTTATAACACTTAAGTTTTTGGAAAAAAAAAAAATAAGTTTTTGTTAGTATTCCATTCTTGTTACTAGGTTCATCTTTTGATCCAAAAGCAACTTATTCTTCTAGTATTTAGTCATTAGTAACTATATCAAATTTGGTTACTTTTACCTGTTGAAGTATTAATATATTCAAACTTATATTACTTTATGTATCTAGTCTATGTACTCAATTCTTGGTGATTCCTAGAATCCGTTGGAAATTTTTGCAGATTATTAGCATTCTTCAACTTAGTTACGGATGGTCTCTTGATTATCAACAATTAGTAAACATGATAAGTTTAACCATTCTTTATTACAAAAAACACCATAATTATGATAAAGATACCAATAGTATCTGAGAAAAGACAATGAGGATTCGATTTTCCTTATCACAAAAGTCACCATACGTATCATTGTAGTTTGGGGGTGGAAAAAAGAAAGAAAGAAAGATGACAATAATTTTCTATACATTTCAATATAAGCATTCCATCTAGTTATTATCGGTCTCACACGCAGATAATATCGATCTTTCATTAGGTTACTATTGGTCTCCCACTTGATTATCATCGGTACCTACTTGGATACTGATGGTCACTCACTTAGATATTTATCAGTTACCCACTTAGTTAGGGACTATTTTTTACTTAGTTATTCAATTGAAAGAGCAGTTGGACATTCTTATTGTAAAAAATTGAATAAATAAAAGGAGAAAAAAATTACCATAGGTATCCTACTACGTTTAGAATATAGAGGAAACAGTAAAAAAAAATTAGAAAAATATTTTAGAATAATAATAATAAAAAAAAGAAATATTACCTTAAGTATCTTACCTAATTTCTTATATTATATGAGAAAATTGGTGTATATATAGGGCACCAATCCAGTAGGTATTTTTTTTTTTTACTTACGCATAGGTATCAATTTAGACAATGAAAATTTAGCATACACATTTTTTTATTTTAAAAAATAAGAGAAAGAAAGAGCATTAATGATGCACGTATTTTCATGCACTTCATTATGTATTCGAACCAATAAATAGAGTAATTGGAAGGAGAATTAATGTTCTTAATTACTATACTTAAAAATCTTACTAGTTAGTTAAATTTATTAAAAATTTAATGTCTGTCTATTTTTTTAGTGTAATTAAAAGTTTCCAATTACAAAAATTCATAAAAAATCGTACAATTAAAATAAAAAATGAAATTTACTCAAAACAAAAGGAGGATGATGAAATTAGGAGGGAAAAAAAATCAACATTTAGGCAAAAGTCAGTTTAAAAAGTTGAAAAGAAAAATGGGGAGAAAAAAAAGGGGGGCGGGGGTTTATAAAATGAAGAAGAGTTCTACAGTTAGACGGGCAACGACGCTCCTACGAGTAAGAGCACCCTTTTACCCATTAGATTGTAATCGTGTAGTCATAATTATTGCAACTCAAGTCTGTTATGGTATTATGGTTTACACTAAAGCGTCTTTATTTATTTATTATTTTTTTGGCTTTTGTTCTCCTTTGATATAGGCGTTATGGGAATGGCCATGTTTTCAGGTTTGATGTCCAGAAAATTTCAATCAAATCTTTTGCAGAAATAGTAAAACCTATATTAATGTGATGATCTGCGATTTTCTAAAATTCGGGAAAACCAAATTTTAGTTATTGCTTTCATCATCTTTTAGTCCACTCACATGGAAAAAAGATGAAAACCATAAGGATCCTGTTTGAGATTTTTCTCTTTCATTGATTTGCATTAGGCTAGCGAGAAGAATAAAGATACTTTTCTAATCAATATTCAAGAATTTTTAACAAATAAATAAAAAGAGATTCCAAAAAAAGGTTACACTTCATTATATTCGAACCCAAAATCTATACATCCTACAATCTAATGTAACTTCAATAATTACATTTAAATTCTCGAGAAATTAACTGAAATCTATAACATAAATGTCCCCATATAGTTTTTTCACAACGACAATTTAACTCCAACAGCATCAAAAGCTATTGAATCTATTGTGTTAGTGTTAAGACATATGGGCGACACTAATATTTTTTTGTGCAATAGAGTTTGTAAAGAAAGAGAATCTATAAGAATCTTCTGAATTAGTAAACATTTCATTAATTACGAAATGCTAATTATCACAGCTTAAATAAAAGAGAGAAAAAGCTAAAACAACTCAAGGCCTAACTGTATAAAAACTAATCTAACCTACTAACTACTATTTACAATAAACTAACAGTTAATCTAACTAATTGCCACATCATCGGTACTCTCAATAGCCTCAGGCTTCTCAAACTCAAGGTTGAAAAAGTTTCAACTTTGAGTTTGTCTCTGAGAATTGGAAACCTCGAAGTGGAAACAACTTTGGTAAAGCATTGCAATTTGATCCACATAAGGCACACGTCTTACTTCAACAGCCTTTGTAGAACTTTCTCTTTAACGAAGTAGAGTGATGGGTGCATCATAAATGTGTTAATCCTCTGATTACTTTGTTAGTTTTCATGATATTTCTACGTTATTTATATTGTTTTTATATTTTCTAAGTGTTTTGGAGGTGAATAATTGAATAAAAGTCAAAATAGTACAAAAAATGAGGCGAAATAATGAAACAATGCAGAACAAAGGCACAATGCCGTAATGCTAGATGTCTGGCACCACGATGCATATTCACTGGAAGAAAAATAAAATAAAATAAAAAGCCAACCAGAGACCCAGTGCTGCTATGCTAAGTTCTAGGTATCAACGATGCTGAAGACACGGAAAGACAACCAACTTAAGTTATTTTTACATGTCTTGGACTCTAAAATTACGGGAAACTTTTCCTTCTCATAAGGCCAAATGCATTATAAAGAGGGCATTCTAAGTCAGATAGGAGCATGCTTGGAGGACCTGGACTCATAGAAACACATAAACACCAAGAGAAGGGGAGGATTGAGAGGATGAGGAGAGGTTGGAGGCTGGAACAATCGTTGCCTATAGTTTTTTTTTTTCTTTTCTCATTCTTTTTTCCTTTGTTATTATTATTCTAGTATGATAGTTTTATTATTTATTCTTATACACATGTTAGATTAGGTCCTATATTGGTTATGGGTGATTTCATAACCTTAAATATGTAATTGAATTTATTGTTTCCAAGTTTTCATATATGTCAAATAAATATTCAGATTTATTTCTATTATTATGTGCTTAATGATTAATATGTTTATTATCTATTGTTTAGACTACCTAGATAGTTTATGATGAATATATATTGCTATAGTTAGGAATTAGATCGGTAATTATCTAGCTTCTAATATAAATAGCATGATTGTAGTTAGATATAATTGCACAATTATGTTTAGCTATGAAGAAGAATATGACCTAAATTATAAGGATTCCGAACTTGTGAGATAACTTGTGTAGTTTTGTATAGTTTCCTAGTCTTAATATGTTAACTAGATTAATTGAGAAACCTTATTCGAGATTGTCTAATTGATAAGATTTTAGATGAAGAGCTTATTTTGTATAATGAATTTAGAGGAAAATTAGAGATAATAAAGCTATGTTGATTGATATGAGACTTGATAATTAATGTAATGAAGTATTTAATGGTGGAGAATGATTCTTTAACCTAGTTTATTTAATTATTTGTGTTGGAATTAGTGGGAGAAGCCCATAAAAATAGTTGTTTTTATGTAAACATTTTCATATCAATGAAATAAAAATATTATTCAGTTAATAATTTGTGTATAATGTTATTTGAACAAAAGTCCATTTAATTGTATTAATATATATCATGTGATTACAATATAGATTCACAGAAGACATAGATACAAGTTATTTACAATTAATTAATAATAGTTTATAGCTATATAAATAAGCTTGGGCAGTTTATTTATATTGTAGCTAACTTTGGAATAGATTGACTTATCTTGGTCAACTTAAGTCAATTGGTGTAATGAGACTTACTCCGTATTGGATCATAAATAAAATTCTATTGACAATGTCAATGGGAAAGAATTTTATAGGTAGTGATTAGCTTTACTCTAATTCTTGTGTTAGCATTGATTGTGTATTTATAAGTATAGCTTTATTTGAATTGCAAATAAGTGAGACCAATCGAGGTCAATATTCTTTACTGTTTGGTAAAACATATTTGTTGAATTATATAGTTGCAATTAACAATATAGAATTTGGTAAAATAATATCTCTTAGTGGATTTTGGTACTTGATCATAAGTCTAACGCCTAAGTGTACCAATACTGATTTAGTCAGAAAGATGTTGATAGATGATCATTAGAAAAATCAGTAAGGACCAAAAAACATATGCTTATATTTTTATGATGTTATACAAATAGGTATTAGCAAAGAATCATTGTAGCATAAGATGTTACTCTAATATGTAGCATAGACAGTTGGAGTGCAATTTTAGTTTTTTAGTGAAACGGACTTAAAATTAAATAATAAACAATCTCATTTAATTATTTGAGAGCCAACTGTACATGTCATATAAGATCCCCAGGTTAACTTGTGTCAATGGTGATATTGTTACTAGACTGGACTAATTATATGATAATTGGACAAAATAGAGTTGGACTGCATAAAGGCCTACATGACTGGCCTAGTTACTGGGCCTAGGAGTGTGGCACAATCAGTGGGAGAGGATTAGCTTCAGTTTTGGTAAATTTCGGTTTCGGATGAAATCGGTAAGCTTGGTCATTGAGTTATCAATCTTTTCTCATATAGTAATTTTCATATAAAGTTTGATTATGATTCTCATTAATTGATTTGGTTCAATTAACCTAGATATAATTATATATTAATTATGGTAAATTGAATGTTAATAAATCAAAGAAGAACTGACAATATAATATTTGATTGATTGCTGAATATAAAAGGCAAATCAAGATAGTCAATTATTACAAATTGTGAAATTAGGTAACAAGATATTTCTAAAAAAGGAACTACCTGATTTTGGCCAATAAGGAAAGAGCCTACACACCTACAACATAATGATTATGGCATGTCGGACTCTAGAGTTTCTTTGTAGAGACTTTCTTCTTATTGCTTATAAATAGAAGACTCTAGACACCCATTTCACAAGTAACAGAAATCATATCAAAGTTCTATTAGTTTTTTTAGAGAAGAAGATTAACAAGGATAAGTGAACAATTTATATTATATTCTTTTATTTCTTTGTGAATTAACAAGTAGTTTTTATCTTAATCTTTTCATGTGTAATATATAGAACCTATACTTTTGTGTGACTATACACAAAGATAGTCTAGAAGATCTAGTAAGAGTTGAAATTGTTCTCTATGTCATCTCAAATTAGCAAGAGATATGTCTCTAATCATATATCTAATATATTGCTATGAGATTGAAATACTCCTAGTTGTTTTTCTATTGGTTGAATCTATGAAAAATTGATGGTGGAATTTTTTATGAAAATTAAAATTTTAAAATTATCATAAACTATAATTTTTCTTAAGTCTTTCCAACAATTAGTATCAAAGTACCTCATAATCAATATATTAGAATATGTTACTCCCTACTTTCTCTTGATTTATTATGTTATGGATTGTATTAGAAGAGTTAGCACTAGGATTGTTTAAATCATTGATTACGATGTTGTTGGTTTTATAGTTAGATTAATAGTTATTTTAAATAATGGTTGACATCTAATTCATGGTAGATTTTTGCTTGTAATTTTGTGTTTTGGTTTTGTAACAAAAAGGGTGGTCAATTTTGCTTATAAATTAAGTATTATATTATATATATATATATATTTGATTTAATAAAATAAATTTTTTTTAAAAAAAAAAAGATAAAAGAAATGAGGGAAAAGAAAAGAATAATTGGCAACCTTTGCTAAGTTGGCAATAAATTATATTAGGACTATTTTTATCACTTGTATACTATTACTTTGTTAATGGTAGAGTAGGCAAAACATGTTATGAGTTTACATCTCATTACCTATTAATGCAAAAGAAATTAATTAATAATATTAGAAAAAAAATAAATGTTGAAAAGTGTAAAGATGTTATGGTTTAATACATTAATTATTTGAAAGGTGCATTCATTATATTGATTAAATGGATACTAAATACAAAGATGATGTTGTCTACATATTATGTATCTACATGTTGTCACTAAATATTGTATTACTTTTATAAGTGGAAGAGCATAGTGGAAATTAATTAATTTCATGATCAAAAAATAACAAATAAAAAAAAGAGAGAATAAAGTTAAGTAAGTGATGTAATTATTATTAATGTTAAAAAATATATATATATATATATATATATATATTATGTTCATAATAAGCCTATAAATAGGACACTATCTTGTAACCACAATCTACTTTCTTCCTATATTTCTCTCCACCTCTCTTTCTCTCTTAATTGTGGTAGTCTATATAGATTTCAAGAAGTTCTCTAAAGTTTTCTTCAAGATTCAAGAAAAAAGTAATTCTTAGAACTCTTAGTTTTCAACATCAGTATATTTTACTACGCTTAGGTTCAAATTCAATATATGATATTTCGAGTTAAAATTTTTTTTAAGGTTTGAAATTTTTATGAGAAGTCTTTCTATATGTCTATTTAATTTCTAGAAAGTTTTACATTTATATGTTACTTATATGATTTTATAGAAATCTTTTTATACATGTTGGTTGTTACCTAAGAAAAGTTGAAAAATAAATTTTATCGAGTTTGTTATATGATTTTAGAGGGTAAATGTTTTTAATTTGAGTTGAAAATTTAAAAACATATTCATATATATGTAACTTATATTATGGAAAGTTTTGTAATGTAATGATTTTATTTCTAATCATTATCAAATTTTTTTTATATATTGCCTTTGTAACCGATAAATATGATATTTTTGTATATCAAAGATAATATTATCAAACTCTTTTTCTATTGATTTTATTTATGCTTGAAAATTTTATTAGACACTAATATATATGTGATAAGAGACAAAAAATATTTTAGAATTTTTAGAAATATTTATAATTAATTATAATTTTCGGGATAGCATATGGTTTTGTAAGTTAAGTGCTGTCATGAATTTTAAGATATAAATTTAAGAATTATATGTGCTATATAATAGTATAATTTTGAATCCTTAATTTTTTTGTATGTGTAAAAATGTATTAAAGATATTCTCTTAAAATATCACGATTTTTGGGTATATAGAAATAATTCTATAAAATTTAAGAATGGTTTGGTACTTTAATAGTTTTTATCAAATTTCAATTTATAGATTAGAAATTAGTAAAAGTATGCCAAAACTTATTAAAAAAAATTCTAAATAATTTTCAATAATTTTATTTTTATGTTATAATATTATTTATAAAGTTTCAAAGTAAATAGAGTTTTATACTAGAATCTAAAATTCTTTAAGTATGCATTGCTTGTTAAACTTTTTTACAATTTTTAGTTATATATGTTATGAAACATGATTTTATAGTTGTATGATATGAGTATTTTTTTTAGACATATAAATATGTTTTTAGTAGCATGTATTAATATATGAATATTTTTGCATGAATATTCATAAAAAAATGATAAAAAAGAGGTACATGGTTACAACAAAGTCGAGTGTGTGGAATTTCACTACAAGTACTTTCACTACAAGTGCAAATAAAATTTGGTAAGGACCTAAAGTAAGTAAATCTCACCCTATGTATTTATATGAAAAGTTATATACTATTTGTAATGTAATTGTGATTATATTAATATGTTGTTACATGTTTTGCAATAATAGTTGTATTAAGTATGTAAACATGTCATGAACATGTGCATACATAATTGCACGAAAAAAAAATTATGATTTTTAATGAAATTAATTTTTGTTAAAAGTACTACGTATCCAAAACTATGTTTTAAGGAAAATATTTTTTGTAAGTATATGTTAAGTTCATGAAAGAAGTGTGCATAACTGACTGATTTACCCACAATAACTATGTTAATAATGAAAGTTTAAATTGTGATACTAGTAAATATAGTACGATAGCTATATTGGATCTGAATAGATATAGTGTTACATATGCTTGTCATAACACTACTTTGATGGCCTATCACTTTTGATATATTTGGTATTACATTATGTTGAGCTCAAATATGAAAAGTTTATGAAATGAAGATATTTATGAACAAGATGTTTTTTTTTTAAAAAAGGGATACATAGTAATGGTTCTAAAAGTGAAAATATTTATAACATTCATTGCATGCATGAGATTTACTTACTAGGCGCAAGCTCATTCTATTCATTTAAATTTTCTAGATGAGCAATAATTCCTACCAGAAGTTGGTTGGTGGTGGCGGAATCCCAAATGACAGTAAAATATTTTAAGCAATTTTATGTTCTTACTTTCAAGTACTTAATTATTTGACCAAAAAAAGGTGTGGTTTTATTTTTATGAAGTGTATGAATTTAATTTCTATTTAGAGACTTAAGTTCAATTATGAAGTAAAATAAATCTTCATTAAAAAATATTTCTTTAATTTACTTACGAATATTAACATTTAAAAGAAAATGAAATTTTCAAAAAAAAAAAAATTGACTTAACATTTAAAAGAAAATGAAATTTTCAAAAAATAAATTGACTTATCTTCCGCATTTACCTTATAAGATAAAACTATAAATTGACACTTCTTTTTAATCTAGATTTACAAAATATAACAATTGGTATTAGAGTGAGTGTTTAGCTGTTTTTGTAGACTTTTTTGTTTAAAAAAAATTAAAATTCAGTTTATGCCATAAGGACCCCGCTTCAGCCAATCGGTAAGAGAAAAAGATTAAATATAATTGCTTATTTATTTCTTTAGGTGCATATAAGTGTTAGTATATTTAGAACATTAATACAAAAGACTTAGGTTAGTGTTTTACATTTAGATGTCGCTGCGACGAATTACCTCTGCTGAGGGAGTTAGTGATCAATCCCAAGACCAAGTTGGGAATCAAATTCTGAATGTACAAATAAGTATGGAAAACTTGGTGCAATTCATAACAAATTCTGTTAATTAAGTTATGCAGCGCCAACAATAATCACAAGTGCAAACTGCTTAAGCTTTTCTAACTGGGGGAGTCTCACTCCCAATTTATGAGCAGTTCAAGAGGATGAAACCTTCGAGTTTTGAAGGAGGAATTGATCCTCTCATTGCAGAGGTTTGGATCAAGGAATTGGAATATATTTTTCATTTGTTGATATGTATTGATCAACAATAAATTGAGTGTGCTATCTTCATGATGAAAGATGCATCAACATACTAGTAGGAGATGACTAATTGTTTCTACAATATTCAAGCCAACCCTAATACCTAGACCGTTTCAGAGAAATATTCTTTGAGAAGCATTTCCCATATTATGTAAGGCAAACTAAAGAGGTAGAATTCATCAATTTGATGCAAGGATCTATGACTGTTTCATAGTATGAACGTTGGTTTGAACAACTATCTCGATTTGCATCACACTTAGTGGAAACTGCGGAGCGTAAGGCAAGGAAATTCGAGATGGGATCGAAACCTTGCTTAAGGCATTCAATCAAAGTTCTGAAATTAACCACCTATGCTGAAGTTCTGGATCGAACTCAGATTTTAGCTGAAAATTTTGAAAAGCCCAATCAGCCAGAGAATCACAAAGCAAGTGGATATCAAAAAATAAAACTATGGAATAAAAACAATCAAAAATAGAAATCAAACAACAATGGAGGTGGCAAAGTTGGCAACAATAACAAGCGAGCAGCGACAACTTGCGAGAAGTGCAGAAAGGCTCACTCAGGCCAATGTTGCATGGGTTCTAACTTGTGCTTTAAATGTGGCAAGCCAGGACACTTCATCAAAGATTGCAAGGAGAACCCAACCACTAGTGACAACAATGGGCAGAAGAAAATGCAAGGGTGTATTTATGCTATGAAATATGAAGAAGCTAATACTTCTTCGGATGTTATAACAGGTACCATGATTGTTTCTGGTATTCCTGCCTCTATTTTGATTGATTTTGGTGCTACCCATTTATTTGTCAACTTATCTTTTGAAAGACAATTAAAAATTATGCCAAAACATTTTGATAGATGGTTTAGTGCTCAACATTTTGATAGATGGTTTAGTGCTCAACACCATCAAGAACCATTCTAAACTCTAGTTGTAAACTTAAAGGATGTAAAATCCTAATTAATGGATAAGAAGTTTTGGTCGATCTTGTTCTTCTTGACATTAGTGATTTTGATATAATTCTTAACTTGGATTGGTTGAGTGCGAACCATGCAACGATTGATTGTAGTAAAAAAGAAGTGAGGTTCTAGCTTCTGACTGGACAAAGTTTTTCATTCCTCAGAGTTAGGAGTGTACCTCGCATATCTATTATTACTGCAATTAAGGCTCAATACATGCTAAACAAAGGTTGTGTTAATTTTCTAGCATCAGTAATTGAAGTACCAAAGAAAGAGATTACAATAGAATAGGTACTAGTTACTGAAGACTTTATAGATGTTTTTCCTGAAGACTTACCTGGACTACCTCCAGATCATGAGATCAAGTTCCTGGCAGTATGCCTATTTCCAAGACATGTTATCGTATGGCTCCAACTGAATTAAAAGAACTTAAAGAGTAACTCCAAGACCTTTTGGATAAGAAGTTTAGCAAGCCTAGTTATTCATTATGGGGAGCTCCAGTACTTTTTGTTAAGAAAAGAGATAGTTCAATGAGGCTATGTATTGATTACAGAGAATTAAACAAAGTAATAACCATAAAGAATAAGTACCAATTGCCTCGGATTGAAGATTTAGTTGATCAACTACAATCAGCAAGATATTTTTCTAAAATTGATTTACATTCTAGCTATCATCAGTTGAAAGTTAAGGAAAATAATGTACCAGAGATAGCCTTCAGAACGAGATGTGAGCATTACAAATTTCTTGTCATACCATTTGGCCTAACTAATGCCCCTGCAACTTTTATGGATCTAACAAATAGAGTATTCAAGGATTACCTTGATCAATTTGTTTTCGTCTCATTGATGACATTTTGATATACTCTAAATCCAAAGAAAAATATGAACATCTTCTATGCATTGTCTTACAAATTCTTCGGGAGAATAAACTTTATGAAAAATTCAAAAAGTGCAAATTCTAGATGGCACAAATTTCTTTCATTGGACACATCATCTCTAAAGATAATAGTAAGGTAGAAGCAGTTCAACAATGGCCAACACCGACCAATGTGAAAGAAGTTAGAAGTTTCCTCATTTTGGCAAGGTATTATAGAAGGTTTATGGAGGGATTTTCAAAGATTACAACTTCACTGACCTAGTTGACCCGGAAAAATGTGAAGTTCGTATAGTCAAATGATTATGAACAGAGTTTTAGAAAACTAAAACAACGATTAACCTCTACTCCACTTTTAACCATTCCCGAAAGAATAGAAGGAATTGTCATCTATAGTGATGACTCTAAAATGGGTTTGGTATGCATTCTCATGCAACATGAAAAAGTAATAGCCTATGCCTCATAACAACTGAAGGAGTACGAGAAGAATTATCCAACATATGATCTTGAACTTGCAACAATGGTCTTCGCTTTAAAGATTTGGTGACACTATTTGAATGAATTTAAGTGTGATATTTACATTGACCACAAAAATTTAAAGTATTTCTTCACCCAGAAAGAATTTAATATGAGGCAGTGACGATGGCTTGAGTTGGTGAAAGATTATGATTATACAATTGACTATCATCTATGAAAGGCAAATGTGGTTATTGATGCATTAAGTAGAAAATCTTTTAGCTTTGTTGCTTCTATACGTGAAATCTTACCATTAATATTAGATATGCAACACTTGAGGTTGGAATTTGTAGATCAAGAGGATTCTACTTACTTGGCTACTTTGTCTATGAAATCAACTCTTCTTGATCGGATTAAGGCTTCATAAGGCGATGATCCAAATTTAATGAAGCTTCGTAAAGGTATAAAAAATGGCCAATATAAAGACTTCGTGATCACTTTTGACAATACTTTGAGATCTGGTAATCATTTATATGTTCTTGATATTCTTGAACTTAAGAAAGAGAACTTGAGAGAGGCATACGAAATCCCCTATTCTATACATCCAAGAAATACAAAAATGTATCGCGATTTAAGAAAGTATTTTTGGTGTTAATATACCTAGAGATATTGC
The DNA here is from genome assembly GCA_002914805.1 of Parasponia andersonii. Taxonomy (NCBI): domain Eukaryota; kingdom Viridiplantae; phylum Streptophyta; class Magnoliopsida; order Rosales; family Cannabaceae; genus Trema; species Trema andersonii. Next base: position 567,901 of record JXTB01000082.1, read on the forward strand.
ACAGTATGTTGAGCGTTGTCTCATCTGTCAGTAAGTGAAAGTAGAGCATCAACGACCTTCAAGTTTATTACAATCACAAATGGTGCCTGAGTGGAAATAAGAGCATATCAGCATAGATTTTATCCTAGGGTGCAAATACCATATGGGTAATTGTGGATAGACTTACAAAATTGGTACATTTTCTTCGAACTTGTAATACTTACTCCATCAATAAATATGCCAAGTTTTATATAAATGAAATTGTGAGTTTACATGTGATTCATGTATCGATTGTATTTGATCAAGATCCTAGGTTTACCTCTAAATTTTGGAAGAGTTTACACAAAGCTAAGAGTACCCAATTGAAGTTTAGCATTGATTTTCATCCCCTGAATGACGGTTAATCAGAAAAGACAATTCAACACTCGAAGATATGTTAGGAGTTTGTATTCTAGATTTCGGTATTTCTTGGGATCACTATCTGCCATTGATCGAATTTTTTTATAATAACAGCTACCAAGCAATGATTGACATGGCACCTTATGAGGCTTTCTATGGTAGAAAGCATCGATCTCCAATTCACTGGGATGAAGTTGGTGAGAGAAAAATTCTTGGGCTAGAAATTGTACAACAAACAGTGAATGTTGTAGAAAGAATCAGGGTAAAAATGAAAACAACCGAGAGTCGTCAAAAAAGTTATGTGGATAAGAGATGAAAGGACTTGGAATTTTCAGTTGGAGACAGGGTATTTCTTAGGTTTTCACCAATGAAAGAGGTTATGAGGTTTGGCATAAAGGGAAAATTAAGTCAATGTTACATTGGACCTTTTGAGATTTTGGAGTGAGTTGAGGATTTGGCATATAGATTGGCATTACCACCGAGACTTTCTGAAATACATAATATTTTTTGTGTCTCTATGCTAAGAAAATATTTGGTTGATCTATCACATGTCTTAAACTATAAACCTCTCCAATTGCAAAAAGACCTCATATGAAGAAGTTCCTATTCGAATCTTAGAAAAAGAAGAGAAAGGACTTTGCAACAAGAAGGTTAGGTTGATCAAGGTCCGTTGGAGAAATCATGTAATGGAAGAGGCTACTTGGGAACTTGAAGATGATATTAAAACTAAATATCCGAACCTGTTTGGTAAGTTGTAATTTTGAGGACGAAATTATTTTAAGGGAGTAGGAAATTGTAATACTAAGTCTGTTACTTAGCCTAAAATTTTACTATATTTATTTAAATTATTTAATCACATAAATTAAATAGTTATACACTAACAAATTTTGTAGAGATGGTTGAAGTTGAATATACACATAGAAGCCAAGTTTAACCACATGTGCCTAATAAAAAGAAAAAAATATGCATTTCTAAATTCATGCATATAATTATTGTTTAATGTGTTAATTGTTTGATTAATTTTAATATTAATCTCTTAATATGTTGAATTAATAAGTAATATTAATTTTCTTTTTCAAATATATGATAATAGAATAGTTAGTATATATTTATGTATTTAAGTTTGATTAGATATATAACATGACATATATAACTACTACTATTATTAATATGATATAGACTTAATTAATTGTATTTGCTATTGGGCTCTAAATTTGACCCAATAGGAAAATCCAAATTGAAGTTGTTAATATGGCTTATTTGTATTTTGACTCTAAATACTTTAGCCCAATAATCACTTATCTTGATACAAAAAAGCCCAAATTAAATTTTTTAATAATTCTAGCCCAAATTATAGATTAAGTATTATATGTATTATATATACTTGATTTAATAAAGATGGAAAAGAAAAGAATAATTGACAACTTTTATTAAGTTTCCAATAAATTATATTAGGACTATTTTTATTATTTGTATATTATTACTTTATTAATGGTGGAGTTGGCAAAATATGTTATGAGTTTACATCCCACTAGTGACTAAAGCAAAAGAAATTAATTAATAATATTAGAAAACAAAATAAATTTTGAAAAGTGTAAAGATGGTATGGTTTAATACATTAATTATTTGAAAGGTGCATTCATTATATTGATTAAATGGATACTAAATTCAAATATAATGTTGTTTATATATTATGTATCCACATATTGTTATTAAATATTGTACTACTTTTATAAGTGGAAGAGCATAGTAGAAATTAATTAATTTCATGATCAAAAGATAACAAATAAAAAAAAGAGAATAAAGTTAAGTGATGTAATTATTATTAACTTTAAAAAATATATATTTTATGTTCACAATAAGTTTATAGATATGACACTACCTTGTAATCACAATCGACTTTCCTCCAATATTTTTCTCTACCTCTCTTTCTTTTATAATTGTGGTAGTCTATAAAGATTTTAAGAAATTCTCTAAAATTTTCTTCAAGATTCAAGGAAAAAGGTAATTCTTAGAACTCTTAGTCTTTCAACATCAGTATATTTTACTACACTTAGGTTCAAATTCAATATATGATATTTCGAGTTAAAAGTTTTGTTAAGGTCTGAAATTTTTATGAGAAATCTTTCTATATGTCTATTTAATTTCTGGAAAGTTTTATAATCATATCTTACTCCTATAATTTTATAAAAATCTTTTTATACATATTGGTTGTCACCTAAGAAAAGTTAAAAAATAAATTTTATCTAGTTTGTTCTATGATTTTAAAGGGTAAACGTTTTTAATTTTTTAATTTGAGTTGAAAATTTAAAAACATATTCATATATATGTAACTAATATTATGGAAATTTTTGTGATATGATGATTTTATTTCTGATCATTATTAAATTTTTTTATATATTGCCTTTGTTACCAGTCAATTTGATACTTTTATTTATCTAAGATAATATTATTGAAATCTTATCCTATTGATTTTATTTAGGCATAAAAATATTTTAGATAGTAATATAAATGTCATAAGAGATTCAAAATATTTTTAGAACTTTTGAAAATATTTATAATTAATTATAATTTTCAAAATAGCATATGGTTTTTATAAGTTAAGTGATGTCATAAATTTTAAGATATAACTTTAAGAATTATATGTGCTATATAATAATATAATTTTGAATCCCTAATTTTTTTATATGTGTAAAAATGTGTTAGAGATATTCTTTTAAAATATCAAGATTTTTAGGTGCATAGAAATAATTCTATAAAATTTAAGAATAGTTTGGTGCTTTAATAGTTTTTATTAAATTTCAATTTATAGATTNAAACATGATTTTATAATTGTATGATATGAGTGTTTTTTTTAAAACATATAAATACGTTTCTAATAGCATGTATTAATATATATATATATATAATGAATATTATTACATGAATATTAATAAAAAAAAAGGATAAAAAGAGGGACGTGGTTACAACAAGATCGAGTATATGGAATTTTACTACAAGCACAAATAAAATTTTGTAATGACCTAAAGTAAGTAAATCATATCCTATGTGTTTACATGAAAAATTGTGTGCTATTTGTGATGTAATTCTGATTATACTAATATGTTGTTATAGTTTGTAATAATAGTTGCATTAAGTATATAAATATGTCATGAACATGTACATACATAATTGCATGAAAAAAATTATGATTTTCAATGAAATTTATTTTTTTTAATAGTACTATGTATTCAAAACCATGTTCTAAGAAAAATATTCTCTTTAAGTGTATGTTTCTTGAAAGGAATATGGGCAAGTAACTAATTTACCCACAGTCCTTATGTTAATAACAAAAGTTTAAACTGCGATATTAGTCATTGTAGTACAATAGCTATATTAGATCCAAATAGCTACAGGATTACATATGCTTATCATGAAACTACTTTTATGCCCATTACTTCTGTTAGATTTGACATTACACTATGTTGAGCTTAAATATGAAAAAGTTTATGAAATGAAAATATTTATGAATAAGATGTTTCAAAAAAAAGGACACATAATTATGGTTCTAAAAGTATACTATTCATGTGACATGATATTCATTGCATGCATGGGATTTACAAACTGGGCGCAAGCTCATTCTATTCATTTAAATTTTCTAGATGAGCAATAATTCTTACTGGATGTTGGTTGGTGGTGGCGGAATCCCAAATGGTAATAAAATATTTTAAGCAATTTTATGTTCTTACTTTCAAGTACTTAATTATTTGACCAAAAATGAGTGTGGTTTTTTTTTATGAAGTGTATGAATTTATTTTCTATTTTGAGACTTAATTTCAATTATGAAGTAAAATAAATCTTTATTAAGAAATATTTCTTTAATTTAATTACAAATAATAACGTTTAAAAATAAATGAAATTTTCAAAAAAAAAAAAAAGCTAATCTTCCACTTTAACCTTATAAGATAAAACTATAAATTAACATTTCTTTTTAATATAGATTTATGTAATGTTACAGGTGGCCTTAAGGGCATTATGCTATTATCTACAATAGGCATTAGCTGTGCTAGTAAGTGTCGTGCAAACTCGCATGCAACACAAGTACAATGGTTGTGCTAGAGCCCAATCAACTTGGCTTGATAGCCATTTTTGAGCAAATTTTGGATTGGGTACTATCCTGAGAGTCTGGATAGGTAAAAACATAGTGAAGGAAAGACGTCGCACTTAAGAAGAAAAAATAGAGAAAATACAAAGACTGACTGGAGAATTTGAAATTTTTCTAGAATTTAGTTAGCAATTTTCTTTTCTCTAGGAAACCATGAATTGGATTATTTATTTATGATATTTAATTATTATACTATAAATGTTTAACATGCCATATAGATTTAGATTGCGCTACTCTATGCATCATTATATATGTGCATACAATATTGATTTCTTTTGATAAAAAATATATTGTATGAAATTGAAAACTAATGTTCTAAAAAATTGAGTGGGAGAGAGTACATTTAGGAATATTTACCTATGGGTTCCATTGTTTATCCATGATAATATATTTATATACAAACTCCTCAAGGATAAGTATACATTAGGTTATTATTGATTGGATCTCTTTATCATAAAATATTAATACACTTACTAAGTAGGCATACCCCAAGGTAATCTCATATAGTGGGAGTATTATATTGAAACAATAGTTATGATACTCAACATAAACTAGTTATTAATATTTCCAAGAAACTATATTAACTAGGTTATGACCTAAAAAGATAATGATAGTTAATTTCAAGGGAGTCCTTAAAGATAATTAATCTTAGATAATTAGATCTAGTTATTGCAAATTATCTTCCCCAAGGTTGATTTTTTCATAGAGACTAGATTATCATTGCAATAATGTATTATATGTCATTTATGGGTTTTTTATATATTTTATTGTGAATGTTTATTTATTCAAATTTTATGCATTTTATTTCAGTATATGAAAATGTCTCCCTTAAATCTATTGTCTGTCATTCTCAACTAAAATAAGCTCACTGGTCAAAATTATGTGGATTGGAAAAGAAGTCTTTTCGTTGTCCTAATGTTTGAAGATTATAAATATATCCTGACCATACTCTGTTCTGAGACACCAGGAGAAGGTACCTCAAGCAGAATAAAGAGACCTTATGAGAAATGGCAAAAATCCAATGAAATGGCTAAATGTTACATAATGGCCTTTATCTCTAATGTCTTGCAATTCGAACATCAAGACATGGGTCACTATTGTAGAGATCAAGAATAGTCTTGAGCAAATATTTGCAAAAGGTACTCACCAGATAGACATGTGTTCCATCATGTCTACTAAGATGAAGAAAGGAATGAGAGTTCAAGAGTGTGTATTTCATGTCATGGATCTATTGAATGAGACTAGGGTTCATAGAGCAAAGATAGATGAGGAAACTCAAATTGACATGCTTCTAAAAAACTTATCAAAATAATTCAATCAGTTCAATGTGAACTATAATATAAATGAGATAAAGCTCATCATGACTAAACTGATGAATGAACTCCATTCTGCTAAGGAAATTCTTATTAAGACATGATCATTGAACCTTACTAAGTTAAACTCTAAGATAAAGTCCAATAATCCTAATAATAAGAAAAATAACAAAAAGGCAAATGGTAGGAAAAAGAAGCTATCTAGCAAGAAAGATAGGAAACCAAAGCAAATTGCTTCAAATGTGAAGAGAAAGGCCACTGCAAAAAGGATTGCCCTAAGCTGAATAAGCAAGATATAAGTGAGACTTTTGTTATTGAAGCATGTTTAGTTCAGAGTTCTACTAATACCTGAGTAGTATACTCAAGTACAACTAATCATATTTGTAATTCTCTTTGCTGGTTTCAGGAAACTATAACACTTAATGATGGAGCCTTCAAACTGAGATTAAGGTCAATCTAGATGGTGTCAGTAGTAGCCATAGGAACTGTAGTTTTATATTTTAAGAATAAAATTTTACATTTAAATAATTGCTTTTGGGTTTCAAAACTCCAAAGGAAATTAGTTTCAATTGCTTGTTTAGTTGAACAAAGATATACTATTGGCTTTAATTCCTCTATTTTTATTTCTAGAAATAAGGCTGAAGTTTATTTTGGTACATTGATAAATGACTTGTATTATTTAAGTCCTAGTCCTGAAAGTTGCTTGACATTTTAAGTGTTGAACACATGCACCCACCAAAAAGAAGGAAAATTTCTTCTTCAATAAATCAAGTACGTACAACTATAGCACTTTAAGACTTTGTCACATCAACCAGACAAGAATACAAAGGTTGAACAAAGATAAACTCTTGGGTCCATTAGATTTTGAATCAATACCTTGTAAAATCTAGTCTAGAAGGAGAGATGATCAAAAGACAATTCAAGTCTTAAGATAAACATGCAACAACACAATTGGAATTGGTCTATACAGATGTATATAATTCAATCAATGTATAAGATAGAGATAGCTATGAGTACTTCATTACTTTCACTAATGATTACTCTAGATATAGCTATATATACCTAATACATCATAAGTCTAAATCTTATAAGAAATTTAAAGAATTCAAAGCGGAGACAGAAAAGCAATCAGATAAACTTCTAAAGAAATTCGGATTTGATATAGATGGAGAATACCTCACAAGAGAGTTTAAATAGTACTTAATTGATAATGGGATTGTATCTCATTTGATTGCAACAGGCATACCTCAGCAAAATAGTGTAGCAAAAGGAAGAAATATGAGACTCTTAGATATGGTGAAGTCCATGATAAGTTATTCAACTTTTCTCATTTTGTTTTGGAGATATTCTTTACAAACTACAATGTATCTTTTAAATGTAGCACCCTCCAAATCTGTTTCAAAGACACCTAGAGAATTATAGACAAGACCAACCTAATCTATATTCGCATGTGGGGATTCTAGCATACGTGCTAAAGACTAAAAAAGATAAATTAGAGTCTTATTTAGAAGTTTGCGTTTTGTATGTTATCCAAAGGGAATAAAAAGAGGCCTATTCTATAGTCCTCAAGACAAGAAAGTCATTATTAGCACCAATACTACATTTTTAGAGGAAAACTATATGAATGATTTTAAACCAAAGAACAAAGTAATACTTGAGGAACTCTTTGGTGAAACTATGGCTTCTCAAGTAGTATCTGCTACCGAGCAAAAGGAAGATAATGATCATAGTAATGAAGAGATTCAACATTTATAAAAGGAAATAGTATAGCCACGTAGTAGTAGGAGGGTAACATGATTACTTGTAAGGTACATGTTGTTGGGGGAAAATGTGGCTACCTCAACTAAGTATGAACAAGAACCCAAAAACTACGAAGAGACCATTTCTAACAAAGATGCCGATATATGGCATAAAATTATGAACCTTAAAATGTAATCAATGTATTCTAATAAATTTTGGTCTCTTGTAGAAGTATCTGAATGGATAAAACCCATAGAGTGCAAGTAGATCTACAGGAAGAAAAGAGGAGCTAATGGAAAAGTAGAGACATACAAAGTTAGATTAGTGGCTAAAATATATACTCAAAAAGAGGGTATAGACTATGAAGAGATATTTTGTCTAGTCGCTATACTTAAGTCTATTAGGATACTACTCTCACTTACAATCAGTCTCGACTATGAGATTTTGCAAATAGATATCAAAACTACCTTCCTTAATGGGATTTTGATGAAGACATCTATATGCAACAACTAGAAGGGTTCAAACCAGTAGGAAAAGAACACATGGTATGCAAGTTATAAAGACTAATCTACAGATTAAAGCAAGCATCTAGATCATAGAACATTAGATTTGATCAAGCTCTAAAATAATATGGATTTGATCAAAATATCAATGAACCATATGTTTATAAGAAAGTACAAGAAAAAGCTATTACTTTCCTAATCTTGTACATGGATGATATTCTTCTTATTGAAAATGATGTAGGGATATTATCTACAACCAAGAAATAGTTAGCAGCATAGTTTGATGTGAAGAACTTGGGATAAGCTTGTTATGTTCTTAGGATCAAACTCTTAAGAAATCGTAAGAATAAAATTATAGCTTTATCCCAAATAGTGTATATTAAAAACATACTGAAAAGTTTCAGCATAGAAAATTCAAAGAAATGCTTGCTACCTTTCAAGCATAGAATTTACCTTTCCAAAGATTAATGCCCTAAGTCAACTAAGGAAAGAGCACACATGACTAAGATTCCTTATGCAGAAGCTATAAGAAGCTTAATGTATACAATGTTGCGCACTAGACCAGTTATCTATTATACTGTTGGCATAATTAGTCAATATCATTCCAATCCAGGAATGGCACATTGGACTGCTTCAAGCATATTCTCAAATATCTTAGAAGAACCAAAGATTATATGCTTGTAAATTCCAGTGGAAAATTGACACTAGTAGGCTATACAGACTCTGATTTTCAATCAGACGAAAATGAGAAAAGTCTATGTCTGGATATGTTTACACTTTCAGAGGAAGAGTTGTGAGCTAGAGAAGCATTAAGTAGAGTTATATTGCTGACTCCACCACAAAAGCTGAGCATGTCGCAGCTTTAGAAGCAATAAAAGAAGTTGTATGGCTTTATAAATTCCTTCAAGACATTAAGGTATCTAGTGCAACTAGCCTAATTGTACTACACTGTGACAATAGTGGTGCAGTGACACAGTCAAAGGAATCAAGAAAATACAAGTTACAGAAACATATTCATAGAAAGTATCACCAACTTCGAAGTATAGTACAAGATAGAAATATTAAAGTCACCAAAATAGAAATAGCTAACAACGCATCTGATCCATTTATAAGGGCTATTATTGGAACGACTTTTAATTGGTATTTAGAAACTATGGGGATTAGAGAGATTCCTCAACTACTTTGAGAGCTAGTGGGAGATTGTTAGAATTAGTGGGAGAAACTCATAAAAGTTGTTGCTTTTATGTAAACATTTTCATATCAATGAAATAAAAGTATTATTCAGTAAATAATTTGTGCATAATGTTATTTGAATAAAGATTCATTTAATTATATTAATATATATCTATATGATTACAATGTTGATGCATAGAAGACGTAAATACATGTTATTTACAATTATTTAATAGTAGTTCATAGCTATAGAAATAAGCTTGGGTGGTTTATTTATGCTGTAGCAGACTTTGGAATAAATTGACTTGCATTGGTTAATTTAAGTCAATTGCTGTAATGAGACTTACTCCAAATTGGATTATAAATGAGATTCTATTGATAATGTCAATGGAAAAGAATTTCATAGGCAGTGCTTCGCTTTACTCTAAATCTTAAGTTAGCTTTGATTATATATTCATAAGTATGGCTTTATTTGAATTACAAATAAGTGGCATCAATTGAGGTCAATATTCTTTATTGTTTGGTAAAACATATTTGTTGAATTATATAGTTGTAATTAATGGTATAGAATTTGGTGAAATAACATCTCTTAGCAAATTTTGATACTTGATCATAAGACTTAGACCTAAGTTATCAACACTGATTTAGTCAGAAAGATGTTGACTGATGATCATTAGAAATATCAATAAGGACCAAGAAATATATACTCATGTTTATATGATGCTAAACAAAAGGGTATTAGTGATGATTTATTGTGCTATAGGACATTAGTCTAATGTGTAGCATGGACAGTTAGAGTACAACTTCAGTTCTTTAGTGAAATGGACTTGAAATTAAATAATAAATGGGTATTTTTAATCATTTAGGCCAATTGTACATATCCATAAGATCATAGGGTTAACTTATGTCAATGGTTACATTGTTACTAGACTGGACTAATTATATAGTAATTTGATAAATAAAGTAAGACTGCATTAAAGCCTACACACCGGGCCCAAAAACTGGGCCTAGCATATTGCATAATTAGTGGGAAAGAATTGGCTTCGGTTTTGGTAAATTCCGGATAAAACTAGTAAGCTTGGTCACTAAGTTATCAATCTTTTCTTATATGGTAATTTCTATATAAAGTTTGATTGTGATTCCCATTTCTTGATTTGGTTCAATCAATTTAGATATAATTAGATACTAATTATAATTGATTGAATATTGACAAATCAAGAAAGAACTGACAAGGTAATATTTAATTGATTGTTGAATATAAAAAGGCAAGTCAAGATAGTCAATTATTACAACTTGTGAAATTGGGCAATAGGATATTTCTAAAAAGGGAACTACTTAATTTTGGCTGATCTTGGCCAATAAGGAAAGAGCCAACATGCCTAAAGCACAATGATTGTGGTGTGTGAAACTCTATAGTTTTCTTATAGAGACCTCCCTCCTATTGCCTAAAAATAGGAGACTCTAAACACCCATTTCACAAGTAATAAAAATCATATCGAAGTTCTGTTAGTTTTTTGGAGAGAAAGATTAACAAAGATAAGTGAATAGTTCATATTCTGTTATTTAATTTCTTTGTGAGTCAACAAGCAGTTCCTATCTTGATCTTTTCCTCTATAGCATATAGAAACTATACTCTTGTATGACTATACATAAAGATAGTCTAGAAGAAGAAGAGAGGATTAGAATAGTTCTCTAGGTCATCTCAGATTTGAAAGAGGTATGTCCCCAATCATATATCTAATATATTATTATGAGATTGAAACGCTCCTGCTTATTTTTTCACTGCATTAAATCTATGAAAAATTGTTGGTGGAACTTTCTATGAAAATCAAATTTTTAAAAATACCACTAACTGCAATTTTTCTCAAGTATTTCTAATAATTTACACTTTATTTTCTTGCTTTTTAGGTTTAGTTTTAAATTAGACAGACTCCCTTCAAACCATAAAATTGATAACTTAACAATTAGATCATTTCTTTATGTGATCGACTTTACTACCACTATATTGGACAATACTAAGTTAGAGAAATGAGGGTTCTAATTTGGATGATTAATGACACAGTATAGAGATTACATTCAATATGTTTAGTATGAGTATATAATATGGGATTAGCAATAAGCATCATAACATTTTGATCATCACACCAGATAATAAGAGTATTTGGTGGAGAAACTTGTAACTTAGTAAGCAAAGATTGAATCCATGTAACTTCAGCTACAACATTAGCTAAACTCCTATATTCAGCTTTTGTAGATGACTGGAAACAATGTATTGCTTTTCAGACTGCTAAGAGAACAAGTTTGAATAAAATACATGCAAATACCTGATCTAGACCTTTGATCATTAAGATTAGCTGCCCAGTCAGCATCACAATAAGCAACAAGATCAAACGATGAAACATCTCTGATATGTAGACTATAATCCAAATTACCACTAAGATATCTCAAGATCCTAATGAGATTACAAAGGATTTTGCATAATTAGGTAGACCTTATTTACACTATAGGCAGTTTTAGGTCTTGTAATAGTTATATACTGCAATGCACCCATAATGGACCTATACAATTGAACATTTTTGATTGGATCACTCCTAAAAGTTGAGAGTCTAAGTCCACTGGTCATGGGTGTGCTTTGAGCTTTGGCAAATGGCATATTATCTTTACACAACAAGTCTTTTAAGTACTTAGTTTGAGACAAATGCAAACCCTCAGTAGTATGATGAACTTGAACACCTAGAAAGTAGCTAATAACCCAAGTCTTTGAGAGCAAAAGCTTGTTTAAGATCTAAGATGACAACAGTAACTGAAGATAAGTAGCTTATAGTGATGAGAATGTCATCCATATGTATAAGAACAAAAGCGGAGTGACCATAATTGACTCGAATGAATACTAGCAGATTCGATTAAGCTAAGTGAAAGCCAAAGGAGCTTAAGGTAGATGTAATAGCAAACTAGGCTATGAGAGTCTACTTGAGGCTATAGAGAGCTTTGTGAAATTTGCAAAACCAAACCAAGATTATTAGCATCTTCAAAACCAAGAGGTTGATCCATGTAGACGTCCACTTCTAAATCACCATTTAGAAATGCATTGTTGACATTGAGTTATCGAATTGTCCACCCTTTAGACAGAGCTATTGTTAAAATAATCCTAATAGTAATTGGTTTGACACCAAGGCTTAAAGTTTCAGTGAAATCAAAGCCAACTTGTTGAAGAAAAACATACTTTGCATTTATGAACTGTATAATCTAAATGTTCTTTAACCTGAAATACCTACTTATAGCCAATGGGCTTTCTACCTATTGGCAATGAAACTAAAGACCAAGTGTTGTGCTTGTTCAAAACTAAAAGTGCATTTGTCATGGCAGTTTTTTGGTGATCTTTGATGTAAAACATCAATAATTGATGTAGGTTCAAGTATGATAAGATAGACTTCATGTTTTGAAATGCATGCCTTGCCTCTGATGGTCATAGGGTGAATACTAATATAATTAAGAACATCCAGCACAGAAGAATGATTGGTAGAAGAGATAACATGCAGTGAAATAGTTTAAGATGCTTGAGTCAGTTGGACAATACAAGAAGATATTGGAGAAAGGAAAACTAAAATCGGATAAAGAGATGCAGGAACTGGAGAAGAAAGAAGTGGAGTAGTATAAAGGGAAGTAAAGAAGGAAGAAATATTCTAAGCAGAAGAAGATGAAGAAATAGTGTGGAGTTATGGAAAGGAATGTTCATAAAAAATAACATCTCAAGAAAAAAAGAATTTCTACTATCTAGAGCTAGACATTTGTAGCCTAAGAATTGAATAGACTTATTCTAAAGGTTGTGTTTATTATAGAGTTATGGTGGAAAAGCAAGTACATCCAAAGCCTTTTAATTGAGAATAATATGAAATTCGATAAAAGAGAGCTTCATGTGGTGATTTGTATTTGAGTTTAAGGGTAAGCATTCTATTTATCAGATAAACAACTATTCCATAGGCTTTTTCCTACAATATAAGTTGCATATATGAGTAAGTAAGGTTACCCATTTTCAACAATATGCCTATATTTTGATGGAAATTGACCTAAAACTTAGGTAAAATATATATATATATATATATATATATAAACTATGAAAAACATGATCATATCATGAATGTAACGGAAAAATAACGGATTTAGGTTTTAAAATTTTTTACATGAAAATATATTTTCATAACCATACAATATTCATATATCATATACAGGATCATGTATAATATAAATTAAATCTAGATGCATAAACCCTAGAGATAGGACTAATGTTCATCTCTTATAGTGTACTCTTCCTTGATCTCCTTGTTAATAGTGATCAAATTTCCAACTCTAGATCTTCTTATCTATGCTCTTACTCTTAGTTGATAAGACGAGTAGGTATCAAGTTGAATCCTTTGTTGGAGAATGATGAAGAATACCTTTTTGATCATTTGGAATACTAAAATGTGAGATGAGAATATGAGGTTGCAAGAAACTTTTTCTCCCTCACTTTTACTGAGCTATGTGTATAACTCTCTCTCTCTCTCTCTCTCTCTCTCTCTCTCTCTCTCTCTGCCTTATGCATATGACACTGGTGTTAGAATTGAGTAATTTTTTCTCTCATGTATCTTATATATATGAGGCCCAAAACTGGTAATCCTAGTCCAATTAAAATTAGGCTTCAATTTAGGCTTTGGTGTATTTTTATAAATATATCTAACTCAAGTAACTTATTTATAAAAATATTAACTTCTATGTAGAATTATTATTTTACACAATTTCACAAAACTAATTTCACAAATAGCACCAACTAATTAATGAGCTTTATTGAGCTAGACAAAAGACTTAATAGATCCAAACAATCTAAGTTCTAATAGTATGATAAATACATAATAAATAATATTATGGTATTTATATATATACTATTAATAAAAGGGATACTCCACTGAAGACCCAATACTACACTCTTAGATTAAATATCATGTCTTTTATAGAGATTTAATCATCTATCCTTGATTAACCGATCTATCTAGTATATTCTGTACCACAAGTAATTTCCATATACAATGTCGTAGTTGGATAGCTAAAATTACCGTAATACCCCTCCAACATATATTTACCTTTAAGTTACCATCTTTTTATCAAGAAATGATGTTATTGATAATTTTATTCTCAATTTCTATTTAGACAAAATTATCAACCAAGTCACAAAAATGAATACTGAGATCTTAGATTTAATTATTCTAAAGTAACATTAATGTATAGTTTCCTTAACTATTTAGTGTTTCCGTCAATTCATAAGCCATAACTTTCAATATATTAGAGTTCACTTCTAATGTCATAGAGGCTAGTCTTTTAATAAATCAAAAGGCTATAACACACGAAAGCAAATCCAGTCAGACATCAGGGATTAAAATCTACATGCCAAGAGCTAGTTTGTAGTAATATTAAGAATTGGGTTATGATACTCGAATTCTTTATATTATTGGGTCCAGTTCAATATACATGACTTATTTATGTTGTACTAATATTTCTATCAGAAGTCAAACACTTCAGTGATTTGAGACATATCATTCCCATTGAGATAGATAAATATTAAAACTTATAATAAATAAAATATTTCATCTTTATTTACAGATTGTGAACTAGTCAATTTAGACTTAAGTAAAGAAACAAGTCTCTCCATAATTAGTACTTAATTATGTTTATTCTATACACAAATAAAGTTACATAATTTATTTTAGATAAGTAAACTATTTAACTGAGATAGTTTAATCTATCAAATATCATAATTATATATAACAGAAAGTTGTTTACACTACAATGGTCAAATTAGATATATACTTTTTAAGGCAAATATCCTAACAATCTCTCACTTGTCTAAAAAGCAGTTACTAAAACTAATTTTCTAAAAGCCAAAAAAAAGTTCCAAATGACCAAAATTAAAAACTAAGTGTTCAACTAATAACTTAAATAACTAAGAAAAATAATAAAGGTCGCAAGATGTCTCTTCATCGTTTTCATGACAGAGTTCTCTTTCATCCTCCAGAAAGTCTATATATGCTGATGAAGATTGTATTGGTAGATTGTCTATAAAGAAGATACCCCTTCTCCTCCTTCAGGTAGTCAAGTACAAAATATTTTGCTAAATTCTTGTCAATTTCATCTCCTTCGTTCTTACATAGGTATACTTCGTAACTCCATATCTTTAAATGCTCTAAGCTCTTTACATAGCCTATCCACATCTAAAAAGGTGTTGAAGTAACTTTATTTAATGGAGTGAAGTCGAGGACGTACGAAGCCATCTTCAATGCATAATCCTAGTATATTTTCGACAGCAACGACTCCTTGTACATCAGCTCTATGGTATGCTTGAGTCTGATATTATATCTCTCAGTAGCCCCTATACAACTATGTTTATAGATAGTTGCATATTTATAAGGAATAGCAAGATCAGTCAGAGTTAGTCTCAGTAGGTGTCATAAAGAATCCATATCTCCATGTTCAACTTCAATCTTGAACTTCTTGACCTTGGTATCATGTTGCATTCACACTATTCTATCGAACTCGTGGAAAGTATCTAGGACATCATCGTATTTCTTTAGAAGATATACTTGTTCGAAGTCTGAACAATCATCAGTAAAAGTGAAAAACAATGTATACTTGTTGTAGAAAACTACCTCCAATAGTTCACAAATATGCACATGTATGCACTCTAAACATGTTTCAGTTTTATCATAATGAGTTGCAAGATAATGCTTGTACTCTACAGGCTTCTTACAATTTATGTCATTGCTGATTTTTACTTCATGTAAGTGACGCAACTCCATAAGTCTGCGAATTTCTAAACATGGCATGTGTCTGAGTCGCTTGTGCTAATCGATGGTATTTTGCTCCTTCCTAATGTCTTTCATTATCTAATACTCATCATTGAAGATAATGTACTTTGTGGCTCTGGGGTCAGAACATAAAGTCTATTTTATATTTCTCCCACATAGTACAATATATTGTTAGAGAAGATATTCACCTTCTTGTTAAACATGAAGCAATAGCTTTCTCTATATACTTTCACTACTGAGAGAGCATTCATACTAAACTCTAGTGCGTAGTAGCACTCTTGCACAATCATAGAGCTATCATTGAATTTCAGGAAACTATCATCTATGCCTTTAACTCGAACTGTTCGATTGTCTCCAACTTCTATATGACAACCAACGTTAGTTAATTGATTTTGTTTAATAAACCACTTCTTGTTATTGTAGATATTAACATTAGTTCTTGAGTCCACTAGCAAGAGATCTTGCATTTTTATAGCTAAAAGTGACTTTCTTGGCCTTCCAAACAATCTATTACCAGAGAAGGTCCTGACCTCTTTTCAGTAGAGGTATCCTCAAGTTGATTATCATTCAAACTCATTGAACGTTATGATGTCTCTATTGATATCCTTATTCTACTTCATGTACAATATTCTTTTGTCTCTTTCGTCTTTCTGTAAACTTTATCCATCTTATGAAAAAGTATTTCTCCAAAAACTACAAAATGATAAAATTTCTAATTAGACAAAAGTCATAATAGAAATCCAATTCATAATTGAATTTAATGGATTCAATTCACAATTAAATTCTGTGAATTTAATTCTCAATTATACACATTGGAAAAAATAATCAAATACAAACATCTTTGTTTCAATTTAATTTTGTAGTAAGATAATAAACACCTCAATAAGGGTGTTCGTTATCTTAAGTAAGATAATAAATACCTTAACAAGGGTATTAATTATTAGGAATTAACTTTGGCATAATTACCAACTCTTGTGATTTACCAATCAAAGTAGCTGATTTAAAATCAGTAGACAAATCATGTAAGATATTGCAATACACATAGAATAAAATAAGAAACATAAATATAGTGGCATATAATCAAACAAGAAGATTATGTATTATGTTATTAATGGTCATTTGGAAACTAAGGATAAAATATAGACAAGTATACAAATTATGATCCTCCTAGTACTCAACTAAGTTTGCTAGTTTATCTGAATATATAAGAATTTATAATATTTTACATTAAATTTAACAAGATAAAATGCTTGTGAAGAATCCCCAAGACTGTCATAAATATTCAAGATATTTTAACCTACTATAGATCACAAGTTATCTACGGGTAATCATATAAATCTACAAGTTAAATATGAACAATTTACTTTAGACAAAAAGACAAATATCTCATATTCCAGTTTGCTAATTACCCTGCTTATCGGTCCATAAATATACTAACATAGTTCCTACGAGAGGTTAATAATATCCTATGTTAAGTGTATAACCCATCATTTCAATTTACAAGCTTTCTTATACAATATAGTCTCCTACAGAAGATTAATACGTAAAGTCTACTTGTAATTTTATCCTAAGAGATTCAATACCAGTAATAGCTAAATGAAAATCTTTCTACGAGAGCTTAGTAAGATTCTGAGATGAGGCACATCTTTTAGAACTATTGAATCAATAACGGAGACCTTGGATATCTTATACTCGCTTCCACTCAATCTTTTAAAAATTATGGATTCTTGATTTTACCCAGTTATCTAACTTATTTAGTAATCATAAAATCAAATATGTATATCCAATTATGTGACCTAAAGAAAATGAGCTAATTTAAGACATTATGATATACTATTTTAGACATGGTGCTATGATCGAACAATTATTATCTCAAGCCAAAGTGCAAACATTATATTATACATCACATATATATAAAAGTAAACAATAAAAACATACAAGATATAACGATCAAGTAAAAAGGTCTGTGGATTATAAATCATTCAAACAAAACTTCTCCAGAGGAAAATTCAATTATTTGGTCAACAGTCTTTCAAACAAAGATAAATAATAAAAAACGGTATTTAAACCAAGTCCTGTATAAGAATTAGTTTTGAAAAATCTAACTAAGAAACTTTAATCACTAAATTATTTAACTAATAATTTTAATGATTCTTAGTAGTAGAATTTAATCAAATTAAATTTTAAGTGCATTCATAAAAATAAGTAAATAGTTATAAAAATATTTTGTATAAAAGTTAAACAAATAATTACTGTAACCCCCTAGATATTCCTAAACTTGCAAACTTAGTATAATTATTATTAATAAACTTATTGTCAAATTTTAATAAGTTTATGCTCGCAAATACTTGAAATTACGTATGTAATATTATTTTAATGTTAAATTTTATTATGTGAGAAAACAATAGTTATTCCTTATTTTAACTTAGAAATTCTAAGTTAGTTTTCCTTAATAATAAATCGCTTCTACAAAGATTATATTATGTACATCAATATAACCTAATTAAGAATGTGACATGTTTATATCACATTAAAAATTGTTATATTTTACAACCTAAAGTTAATGGTTATACCAAAATAGTACCATGTCATAATTTAAATGGTTAGGATTTAAGTATACAAAGAATTAAGTAGACAAATCAATCTAAGGATGGAAAATAAGTTGTCGAAAAAGATAAAGAGTAGTGAAGTTTTACCTCAAAGAAGTAATAACTTTAAATTAGTGGAATTGAAAAGGAATGGGATAAAGTTAGTGGATAATTTTAAAAAAAGAAAATATAGACAAAACTAATTGATAACTTTTGTCTCTAAAATAATTTAGAAGGTAGGAAAAAGGAAAATGATAGTGGAAATATTCTGTGGACATAGACAAAGCTAATTAGTAGCTTTTGTCTCCAAAATAATTCAAAAGGTATGAAAAATATCAATATAGTAGAGATTTTCTTTGTGAGCTAGTGGTGTTGGATTCCAAATAATTAATAATCGAAAAAGAAGAAAGATTAGAGACAAAAGTAGTATATGAGTGAAAAATAAAGTAAAAGATAAGGTAATGGAGTAGGAAAAAAAGATATATTGACAAATTAGTAATAATGGTGCTTTGATTATTTGATGGAATATGAAAGTGTATATTATTGGATACCTCCTATGGATGGTCTGTAAATAGATCCTTCATTTGGCAATTATAAATCTATACTCAATCTTCCAATTATTTAGCCAAAACTACTTTCATTTTTCCAATTATCCTTTCTCAAAAAAAAAAAAACTCTTTCTGCTTCACTTTCTTCTAAATATGTAAGAACTATAGTATTTTATTCATTGACTCTAGAAATTAAAAATTATAGTCAAGAGAAAAGAGTACCTAGTTTTATGATGGAGATGTAAGAAATAAGATTCAAGCTTGGAAGGTAAATATTCTCTCACCTTGCTTGTTATATTTTTAAATAGATTCTATGAGTAATAACATATTTGATCTACTTTAGATGTTATATAATTTATATTACATTTAGACTTATTTTATTGATTTCCTAAGCCTCTAAATATGAATACTTTATAATAATAATAAAGGCTAAATAATAATAATAATAATAATAATAATAATAAAATTAAAATGACTAAATACAAAAGTGGAAGATTTTTAAGTATAAGACCCTAAAATAAAATATGTATGAAAATGAACCAAACTTAATGTTTGCTCAAAAGTTAAAAGGACTAAAATGCCAAAACTTTGAGTATTTGAGTCAAAAGTATAATTTTGACAAAATATGAGTCAAATATGTAGGAAAGATATTTTAAGCAGTTTTAAGACCATATTAAAGTGTAAAAGTAAATAAATGAAGAATTTTTAACAAAAAAATAATCTATAACTCAATATTTACCATTCGAGGGCATAAATGTTAGAAATCTTAAGATTATAGGCAAAAATATAAATTATAAAACTTGAAATTTTGGGTTAGAAATTTGATATAAGAATAAATAGAAATTTTATTTTAGATCTCTAATTGGGATAAGAAAAGATTTACTTAAATTTAAGACATGAAATCAATTATAGGAAATAATAATGTATGTCACTAGTTGTATTTAGTTATGGGCCTAAAAAGCGCAATCAATACCTGATAATATTTAGTCTAAGTATGATTTTAGATTTTAAATCTGTGTAGTCATTAGTGTGTTTGACTCACTTATCATATTATGACCCTTTAATTACGAATAAGATAATGAATCAAGAATAATTCAAAGTAATTGATGAAAAGAAATATAACTAAGGAAACTTAACTGATTTAAGATGATATTAATCAAATCAACAACCAAATTATTGATAGAATAAAAAGGTCATCATGATAAAAGTTAAGGAGAATTAAATCTCATCCATCTAAATTGAAAGTATAAACTATTCAATGAATATAACATGACATTGTTTCTCAAATGTGAAGTTTTATATTTGATCAAGACTGAGTCTTAGCTATTTTAAGCCCACTAAGTAATTAGAAATTTTAAAAAAAAAAATAAGTCCACTTTAAAGTAATTTAACAAATAGAGTATTCATTCGTCAGGCCAAAATTCGACCTAGACGTACGTAATTAACGAGTAGAACTAGGATAATTATATTACAAGGTAAGTACAATTTCATCTATGGTATAGATATTTTGAAAATGTTTCATGTTTTCAGTATGATATGTTGAAAATTATTTTATGTATTAACTTGTCTTATTTTATTATTATATGGCCTATGTATAATGTATGCTTATAAAGATATATTTCCTATGCTATAAAAATGATGTATGCTTACCTTATAATGTTATCATGTAAAAAAAAAAATACTTTAGCATACTTTAACAAAGGAAATGCTATGATACTGGAATATAAGTTTGGGTTTGTTGTTGAAGCGTACCCACTTATATTAAGATAAAACTAAATAAGATAAAGAATTTAAAGGTGTCGTACCAACCTCTACTAGGTGAAGATATCTGAGGAAAAATAAGACTGACCTCTACTAAGCTAGGATTCTTGAGGAAAAGTATGTTAAGATTATGACCGTGGGTGTTTTCAGTTGGGTCATTCCCCATTCAGTAGTACACACTTGGTGCATACACAAAGGCCCATAAGAAAGATAAAAGACTTTGTAATAATACAATATCTAATAATAAAGCGTAAAGTAATGATTTCATAAAACAACATAACCGGACTTTCATAAAATATTGTTTGTTTATAAGTAAAAATGTTTTGTGAGAATTACATTGTACTTGCTGAGTGAAAGCTTATATTTTATGAGTATCCATGCTATAGGAACTAAAAGAAAGAAACCTCTGATTTAATTGACTGATTAGCTAGAATTGAGGTGGGGATAAATACGAGACACAGGCAATGGAATACCACCATTAAAATTACTTCTGCACATGTTCTTATTATAAGACAAATGATTTCAATTATGTAAGCTCGATATTATTTGAAAACATATTTATAACTTGGAATTTTATTTCATAATGCATGATTTTATTAAATTGAACTTGAAAAAGTATTTCAATTGAATAGGGTTCAAACGAATGTTTTTCAAAAGATCTAAAAAGAAAATGTTTTGATTTAAATAAATACAAAACACAAGGGGTTCTATCAAAAGGACATAAATTGTCTTAGGAGAGCTTGAGACTTAAGTGATCTATATGTAACCTTTTTCTTTACCTAAGAATTATTTATTATTGCGTATTATTTAAATCATCCTAAGAAAAACTTTATAAACAAATTTAAATAAAGGTTACTTAACTATCGAGAAATATTTTACTTGTTTTCAAAATTATCAAATTAAGTAAATGGTTAGTTATGAAAATGAAACTCTTAAAAAGAAATAAAAGTAAAAAAAAAAATTGTCATGAATTTTCAGTTAAAATTTCTATTTTTAAATAAGTAAGTTAAGAATATATATAGCTAACGGTCCGAAAAGCTGGATCGTTACAATTATAAATGCAAGTAATGAATATAAACAACTTTACATACATTTATTAATTTTCTCAAAATTAATCATTTCAAAACAAAATAATGGTTTAAATAATTTTGGAAAAAAAAATTTAACAAAAAATTAAAATCCTCACTCAATATGACAGTCATATTGAATATATTTTGTAAAAAACATAATTATCTCATAATTATCAAAATGCCTTTTATCATATAAAATATTACCATAATTATCTCATAATTATCAATATTTTATTTCAAATACCACAAAATAAAATATTATTATAACTATCACATAATTAAAATATTTATTATTCAAAAAATAAAACTTTAATCCCATTAAAATCAAGCTCCAATTTCATTATAAATCACAAAAAACAAATAAATATTCCTATTGTATTATTATCCTTTTAATTAATATTAATATAAATTATTAATCATATTAATAATTATAAAATAATAAAAATTAATCACATTAATAATTATTAAATAATAATTCAGAAAATTAATTAAATTCAATAATTAATATTTTTAGTAAAATATATTATCCTATGTGTAAGAATTAAGTTCATAACTTATTAGGATAATTTCAATAATTAGAGAATAAATCACATTTATTATGTAATTATTAATTAATTAAATATTTAATTAATTTATCTAATTTTATATTCATCTCATTCAGATACCATCTTAAACTCATTAAGATCTAAAGGATAATAAAAGATAAGTATTTTTAATTATAAAAATCTTATTTCTATAACTGTATTTAGAAAAGATTAATTGTAATATTCTAAATTAGAAAATAATTAAAACTCTTTTAATTAATCCTAATTAATTAGAAAATTATAACTCATATAATAATTCTATATTTATCAATTATTTCTATCTAATTATAATTAAACAATTTTAATAATTAAATACATATCATATCTAAATTTAATTGCAATAGAAATCTACTCATTATTAAATTTCTATTATTAAGTAATATTATTTAATTATAAATAGATATAACTTTCTAATTAATTAATCACATTAATTAATAAACTTATTAATCTCATTAATTAGTAGAGTTACTATTCAAATTAGTTACCTCTAACTATATTCTAATTACTATAATTAGCCTAGTTACTAGATAAATAGTTATTATAATTAACTACAGAATATTAATCTAATTAAATTCAAATGTTTTCTATCCTAATTAATCTTATTAATTATGAATTTGAATAATCTATAGATAGTAATTATTCAAATCTAATCTGTTTAGATTTAATTTCAAATTTAAATTCAAAACTATATCCTAATTTAAATTAAGAATAATTACTAAAATTAAATTATTCAAGTTTAAACTATTATGATTTATGAATAATTATCAAATCACATCTAATCACATTAAATATCAAATTAATTTGAATAGTTGTTATCTATTTAAATTCAAAATATAAATACAAAGAGATAGAAAATCTTATCTAATTTAAAAAATTAGTAGATATCCTATTCAAATTCAAATTAACTGTTAGATTTATTATGATAATATTTAATTATATCTAATCTTATTAAATATCTAATTAATTTGAATATCTATTATCTATTTAAATTCAAATCTTAAATACTAGAGATAATATAGAAAATCTTATCTAATTTCAAAAATTAGTAAATATCTTATTTGAATTCAAATTAATTACTAGATAATATTCTAATTATTTAATTGATTCAAATTTAACATTATCCTATAGTATATCAAATTTAAAATAGGATAATTCAAAAATAGATAACTATCGTAATCTTATTTGAATAGTTTCCTATTTCAAAAATTTGAATTCAAATTAAATAATTATCTAATTAATAATAAATAATTAGTTTATAAATTAGTGGTGATGCAAAAACACTACCACCGTCGCCCACCAAAGAAGACAGCGAAAAGTGGAGCAATGAATAGTAATGGGGTAGAGCCACCTAGTTATGTCGCATGACAAAGTCGTGCACACCAGACCTGCTAGCCCCGCGCGCTGACGCAACACTGTCCGAGGTGCGTGATAGGGCCCCGTGCCACTGGCGTGCGCTGGGCGTGCTGGCTGTGTGCATGGCGTGCTGGCCGCATGCACATGTGGCCATGCTGGCCGTGCCTAGCACCCTCGTAGGCAGCCGCACGTGCAAAGCTAAAGCATGCCCAATTTTTTTTTTAATGTTGAAAAAATTATAACATCATCAAAAAATTCTAGAAAAAATTCAGATTTCTAAAGTCATTGAAAACATGTTTATGAATCTATCAACCATAAAATTCAAGAATACTCAAATCTAATTTAACTAGAATCACAATTCACAAGTTTTCTTACTATGCAAAATTCAATAGTATATGTAATTAAAAATCATTCATCACCATGAATCATTTAACTATCATAAATAAAAATTACTCAAACTTAATCACATAACTTAAATCATACGATTCTAGATTAATATTATACTATACATATAAACCTATGCTCTTGATACCAATTGATGGAAATTGACCAAATATGTAGGTAAAACATACATGCATAAAAACTATGTAAAACACATGATCACATCATGAACGCAAAGGAAAAATAGCGGATTTTGGTTTTAAAATTTTTTACATGAAAACATATTTTCATAACCATACAACATGCATATATATCATATATAGGACTATATGTAACATAAATCAAATCTATATATATAAACTCTAGAGATGGGATTAAGGTTTACTTCTTGTAGAGTGCTCCTCCTTGATCTTTTTGTTGATGGTAATCAAATCTCTAATCTTAGATCTTCTTATCTATGCTCGTGCTCTTGGTTGATAAGGTGAGTAGGCATCAAGTTGAATCCTTCGTTAGAAAATAATCAAGAATACCTTCTTGATCCTTTGAAATACTGGGACGTGAGATGAGAACATAAGATTATAAGAAACTTTTTCTCCCTCACTTTTACTGAGCTATGTGTATAACTCTTTCTCTCTCTCTCTCTGCCTTATGCATGTGGCACTAGTGTTTGGACTAAGCGGCTTTTTCTCTCATGTATTTGATATATATGAGGCCTAAAACTGTTAATCCTAGTCCAATTAGAATTGGGTTTGTTCTCCAATTTGGACTTTGGGTGTATTTTTATAAATATGTCCAATTCATGTATTTTATTTATAAAAATAACAACTTCTGTATAGAATTATTATTTTACACAGTTTCATGAAACTAATTTCACAAATACTACTAATCAATTAATGAGTTTTGTTGAGCTAGACAATAGACCTAATGGATCCAAATAATCTAAGCTACAATAGTATTATTAATATATAATAACTCTTATTATGGTATTTATATAAATACTATTAATAAAAGGGATACTACGCTAAAGGCCCAATGCTGCACTTTTAGATTAAATGTCATGCCTTTTATAGAGATGTAATTAACTAGCCTTAATTAACCGATCCATCTAGCATATTTTATACTATATGTAAAATCCCTATACAATGTCATAGTTAGATAGTTGAAATTACTATAATACCTCTCATATACATATTTTATCTTTAAGTTACCATCTTTCTATCAAAGAATAATGTTGTCAATAATTTTGTTCTCAAAAGCTATTTAGATAAATTTATCAACCAATTCACAAAGTGAATACGAAGACGAATAAATCTTAAAAGGCCCTAAAATGACATTAATGTACAGTATCCTTAATTATTTGGTGTTTTCGTCAATTTATAAGTCATAACTTCCAATAAAAAGTTAAAGATGAAGAAGTTAGAGATGATACTGCCAAAATTGACATGGACAAGCTACCTATCCATGAATGATCAAACATATAGAGCCCATTCCTAAGCTTCCCAACTAGGAGAATCATGTTGGTATCCTGATCTTTGACAAACTAGGAGTTAGAGTGAAATTCAAACAGAACTTTGTTATCATCAGCAAATTGAAAAACGCTTATGAGATTTTTTGTAATTTCAGGAATATGTAAAAGATTGTTTAGAATTAAAGTTTTAGACTGAAAGGGAGATGTAGAAGTAGATTGACTAACATATTTAATAATCAAACCTGACTCTTTGCTCATATGTATCTGCTCCTGACCATTGAATTCAGTACCATGCATCAGATTTTGGACATCAGGAGTGAGATATGTTGTACCTCCGGAGTTAGGATACCAGTTGAGGTCACAAATTGTATCTAAAGTAACTCGCATAGCTTGCGTAGGAGTAGCCAGCATTACTTGCATTAGAGTTGATGAGCGTTGAAAGTATACAGAGGAACCCTGAAATAAAAAATATCCCTAAAACGACTTATCAAATCTATAGAAGCACTAAAGAACATTGTGGCCAGATTTGCCACATAATTGACATTGAGGTTTGTTGGAGTTATTCCAATGTTGATCTCTGCCACGGCCATTGAAACGACCCATTTATTGGAAACCACCACGAAATCCTTGATGACCTTCATGAGTATTAGGATATTGAGCATCATGTTGTTGAAAAGATTGATTAAAATGGCCATGAATGTTCTAAAAACCAGCTATTGATAGTTTATGACCACCACGATATCCATTGAAAGGAAGTGAAGGTTGAGTTTGAGTTGCAACATTGGCATCGTAGGAATGACCATCCAAATCCTTGGCATTATTTTCAATTCAAACTTCTTGAGCCATTAAAAGGGCTTTGAGTTCTACAACAAAGTACTTTTCACTTCTTGAATCGACAGACATAATAAAAGTGTCATATTCCTTAATGATACCATGAAAGATAGCCTTAATATGATCTTCTAGATTAATATTATAGCCAATTGAAGCAAGTAAATCAGGCAGATTCTTAATTTTTAGAATATGTTCATCTAGAGATAAAGAACATTTACGAATATTTCTTAATTGAGTTTTGAATTGACTTATTTTAAAGTTATTCTGAACTATGTAGTATTCTCGAAGAGTTTCCCAAATTTGAGCTTATGTCGCACGTCTCACCATGCAAGTGAGGAGCCTTTTAGTCGTGGAGGAAAGCAATCGTGAAATAAGCAATTGATCTTGCTACTCCTTATATAGAAATTTTGGATTGAATTGATTGATTGCTTCAGCTGCTGTATTTAAGAACTTGACCGGTGAAGAATGAATACCAAGAAAGCTTTGCAAATGATGACCTCGAATAATAGCTTGGACTCGTTGTTTCTATGAGAGAAATTGTGATCATCAAGTTTAACCAACAGAGAATGAGTAAAAAGGACGAACGTTGAAGAAGACGAGAAAACTCAAGCTGAAGCTCGAACGGTGGTCAAAGAATTGGCCATGTCAAGGCAATAAGCTCTGAAACCATGTAAAGAAAGAGAATCTAGAAGAAGCTTCTGAATTAGTAAACTTTTCATTATTTACAAAATGTTTTATCATAGCTTAAATACAAGAGAGGAAGAGCTAAAACAACTCAAGGCCTAATTGTACAAAAACTAATCTAAGTAACTTACTACGATTTACAATAAACTAATAATTAGTCTAATCAACTACCACATCATCAATATTCTTTAACTGAGTTCATGGTGCAATTAATCTTTTTAGAGACTAAATTGCTTATTAGCTATTCGAATTAAAATAAAAGCACTCCTATACGTAGAAATGTTTTTGCCACTCTTACGCAGCCAAAAATAAATAAAGTATTTTTGTCACTCCTACAGTAGAATTTCCCCAAATTAAAAATCTTTGACAGACGATGACATGACACTAATAGATGCTGACACTTTTGCCCTCTTTTTTATTTTTAAATTTTTTTACTTTTGTTAATACGTCGTGTCAGGGACTTAGGGGATGTTTGGAACACATTCTTCGATATTAGTGTCATAATTTCACAACTTTTGGTCTAAATGTCTGTGCTTTTACAACTTTTTCCGATAAGTTGTAGTTTTTAAAGTTGTTGTACAGTTTAGTGTATTTTTATATTTTCCCTTATATACGTATGTACATACTTTTATAGCTTCAAACTATAGTAGTTCCCACAATTGTACTCTTTTCAGTATGCCAAGAATCTAGACTATCTAGTTAGAGTCCAGGAAAATTTTTGCTACCCAAATTTTCTTTCTTTTTTCCTTTTCGACAAATAAGGTTGGAAAATAGGGTCATGAGTATATACGTGGACGATTGATAAACTGAAATAATAGGGCTAGTAACAAAGATCTCAAGTGAAATAATTTTGAAAGGTTTGAAAACTTAAGTGCTAAAGAGAAAAGAAAAAAACAAAATAAGGGCCTAAGTAATATATGACTTTGGAAAGAATGAGGACTGCAAATGAAATTAGTAGAATATATATCAACATCTAAACACCAGGAAATTAGGCTCAATAACACTTCATGAAGCTGAGCTTTTGTCATTAACAAATTTCGTTTTAGTTTAAAGTTTTATAACAATTTTTGTTGTAAAATTCCAAATTTACTTCCAAATTTTTGTCAACTGATTAATTGACTTTTACTAAAATGGTATATATATATATATACAGGCTTTTTACACAATTCCAGGCCTAAAGAACCAAAAATTGAAAAATATCACTTTGTAAAGTATTATTAGAAACATAACATTTTAAAACATATTTAGAAAACTACTATTTTTTCTTTAAATTCGATATTTTTCAATAATAATCAAGGTAACCAATTAGGATACTTAGAGTAATCAATCCAGTTACCTGAAGTAAGTTAACTCAGATAACTCAACTAGCTTACCTTAAGAATCTTATCAATTAATAAAAACTGGTATTTTTCTAAATACGTTTAAAAGTTGTATTTTAATAATTAAATCCAGGATTATTCAATTTTCTTTTGAAAAATTATCATAAAAAATAAAATTTCCTCGTATATAAATAATGAAGCTCAAACATGTATCTTGGGCCCAGTACGAAAAGAGTGTTTGTAAGAAATGGCCTTTTTTTTTTTTACATTTAAGATCAATAAAAATAACTCTTTTTTACATCTATTTTATAAATAACTGCTTATAATTTTATTTTAATAAATGGCTATTTTTAGTTCATTTATTTTTTTATAAATCAATTTTCGAAAAAATTATTATTATTATTATATACTAAATGGTCATCTTTTAAATAATTTTCAAAATGCGGTCATTTTTAAGGTATTTGAAAAATGGCCATTTTGTAGACAATGGCCCAAAACCAGGCCATCTGGCTATCTCGGAGTCCAAACCGAGATCTGTAGGGTTTAAGGAGTTAGGTGGTGATTGGATGGTCCTCTCTTCTCGGTTTAGCTTTGCTTTGCGCCTTCGTAAGTCATAACCCTCCTTTCATCATTCTTCTCTGATCTGAGTTTAGAGAAAACGACATGTCGTCCAGGCCGGAGCTGCAAGCGCCGCCTGAGATATTCTACGACGACGACGAAGCTCGGAAGTACACCTCCTCTTCTCGAATCATCAAGATTCAGTCTGAGCTGACGGAGAGGGCTCTCGAGCTTCTCGCTTTGCCCGACGATGGAGTCCCCAGGTTGCTTCTTGACATTGGTAAAAAAGAAAAAGACTACTCTTTTCGAAATAATTTCATGGATTTGACATTTTTGAGTTGAAACTTTTGTTGGGTATCTTTTATTTTGTTTGTTTTATTTGGGTTTTCAATGGATTTCAATTTGCAGGTTGCGGGTCAGGGCTTAGTGGAGAGACCTTGTCAGAGAAAGGTCATGAATGGATCGGTTTAGATATTTCTCAGTCCATGCTTAGTATGTCAATACACATGATTTTGTATATATATTCAATTATATATTATAATTGTGATTATGTGTATTTTCTAATTTTGTTATAAATGGTAGATGTTGCATTGGAGAGAGAGGTGGAAGGTGATCTTTTACTTCGTGACATGGGTCAGGTATGTATGTGTGTGTGTGTGTGTGTGTTTTTTTAAAATTAGGTGATGCTTTTTTTTCTTATTGTGATAAATGGACTTTAACTTAATTATTTAAAATGGGGAGTAACAATAAAAAGAAAAATGAAAAAAAAAAAAGAAGATGATAATGAAAAGCTGAGCATTTCAACTATGGATTTGTGTTTCATCAAATTAAGTGCATATTTTATAGAGTAACAAAGTGGCTGGATGTTGTTTCAGGGATTAGGGTTTCGTCCTGGAGTTATTGATGGAGCCATAAGTATCTCAGCCATTCAGGTCTACTCTCATTGCTTTTGCTAATTCTTTAGTATAAATTTTCTTTCGTCTTAGTATCTTTGCATAAGATGTTTTAGTCATTAGGATTCAGAAACTTTACCTGTAAAATGCCGATTTGTGTATCACTGCCTGTTTTGTTTATCTATTTTGGTAGTTCTTTCATTGTCCATTGCAATTTTATCTCCCATGATAATTGCTGCAAGTATTTACGAACCATGCCGCTCTTTCTGAGTTTGATGAGACTTACGTGAATATTCTATCTTAATTCATTGTGTCAGCTTCATGTGCCGGTGAGCTTTTCTATTTGGTGCTACCATGTGGAAAGTCTAGATTGGTTATTCTGCATGAAATTTGCTGCTTGCAGGCAAAATATTACAGCGGCAGCTGAATAATTTGTTTTCTATGTGCTTGTTTGTCGTTTATCAGACTACCTCTTGATAGGCAAGAGGTTCCTTTTTTATTTTCTCGTTGTTGATCAATTCTCATTATGCTTATCAATGTATGATTCTTATTACAATTATGCGAGCCTTTAAGAGAATCCATGCTTGGTTTGAGAGTTTAGGTGCCTTGAAATTGGCATTTTGGGAAGGAATTTCGGTTCACCATTTGCTTAAAATTATTAGTGATATAGAAGACTGTGTGCTTTCATGTCCAATCGCTATAGCATGTGACTCATTGTACTAGTGCTTCAAATATTATTCGGCTGGCTATGCATGGAAGGAGAATACATACCATGAGGTTGAAGCATACGCAATTAATTGCTGTTTTTCTCCTTAGTCTTATTGTTTTGCTTACTGTTCAGAATATTTAAATGCTCTCAGTAGTCTTACTCTTTTTTGTTTTGCATTAAATATGTGAAAAATTGCAGTGGTTGTGCAATGCTGATAAGTCCTCGCATGAACCACGACGTAGACTGAAGTATGTCCATCTTCCTGTTGAAGCTTAATCTTACCAGAACTAGTATACTTAATTCTTAAGGAAAAGTAAATCATATGCCTGTTCCTTTTTGTTTCCTGCCTTTTAACTTTTCTCATGTTCTGGTTTGAGGTAACAATTTTTCTTCTGGGGGCTAAAATTCTTTTATAGGGCCTTTTTTGGATCACTGTACAGATGCTTAGCAAGGGGAGCAAGAGCAGTATTTCAAGTGTACCCCGAAAATCTAGACCAGCGAGTGCTAATTTTGAATTTTGCAATGCTTGCTGGTTTTTCTGGTGGTGTGGTCGTCGATTACCCCCACAGGTATGAGAGAAATAATCAAAACAATCTTAGAATGCATTTTGGGAGCATTTTTCTCTGGATTTTGATTACTCTGCTAACTTTGAGTATGATTGTCCTATGATAGTGCCAAGAAAAGAAAAGAATACCTGGTCCTGACTTGTGGTCCACCATCTGTAAGTACATCTGCTCCAAAGGAGGATGGGGAGAGTTACTCTGATGACGAAAGCAGTGGAGATGACGAAAATCAAACGGTAAACTTTTATGAACAAAAGCTTTTCTTATTCACTTGCAACCCTTTTACCATTTAACAATGCTCAAACTGACTCCCGGATTAATGCCCTGCAAAATTTTCAATACACCTGTTAGTAATACCGTCTTTGCTCCTGCAAGTTATAATGCAGAAATATCACATCCATTCTGTAACTTGGCCATATTAGGTGGAGCTGAATTAGTTTTTTTTTTTTTATCCTTTCGTATGGCGCAGGTTTGTGTTTCTGATAGACACAGACCAAGGAAAAAGCAAAGAATGATGAAAAAGGGCAAGGGCAGAGAGTGG
Organism: Parasponia andersonii; assembly: GCA_002914805.1. Classification (NCBI taxonomy): domain Eukaryota; kingdom Viridiplantae; phylum Streptophyta; class Magnoliopsida; order Rosales; family Cannabaceae; genus Trema; species Trema andersonii. Next base: position 599,839 of record JXTB01000082.1, read on the forward strand.
GTACTGAAGAAGAAGGAACAGATGAGACGAAGAGGAAATTATGTGCCTGCAGACACAAAATACACTGCTAGAAAACGAAAGGCCCGATTTTGAAAGCTTATTATCTTGTACCTTAATTTTTGTTTATTTGATCTTTCTTGGCTCTTTTTGGCCGGAGACCTAAGTTTTGGCTAATTGATTATGTAAGATTCTATGAAGCCTTACATTATAACAAACTTGATACCCAAATTTTTTCTGGTCGAAAGGAGGCAGATTGTTAGTATTGCAATTCTAGACTCTTAAGTTTCCCATATCAAAATGGTAATCGACACAAAGAGTTAAGTAAGGGCCTCTTAATTCCCCATAAAACCACACGTGCGCAAGTTTGAAGTATAAATCTAGCGAGTTAAAATTTACAACATCAGGAAGGGTTTCCTTCCAAACATCCAATGTCATTATTTCAAACCAATAATCCTAAAGAGTATGTAAAATATTTACTAGTTATACACATCAACCAACCCCCAGTGGTTGACAGTACCAACGTTGGAGGCTTTTCAATTGCAAACAAATGCACATGACAATTTTCTCAGTTCTTGCTTGCAAGCTTTAAAGCCAGGCTGCTTACACGACAACCTTCATGAAACAGGCCTCACAACACTGAATTCATGTTTTCTCCATCAATATCAAGAACAAATTTTCCCATTATCCTTTCTCATGTCACAGATGCAAGTTCCGCTGCCCTTGGATGATTCCCTTCTCGGCATCTTTATGTTATCGTCTGATTTTCTGCATGCATTAGAGGAAAGCATTTAAGTTCAGAAAAATCATGCAGGCAGAAAATTCTCGTTCATGACCAAGTAAAAAACAAAGGTTTCTCAAAGATAGGATACTTTCCCACCAAGTTATGGCCAGGGATTGAAAAATCTAGGAATACTTGCCTTCTCCGAAAACCTGCTCAAATCGAGCAACAATGTGTTTCCCATAGGTGTACTTCTTCAATGCATGTGCATGAGCTCTTATGCGACTCAGCAATATTGTCCGTTGACTATCCGTACAAATTTCAAGGGTCTTCTGGACCACATAATTTGCAAACTGATCCTTCATCATTGTCTGCACGAAACAAACCCAACATGGGTTAACTATATATGAAAAGCTCCAATAGATCATACAAGTAACAAAAATGCATAAGCTAGGCAGTTAAATCATGTAATTACATCATATCACATGCTTCTCAACTGTAGAAACCTTCAGAAGTTGGGACAAAATCGTGTACAACGTTGGTGACAAGAAAGGCGGTAGTGCCACAGTGACACTCAGGTGTAGACTTTCTTCTCCAACAGAAAAAAGTTACAATGCAACTATATTTGTAACACCACTGACCCAGCTAAAAGAGAAGAAATCTAAGGAGGAAAAATAAATAAATACGAGCATGTCCCTGATGTTATTTTGGGTTACTTTGCTCAAGTTAATCAAAAGACTCGGAGATAATAAACATATGCCTAACTGATTATTTCCCAAGTGCATAGACATTATCAATCATTTTAACTTACCAACAAATTATCATTTCCCTCATTATGCCCAACAATTTCATTAATTAAGAGTTCCCGATCAGCAGGACCACCATGCTCCAAGCATTTTTCAATAACATTTGACGCAAATTTATGCTGGCTCAGCTGTACAATATGTCCCGACAACTTGCCAATAATTAGGCTTCTTTCTTGATGTTTTCCCCTCTCTAACACATGCTGTGAAGAAATCATAAGCATCATATCAATATCCAACGACCACACAGTACGGAGGGTGGTAAACATATTGCATAAATTCATAAGCATCATATCAACATCCAATGAACATGCCACAGGGAAGGTAAACATATTGCATAAATTCCTTTCAGTAAAGGAACATCTGGGACAATAGGGGTATCTCAATCCTAAGTATTGAAACAGATGACTAATTGGATACACGAATACACAACATGAAAACATTTTCTGCCTTTCTTTTTTGTATTTTCTCATAAGAACACAAGCACCTTCATCAGCAGGTAGGTTATCATGATATTCCAGATATTACAATTAGTAGTTCTTGAACTCAAATAACAAATATATCTGAGTTTTCTTCTCCCCTGAATGGTGATGAAAGACGTTTGAGTACTAGCTCAGGTGATAAGAATTATAAGATTCTCAATCTTATTGTAGAGTTCCATGGAACAAAGTCCGATTTAATTGTGTTTGGTAAGGTGGATTCTGGTGCTTTGGAAATGTAAGAAAAACCGGTCAAACATGGAAAAATAATGATATGCAAGACGAGGCCCTAAAATAGTGTCTAAATATGGATAGAACTTAAGGATGGTTTGAAAAGCATATAGTATTTTACTAAAACTACTCAGATACCCCACACCTCACGTTTCTACCACTTATTCAAGATGGTAAAATACTATCGCAAATCAAAAACCTTTATCTTCCGGTTTGTTTTATGCCCTACCACACAAACAAAGAAGTGTAATGTTATTTTCTTCCTTCCAAGTACCAAACAACAATATGGTGAAATATCTTATTCAAAAATTAAAAGCAGACCACAAAGAACAAACTCAACCAAAAACCAGGCAGAATATCATCCATTAAGCATATATGTCTACGAATAGGAAGATTGTACTTATTTGTCGTGCATGAGAGACGGAGGCAGGGGTAGAGAGAGAGAGGCCACAAGAAACTAAAAACCTGAGTCACATAATTTCCGTACTGGTCCTGAGCCAGAGCACATACAGATTCCAAAATTTCATCCACTATAAACTGACATTGTAGCTCATCTGTGCAATGCTCCAAAACTCTCTGCAAGAAAGAAAACTCTTCAAGCAACCATGTTGAATAACAAGAAGAATCAGATAATTAGGGAGGAATCAGGAGGGGGGAAAAAAATTGATGAGGGAGGCCAGTCAAGTTCTGTATTTACCTGTATAACACGGCAGCCATAAGGATGCATAGAAAGTGTTGCAACGTGTCCACAGAATGCGGAGATTATAAACCCAATTTTTTCCGTTGGAATACTCTCAATGCATTTTTGTATTACATGGTTCCCATTTTGATCACGAACACATCTCATAACATGTCCATCAAGCTCACGAACAAGCTGTGCTTTCTGTTCAAGCTCAATGACCTCCAGTGCCTGCACCAAGCATAAGACCGAGGACTGTTAGCCCAAATGAGACTGAACATAAAGCAAGAAGAAGGCAAATAACAGATGTTTATGCATGCATTATTCCTGCTTGGATATGGGTCTAGCATTAACCAATAGCATTACAGTTGAATGTTTCCAGCAAAAGTAATAGCAATGATAACAGAAGGAAGGTTGTGGTTAAATGTCATATCACACAGAAAAAAAAAAAGGAACAATAAAAAAAGAAAAATAAATAAAATTTAGAGAAAAAAACAAAAACCACTCATTTCTACAGCTTCAAAGGACCAAGAGAACCACACACACACAAGATTATATCTTTTACAGATTTCAATACAATCTTAAAAGAAAATAAAAACCCAAACTCAAGCACTTGAATTCACATAAAGTAATATTATAATAGGAGAGTAAAAGGAGAGTATAGGTATAGGCATAGGTAAAGGTATAGGATCGGACTAAGAGCTGCTCACCTCACTAAAACATTCACACTCAAAATCAAATCACTTCAAGGCCTCGGACAAGTAAAGAAATGAAGTTCTTTAGTAGGAGGAGGACGACAACAAACCAGTTAAGACACATAGATTGCTAGTACTGGGGAAAAACAATTTAACAGAGGATCTAGAAAACACAAGACAAGTCAACATAAGATGGATATGGTCATCCTACATGAGCAGCTAAAAACTAACCATGCCAAGATAATCCATCAAACATAACATTCCCATGTTTCTAAAGTAACAGCAGAGACAAAAATGTGAATACAGAAGCAGCTTCGCAAAGCATGTACCTCCTTACAGATCAAAAAATCAGTAGAGGGTATTCTTGGACCAATACTGACCTGATTAGAAGCTGAGAACTCTTTCACTCCTTTTGGAGTTCTTAAAATTTGTAGAGTTCTAGGATTAAGTATTTAAATTAGAACTTTTCTCTCCTGTGCTTTTACATAATATAGTCACAATACATCTGCCTTGTTAGAAAAATGAAAATAGTAAATCATCAAGGAAACCTAAACTTTGTAAAGAGCAGGACCTAGGTCTCACTCTAAAACTATAAAGTTCCCAATTTTTTTTCATATTCCGGCCAAGCTGTAGGAACATGCATTTGCTAGTGTTAAATTCTTTTTTTCTGGAAAAAAAAAAAATTACCTGTAAGCCTGCAAGACATCTAAATATTTTTTATCTCCTTAATTTACCCAAAAGTTTCAAGTCGATTGTTCACTTTTTATGATGTGTTGCATAAATCCAGATTGTCATCCTAATCAACTTACAAGAACCTTTGCCTCAAAAATTCAAGGTACATAGTTCATATTCATTTCTCAATTACATTGTACGCAAAAGACGGCAGACAGCAGAAAGCTGAGTTGAATATTTAATCATTGTTCCCTTCAGTAAACAAAACTATATGAAACAGAAGGAAAGAAAATAAATGCAAACAAACGGAAAAAACAGATACTAGAGACGAACAGACAAACAAAATGGAGAGCAAAATATAGTAAAATTGCATGACTTTCTTGGATCTTCGCAAGTATTTCTGCCCATTAAATTCTTACTAAAGAAATTTGAGCTAAAAATATACTTGATGAAGAGCAACACAAATGGTCCAAAGGAAATAAAGAAATTGAACATACCTTTTGAATTACTCGACAGCCATACATTTGCAGACTTAAAGGCAATATCTGACCTGTGAGTTGATTTGCAAGTTCTTTCCTCTGATCAGGACTTCCATACTCAAAAAACTGCAGAATATAAATATAAACAATATTATAAATAAATTAACCACAGAACCATAAATTAAATAATAAATAAATAAAAATAGAAAGGTTGAAATTTTACCTTCTGAATGACATAGTTACCAAAAACATCAGTCATTAACTTGGATGCATGCGGTAGAACTTCTTTGAATACAGATGCCTTTTCTTCAACACTACAATTTTCTAACTTCTGCTGAATAAATCGGCTACCATGTTGATCAGAACTGGAATAGAAAATTCACAACTATTTACTCACCTATGCAAAAAGACAAAGATTTATAGAAAGAAAGCAAACAAGACCTACCTGAACTCAACAATGTGTCCTGTGATGTCCGATAGCTCAAATCTGCGGCCTTTGCCAGATTTCAACTCTTCAAGGAAATTATACATCTTGAGGTCATCAAAACTCTCAAATCCTCTTTGCCCTGGCCATCCAGTATATATGCCTGCATTTCTACCAGTAGCTGGTGGAAATCTCATTTCTGGTCTCCCCCGAGGGAGACCTGCTCCACCCCCCGGTGAACCGGGCAATACTGGACTTGCAAGGGGTGAGGTGGGGTACTGCATCAGAACACCGACATTCGGTGTATTCCCAAAATAATTTGGACTCATTGGCCCTCCTCTTCGTGGATTCAAAGTAGCAGTGGAGGCAATTCTCTGATGCTGTATTTTATGCTCATCAATATAAACAGCATTATCTAATCCTTTCTTTGGGTCAGGCATATTAATCTGACCTCCAACAACACCACATCTTGGTGCCATTGGATCAAATGGACCAGGAATACCATATGGTTCTCCAAAAGGCTGTTGATGATATTGCATATACATAGGATCAACAAAAGAAGGTTGCATTGGGAATCCAACCTGTCCATAAAACTTATTCAAGTTTTGCATATCTGCCCCAGTTGGAATGGCACCAGCACTTGGAAGCCCAGTTGTTCGAGGGTTAAAGCTTGGACCTGCAGTTCCATCAACGACCAATGGAACAGCCCCAGGAGGAGGGTATCCAGAAATATATGGAGGAAAAGCATTGGGACTCAAAGCATATCCACCAACATATTGAGCAGAGAAAAAGCCAGGTGCCTGCATATTTGAGTAAAATGGATTTGTCGAAGTCATGTAGGACGCTGCAGATGCATAAAGTGGAGGAGTGAACCCTGACGACTGGAGTACAGGTACTTCTGCTGAGAACTTAGAGGGATTATGGAGAAATTGATCCGCACCAACATATGGAAGGTTAACTCCTTGAGTGGTTATTTGAGATTTGGCACTTTGGGGTTGATTTATATTGCTTTGCTGTTTTATTTTCTGTGGCGGTAAATTATTCTGGCAGCTGTGCTGCCATTGTTCTTCACATACTTGATTCCCTGAATTTGGAAGTTTAGAAATGTTAAGTGCCTTAATTTCAGAACCGATTATGCTAATACCTGTTTCATCACCATCAGTGCTTCTAGTACAATCAACAGATGATGAACTTGGAATAGGAGCAGGTGAGGGGTCAGAATCAGTTGACACTACATCATCCAGTCCCAGATTAGACATAATGACATTGGGTGTTTTCTTAGGAGAATCAAACAAGGAACTGGAACCAGTATCACGTTCTGCTGATTGCTCAGCTGTTCCATTGCTTAAAACATATACAGACGATGGAGAACTATGAAAATCTTCCTACAAATTCCAAAAAAGAATATTGCATTTAGTAACATGCCTACTAAATGGAGCCAGAGGTAACTAACAATTATTTCCAATCAATGAAATAACCACAGTTCGAACAGAATTTGTAATTTGCATTACAGAAAGTAGATGATCATCTTGAAAAATAAGGGAAGAATTACTTGCATTAAAAAATAATAGATCTCAAACATTAAAATAAGTGAAAAAAAAAAAAAGAATGAACATACTTCAGTGGATGAAATACTAATTACCAAAATCTACCTGTGATATATCACCCGCAACTTTGTCTTGGTCCACCAACGAAGTGGTATCCTGTCCAGACCAGATTTCACCCGTTCTATCGACCCAACTATTAGAAGGCTGTTGGGGTGAATGATCATCTTCCGGCTCCTCCTTGTGCGTAGGAAGTGATCCTTGAGACAAGTGCAAGGCAACATTGCCATTGTCATCTACAGAGGTCAATCCCCAATTATTCCCAAAACTTCCAATATGACGTACTAGACGCCGATTCTCCCATGAAATAAGTGGGGGAGGGAGCCTAGGGTTTAGGTTCACATTGGAACAGTAATAAGCAAAATAAGCTGGATCAGAACGTAACTGTTCCTCGGACTCATAGTTTGTAATATCAATATTAAGACTTGCCATGCTTTCACCTGTCTGTGCGTTGTGCTGGGATAAAAGATTATTGATGGCTAAAAATGAACCTTCCATACTAGGTGGTGCACTCCCACTTCGATTAGGAGCTACATCCTTTCTGCTGCCGGTAAACCTATGGCCTCTCAGCAGTGATTTTAAATCCTCCGCTGCCACACTAGCAGATGATGAAACAAAAGTTGAGGCCTTCTTGTGGGAGGCCCACTTCCCACTGGTTTCAGATATTCTAATTGGACTCTCAGTTGCCATGGTATTAGAAAATTGATGTTCTCCTTGTTTTTCTAGTAGAAGAAAGGAACGTCACATAGTAACCTGGTAAAACCAAATAGCAGAATACATTTATAATCGATTATTCAGCATATGGTGAGGATCAGGATAAGAAATCAACGCATAATTACAGGGAAAAACATAATAAGCCAATATTAAATTGTATGAAAACAAAATCCAATGTAAGAATGGAAGAACAAGACAGCATACGAATGTTCCAAAATTAACTAAAACCTCTAAGGCTATAACCTTTGTATAAGGCATTAGCATAGTTTCAGAAAGTCATGACTATAATCATTTTTTCTATGAACTGGGCAAAAGAACTATAATCATTAGTACAAACTTTGTTTAAGATAGACGTCCTATGCGATAAAAAGTTATCCTACAAGGTTATTATGTAAACCAGCTATATAAACACGCAGAAATGATGACACAAAGAAGCACTAACCTTAACCTTAACCTAAAAAGAACACGAAATTGCTTACTCGAAAAAATAAAGCAAATCAAGCTCATTTTTCAGTACAAGTCATTGGTAAAAAGATCAAAATTACAGTTTACCGAAAAATTGAATCAAAACAAACCAAATTTGAAAGAGTCAAACCTTTGTAAGCGAGCTAGGAACAGCAACCGCTTCAAATTCAATTTTGCTAATTCGAGTACCTCAGTTTTGGAAAAGAGCCCAAACAAATAGATCACACAACATTCACTCTTTTTCCCCAAATAAGATAAAAACAAAGACTTTGAACGGATCATTCACAATTATATTCATACACCAAACATCATCATCACAAGAATAGGAGCTTTCACCATAATTAAACAAAACTCCACCCATTGATACAACCAAAGATCGTCTTTTTTCAGTAGAATCATCTTTTTTCAGTAGAACCCATTTAAGCATATAGAAATGGAAGAAAACCCACCAAGGCTCAAGCCTCCATGTATACAAAATTTGGTCAAAAAGTAGCAAATAATGGTGAAAACTGAAACAGAGAGAATAACACAAAGACACAAACTTCACTTTCAGTAAACCCTAGTTTGACTTTTTCTCTATCACAACGAAGTTGAAGAAAAATGTTTAGAGAAGATTCTCTTACCAGGAGAAGAGTAGCTAACAGAGAAGAAGATTCACTGTTCCAAAAAAACCCTAGAATCTTTTGTTCTAGAGAGAGAAAGTGTGGGTGAGAGAGAGAGAGAGAGAGAGAGAGAGAAGAAAAGGGGTCTAATTCTAAAAATGATATTTTTGGCTGGAACCAAAACCAAAGGGATATTTAAAGCTGTGTTGGGTACAAGGAGAAAAAGTGCTATGTCCAGATAACGTTTTGCTATGTTTCAGTATAATTATTTTATTTATTTTTTACTTTCATTTTTATTTTATTTTTGTCTCTTTTTTGAGTCGTGGACTTTAGCTGGATTAATTGGTTTTTTTTTTCTTTTTTTTTTTATTTTGAGGAGCAGAGAGGGACAAAAGACTCCTCGAAGTGGGCAGAAGACAAAACAAAGAGCCTTGTTTGTTATACAAATAGTAGTTGACCCTTTAGAGGGAAGAGGCACGTGTCAAACGTTTGGAACTTAATACTGTAATTATTTGGTTAGCAACCCTTTACGTTAAAACCATTTTTTATTAACTTAATAATACTAAATTAGACGTATAATTTGGTGGCAATTCAGGGCACGTGCCACATTCCAATTATGGTGACTCCTAAACTTACAAATATATTAGGCCCAGTCATCATGTTGTTCATTTTTAAAACACATTATACCTTATAGAAGACTATATTATTTAAAATAACCCATGAAGATTCAATTGGAAGATTTGTTTCCCATGAAGTTGTGAAATGTTACAAAATTACTCTTTTTTGTCAATTTTGTTAAAAGAAAAACGATACCTGGCAATTTTTTAGGTTATTAATGGTCGATTTAGGCTTAATTTTTTCCCCCTCTTGGTAAAGTGTAATTTACAATAAAATAAATATTTAAAACCTCTCTCCTCCCCGCGTTACCCAGTCTACCCTCTCTCTCCCCTTCCTCCCTTATCATCGTATTTGTCCTTAAAGTTATTGATGTCTACACGGTATGGTACGAGAATTCTAAGTTTTTAAATTAATGGAAAAGTTGTAGTGGTTGATGTTATTATATGGAAACTTAAATAATTGTGTTTAGTTGTACATTAAATCTGCAATATCATAAAATTATATTTGATTTTGTATAGAAATGTATTAATTTTTTATGAAATAAAAAAAATGTCATCATAGTTACATTTTTTAAAAAAAGATTTTGATTGTTTCTAATTCCAATTCATTTTAATTAATAAAATCACTAAAATCTAACCCAAATCATTTCAAAAAACAAGTAAATAATAAATAAATAAATAACATAATATGTAATTATTTTATTTTTCTTTGTGAAAAAGGAAAATATCCTATAACATCAAACCGGATGCACCTTTACTTAATCGTTCTATGAATTTCTTCACATATCATTCATCAATTCAATTTTTAACTTTAGGATCAACTGAATCCAAATTTATAATTTGGGCTAAAATCTAATGTCATTACTACTCATGGTTTGCAAACATTCTTGGACAATATTTCCAAAATATATCGTCATTGTAACTAGAAAATAAAAATCAAAAAAGAGAAATACATTCTTGGACCAAATGTCCAAAATATATTGTCATTGTATCTAGAAAAGAGAAATAGAGGAACAAAAAACAAAATTTTGAGAAGAAAAAAAATCGCACAAAAATCGGAAGATAAATAAAAGAAATTCTCATGTAATTAGAAATATATGTAAATAGGATGAAATCTAAATAAACCCCTACAAATGTCTACTAATTCATCTTTAGGAATGATATTAACAAAGATGAAAAATCTGCAATTTAGGAAATGAATATGAAATGTGCGATACTGAAGTTGAAATGGAGTGATATTGGCAAGACGATGGTTCAAAAGAGAAAGAATAATTTAGCTCTAGATTTTTTTTTTTAACGTAAAGTGTTTTAGATTAGAGGGTCATTTGAAAACTATTCTTTTGGGCAGATTTCACATGAACCCAAGGGGTTGGAAAGTCCAGTATGTGGGAGTTTACTTTCATAGATTAAAAAAGTACAAAATTTGTACCAAATATGCGAAATGTTCATAATTCCTATTTCCATCCCTAGGTTCCCTATACCAAACTACCTATTAGGAGTTTGGCATGCAATATGAATAGAGATATTAATACTCTTATACAATTTATTTCCCAATTGACATGAAAGGATCTCTTAATTAATTTATATTTACTAAATTATTTACCAAAAATACATATTTTTTAATTCCTAAAATACTCATTCTTAACTATCTTATATTTTAATGCACATGACCCTCCAAATTTCTACCAGTACTTTATATTCCTCCACTAAAGACAAAGAAATGATTGACTTAAACTTTTAGGAATCAATATGAAGTGCAAATCGTTGTTACCAAAGAAATCACCATGTGGCTTAAATAACATGTAATAATATTATATATATATATATATATATATATTGGCAATAAAAAGGGGACACGAGGGACTAGAGGTAGCCAACCTCTCTGCTAGAGTGTGACCTTTGCAATTCTAAATTCTGCCAATGGAAGTGTCCACTAATAGCCCTTAAGGTGGGCCTTACTCTATCGGAATTGTGACCTTTACAGCTCTAAATCTCATCAACGAAAATGTCCGCTAAGAGCCCTTAAGACGGGCTTTACTCTATCGGAAGATAGAGTGCATCACCTTAACTCTACCAATTATCCAGTTGGTTACGTGATTAACGTAAGTCATACCATAGGATAGGCAATGCAAGCATGCCACTCGCAAATACTGAGTAGAGTTAAGCTAGGGTAAACCTTAGTAGAAAAATCTTGAGCTCCCCCAAGCTCGAACATATGACTTCTACTGGCCATAATCCCCGTAACCATCTGAACTACCACACTCGGTGATAATAATATTATATATTTAAACATTATTTTTTTTAAGTGTACATATGCATTAGATTTAAAAACTTGTATACAATCTAATCAAGTGAGTTTCAAATTTTGTATCTAGTCCAATACAATTATAATTAGATATACAACTTCTTGGATTTGATTGATATTAGTCACTCATCTAGTCAAATTAGATAATTATTAGGACTGTTAGTGAAATAGTCATTTTTAACACTCTATTTTAAGAAATATCAACTTTTTATTTTATTGTCAATTTTGAAGAAATGCTCAATTATGTTAGCTTTTATAAATAATAAAAATATCTACTCAAAATTAATAAATTAGTACAAATTTTACACCTTTATTTAATTTGGTCAAAATTAAATATGAATTTTTTTGAAATGACCAAGATACCCTTTCTTAAACACAATTAATTAGCTAAAATAATGAAAAAAGTAAATAAGACTTTTCTTCACTAAATTTTCTTATTCTTGCTTATTTTCTTTTTTATCCACCACTATTTATTGTTTTTCTTGTATATTTGTTTGGTTATAAGTTTAGAAAGAGGATAATTTTGTCTTTTTATTTGTCAAATTTGATTCAATAAAATTGAACAGTAAAATTTATATTAACTCTCCAATGTAAGCAGGTATTTTTGTTATTTGTAAAAACTAATAGGATATATTAAGTATTTTTTTTCAGAAGCTAATAGATATTTTTATTTGAAAAAAGCTAAATAGACTATCTTTTGTACTTTTTTCTTATAATATTCAGTCTTACTTCTGAATATATGGATTTCATTATATTTTATTATATTATTAAAATGTGATGTTCGTAGAATGAAAAAGAGAATATATTAAAATGAAGGGTTAAAAGGTCATTTAAAAAAAATAATCATAAGTTTTACACTCCTACACAAATGTAAAAGCCTTCAAGACAAATAAAACTTCTCAACTCCACCCATTTACCCAATATATAATATAGTACAAAATATCACATTAACATAACTAATTATGTGTAATGGTCAAAGATTGAAGGATGTTATTTTAGACTAGACTAATGAGATTGGTTGACAAAGAAAGGAATCACGAAGCTCAAAGTGGATGTACTATAGACAAATATCAAGGTTGGCTAGAAAGACTCAATCTATCTAAACAATGCATAAATCCTTTCCTTGGTGTAATGCAATATAGGATTTCACCTCAATAGATTATCAAGCAAATTCTAACACTTGTAAGATTATCATAATGATATATGCACATAAGCATTCTCTAGATTTATACACAATTCAAATATCAAGGCATTGTGCTCAATTATGGAATATCACAATTAGAATGAAAATAGCATAAGAATTATCCATAAGACTAAGCCAATATCAATAATTTTCTACAAGTTATGACAATCCAACCATAACTATCATCATTGGACCATAGGAAACTACCAAGAAAACACAAAATATCTTTAAATTATTCACAAACACACAACTAAAAGAAATAAATAAACACGTAAATAAACGAACACAAAGCAATCTATCAAGGTATAATCCCCCCAAACTTGGTATGTGAAATACAAAAATTAAAGAGCAAGAGAAAAGTTTAGCGATACTCCTCTCGATGGCTTAAAGCCATGAAATTTGGTTTCTTTGAAGTTGCACTACTCATTGGATTGCACAAAATACAAACAAGAAAATGTAAATACTTGGGTTATCTCCCAAGAAGTACTTGAGTTATAGACTCCAGCTTGACTTTTTGGTTGTGGCTTGTCCACAAATTGAAATCAATCAATGTTTACCCTTGATATCATCAATTAACCATCTTATTGTATAGACGTTATCTTTTGGACTCTGAGTTTGCGATGGTGACACTATTTTTTTCACAATTAAGAGAGAAGAAATGGCAAGAATAAGCTACCATATGTCCACTTCTTGTAAATTGATGCTTGGGAAGTGGCAGACAAGAGAATTCTCCTTCAAAGTCTTCAATTCATAGCTTTCTCACAATGGATGACTTTGGAGTTGAATTTTCTTTATTGGATATCATGCTGGTCTTCTTAATTTGCTCTATATCACTGTTCATGTTAGTTTTTCTCCCCTATTCCTCTTCTTCGTGAAGTTTAAGGCTCAATTCTTTATATTGTATTTCACTACAAATTGCAGTGCCAACGAATTTTTTTATTAGAGTTGAGTTGGTGTCGTTATGAAAAGTACTCTTATGATGGTTGTAAATAGTCGTAGCAAGATGGCCTATTTGATTTTTAAGATTCCGAATTGAAGCGCCTTGCTCTTAGAGGATAACATCATTTTTAAACATAATTTACACAAATATATCCTCAAAAGATGGCTTTTGGAGGAGTGCATCAGTTATCTCCATATAACGCACAAACACCTCCTCTAAAGATGATATTTTCTCTTAAATACATGGTTGATGAAGAAACTTTAATGGGAACATAAGCTCATCGTAGAAGTATAATGACAGACCTTAATTACACAAAAATAAGTTAGGATAGCCTCCTTACTCAGGTTGTTGAAATTTGAGTACAGATAACTTTGTTGCATATGGCCACTAGCAACAAAGTATACCGATTGCAAATAGTATGTGCATCTTTCCCTTCGATGACTTTTTTTTTTTATATAAGTGGCAATTCACAAAGAGTCTTTGGAAAGTTTATGCACTCAAGGCATCTTGTCTTTGTTGGAATAATGTTCTATAAACCAGTTTATTATTTAGACATTATAAACAATATTTATTGAATTATTTAGTATCTATGTGTTATTAATAAATTCCATGTTATGAATTTCTATTTCATTTATATCTCATTGATATACATGTGCTGTATATATTTATCTCATACAAACATCTAAAAGATTCCAAGAGATGAAATGAGTAATAAAGAATTATTCATATGATGAGTTCATACGTGGAGACATTATATTATTTATTTCATTATGTCTAAATTAAATTATTCGCATTCTGCATATTGAAGATGGAATACTTTACTATGCCATAGAATGTAGTGTTGTCTATTTAATTAATGAAGTCTCTAATTATCGAAGTGAGTCTTCAGATAGAAACACTAGTATGTTATTAGAAAGTTATAACAGCATTGAACAGGACCTAGTGAATTAGAATTTGAGGTTAAGTACGGTAACTCAAATTTCTAATTTTACTAATCTAGCATTATTGTAGAAGACCTTAATCCTAGTGATTAACAAACTTACTTTCATGTGTTTTTGTCTTTTTGAGTTACTAAAGGACTAGTTCCGATTTATGGTTCGAACTCCGGTATCTTAGAAGATAAGGTATGTGAAATGTGTAGAACGTTCTTTCATGATAGACACTATGTATATGATGTCACTTTGAGTTTTTTCAAGTACTTAAATATATAAACCAGGACCCCTATTCACTATGTGAATTTGACTGTGTTGGTATAAGCAAATACAAACACCATAATCAACTATTATCCATTAGATAAAAAATACCAACTCAAAAATAAATATGTATTAGAGAGGTAATATAGTAATTTTACCTTATTAGTACGACATAGCATTGAGGGTGTGTCTACAGATATAGTATATGCTAAATGGATTAAACTAATTAATTGTTAATAAGCTTCACATAAAATAAATGAAATTTAGTCCAAGAGTTCAATATTAGCCCTATAGTGGTGTGCCCTAATATTAATGGACAAGGCGCAATCATAGTTAAGAGTTAATTATGATGATGGGTATATGGTCTATTAGAGCTTGGGCTTTATGGATCCATCTGGTCCCTTGTCTAGCTCAAATTAAAGCCCAATAGTTATTTGATATTCAGTTAAGCCCAATAAGCCCATTAGGGTTTACTAATATCTCTATAGTTAAGAGAAAAGTTCTCTAGCGAAAAGAGAACAAGTATTACACGTGAAATACCCCCTTGAGAAGAGAGTGTCACACGAAAGATAGAGAAAAAAAAAGAGTAGAGAAAATTGGCCACCATTAGGGATTCACTATCCTTAGTGTTTCGACCATCCCGGAGAAATTGATTCGATGAGATTGTCTTCTTGTTCATCTGTGGATCTCTTTATTGGGAATCAAGAAAGTGACCACCTACCGGATCATTCAAATGGCTTTCGAAAATAGACAGGAAGACGGGAAGATTATGGAGTGAATCCGAGTATTGTTCTTGTCTAGATCAAAAGTTAATTTATGTTAGATCACGATCCGAAATGTTTTATAAAAAAAAAATTAAAACAACCAATTTCGCTATATTTCTTGATTTTACAAAACTATGGTATTCTTGAAAATGATTTTATGAAAACATTTTCTAGAAATTTATTCCAGCTAATACCAGCAATTGGTACCAGAGCATGGTTTTATTGTTGATCTTGCATATTTTACTCCGGTCTATTCTCTTATTGATTGATGTTTTTGATTTCTAGAAAGGTTAATTTATGTTTGGTCTTGTTCATATTATGAGTATGCTCTAGTTTGTATGATGGTCAATAGATTCAATGAGTTTGAATGACTATTTGATTAGATGTTGCTATAAGGAAATGATCATGTTTATTTTGATTTTTGTTTTCCGGCATGTTCTTGATTTCTATGTATTCATGTTTTATGTTCTTGATAAAACTATGTATGGAAATATTTTGATCTTTAATTATTTTTTGAAGTTTTATGAAAACTATTTTTTTCAATATAAAAAAAAATGAAACGACGGAGCGGTGCACGGCTAGGAGCCATGCGCACTGCCTGCGTGAGCCACGCGGGTGTGACCTGCGCGTGGGCCACCTAGGCACGACCTCGCGCATGGTCGCACGGGTGAGGCATTGCTGGCCGCGTAGATGGGATCCGTGCGTGGCCTGCGAGCTGCCTCCTTGCGCAGGCCGTGCGGGTGCACCCCGCGCATGCAACGTGGGCATAGCCCCGCTGGCCATGCATGGCCTGCGGGCGACCAGCCCATGCATGCCGCGTGGGATCTCCCTGTGCATGGCTGCGGCCGCATGGGTAGCCTCCCGTGCCTTGGCTGCTCAGGGTGCCACCTTATACACTTGTCGTGCGATTATTATGCGAGCCCGTTGGCGCTCAGTAGTTGTCCCGAGCGTGGCCGCATACCAGCTTCCCGTTTTGTCCGTCGGCTTGTCCCGACACGTTTTGTATTTCCCGCCATAATTTTAATTATTTTTATTTTTAAATTTAATTTAATTTATCCATAATTTTATGAAACTTGATAGATTAAATTTTAAATTCAAATTTTAAAATCCTTATTAAATTTGAATTCTCGAAATTTAAATTGATAGGATATTTTAATTTGAATTATGGATATGATTGATATCCATAATATCTTAATTATTGTTTAAATAATTAGAGATATTTTAAAATAGAAATTTTTAAAATTAGATACAATAAGATAATATCTTTTTAGTTTTTAAATTTGTTGGTAATTTATTTCTAATTGATAGTTGGTAATCTATTTTTGAATTTTTAAATTTGTTTAAATTCAAATTAGAGATATTGTAGGAGATTTTATTTGTAAAATCTTCTATCTTTTAAATTTCGAATTTTGTGAAGATTTGAAATTTAAATTTAAATCAGAATATCTTTTCAAATCTTCAAATTTGAATTTATAGTTGGTAGATATTTAATGAGATTAGATATTGATTTGAATTTTGAATTCAAATCTGACAGGATAAAATAATGGGAGATATTTAAGGAAGTTAAATTCAAATTAAGATTTCAAAAATTGAAATTTAAATTTGAGATATTTAAGAAAATTTAATTAGTTAAATCTTTTATTTAAACTAATTAGATTTTGTGAAAATCTTTTCGAATTTAAATTTTAAATATTATCTTCCATATTTAAATATTTAACATCATCTTATCAATTAGAATTATTTAAATATTAAATAATTTTAAATTACCGGAAATTAATAAATCATTAACAATTAATTATTTATCTGCTTACTACTTTAGTATTATTAGGACAATGATGCATCCATGCCCAATAATTAAGTATTAAAATATGATTTTTAGTAACATGTCATATAGAAAATTAGAGCTACTCTCATGCAAATATGAACATGCTTACGTAATTGATTTTAAGTTACTAAATTAGTTAGATAACTGGGTAAAGTCTATAAATCCTTTATTATAAAATATTGAGTGGGAGAAGGTATGTAATACCTATGGTCTCCATTATTGGTTCGTTATGTATTAGGATAAACTTTGCCTCAGAATCTTGCTGAGCTCCTGTAAGAGAGTTTTTCGTCTAGGTAATACTGGAAATAAGCTTCTAAAGATAAGGTACTAGGTAGACTATATGAGGCTGATCGCCCATAGGAGACGGTCTTATATAGAAAGCATAGTTACCGAAACAATAGTTAAACACTCAACTCGAAACATTAATATCCTCCTGTAGGAGTTCTTATTAGTCGATTAGAGGACCAAAAAGAAAGGTAGTTAGAAATATGGGATAAGAGTTATCTTTCTATTTAGTAATTAAAATTGTTTCAATTTGACTTGCTGATTGCATGGCTTCCCATAGGAGGCTTGTAATCAATAGTAGGTTAAATTACTATGAATATAAGTGATAGTCTTAGGGATACTTCACTTGCATATTGTATGCTTAATACTTTATGTTAATTATTCGAAATATAATAAATGATGTTTGCTTATACGTGGAATTTTTATTTATTTTCCAGTAGATATGACACTTAATCATTTATCCACTTTACTCACATAAAACAAGCTGAACGGTGAAAACTATGTAGACTAGAAATGTAACCTAGACATAATGCTTACTGCTAATAAATATAAGTAGGTTCTCATCACTCCATGTCCTGCTCAGCCAACTGAGGAATCCACCAACGATGAAAGAAACTTATATGATAAGTGGAAGCAATCTGATAAGATGGCTAAGTACTATATACTTGGCTCAATGAGCAATATATTGCAACAACAATATCGTGGGATGGATTCTGCTGTTGACATTATGCTGAGTGCTGACGAAATGTTCGCTAGTCTCGGTCGTCAAGCTAGAAATGAGGCTACAAGTGCATTTATGAATCTTCGTCAAAAGAAGGGTACTCCAGTTCAGGAACATATGATGAAAGTCATCGCATACCTTAATGAACTGGAAATCCTTGGAGCTGAAATTGATTGACACCCAAATTGACATGGTTTTGAACACATTGTCGGACACTTTCAATCAATTTAAGATTGATCATGAGATTCGCCGGAAGGATTATTTTCTTACTGGCCTGATGAAAGATCTGCAAATAACAGAGAATATTCTTAAGAAGAATAAGTCGGGGTCAGCTGAGAATAATGTAGCTCAAGCGAGTTCTTCCGAACCTAAGTCGAAAGGCAAAGGTAAAAGGAAGAAAAAGACTCCTGCTTCTCTGGCTCCAAAGAAAAAAAAGACCAAGAAGGATTTCAAACCAAAGGGAAAATATTTCTACTACAGTGAGGATAGACATTGGAAGAACAACTGCAAAACTTACCTAGCCCTTAAGAAGGAGAATGATAATAGCAAGGACAAACAAGGTAATAACAATTTGTTGTTCATTGAGGCTTGTCATGTGCTTGATTCATCGATTCTTGGATCATAGATTTGGGAGCCACTGACCATATTTGTAATATTTTGCAGGGGTTCAAGGAAACTAGGAAGTTCGCTAGTGAAGAGTTCACATTGCGATTGGGAGATGGCTCAATAGTTGAAGCTCGTGCAATGGGAGATGTTATTTTGAATTTCGATGATTTTAGGCTTTTAGAAATAAAGAATTGTTATTATATTCCGGTGTTTGAATAGAAGTTGATTTCTGTTTCCTGTTTGATGAGACAAGGTTATTCTGTTCATTTTGACGATAAAGTTTCTATTAGAAAGAACAAAAGTCTTATTTGCACTGGTACTCATAGGAGTAATCTTTTCTTTATTCAACCTAAAAGTATCCCATTGCACAATCTTGAAAATGTTTCTAAATATATAGAATCTAAATATAAGAAAGTGAAAGTGAGTACTAATAATGAAACTTATCTCTAGCATTTGAGACTCGGTCATATTAACCTAAACAGAATTCAAAGGTTAGTCATTGATGGAACTCTATATTCGTTAGAAGTCAAACCATTACCAACTTGTGAACCCTATCTGGAATGTAAAATGACTAAAAGACCATTTACTGGAAAAGATCTTAGAATTCAAGAATGTCTTGAATTAGTATATACTGATGTCTGTGGGCCCTTGAATATTCAAGCACGAGGAGGATTTGAATACTTCATTACGTTTACGGATGATTATTCTAGATTTGGTTATATTTACCTAATGCAACGTAAATTGGATTCTTTTGAAAAGTTTAGAGAATTTAAAGCGAAAACTGAAAAGCAGTTACAAAAGAACATAAAGACCCTTCGATTTGATTGAGGTGTGAATACCTCTTTGGAGAATTTTCTAAATTTCTCACAGACAATGGCATCCTATCCCAACTCATAGCACCTAGTATGCCTCAACTAAATGGTGTTGCTGAAAAAAGAAATATGACACTTTTGGATATAGTTAGGTCGATGCTCAGTTATTCACAATTACCTGCATCTTTTTGGGGTTATGCCTTAGAAACTGCTATGTACCTACTGAATAGAGTTCCTTCTAAGTCAGTACCTAAGACTCCATTTGAACTATGGAAAGGACATAAACCTAGTTTGCATCATATCCATATTTGGAGTTGTCCAGCATATATGTTGAAAGGGAAAACGACTAAGTTGGAATCACGATCTGAATTATCTATTTGTGGGTTACCAAAAAGGAACTAGAGGGTATTATTTCTATAGTAATGAAGAAAAGAAAGTGTTTGTGAGTACAAATGCTACTTTCTTAGAAGAAAATTATATTAAAGATTTCAAGCCCAAAAGTAAGTTAGTTCTAGAAGAATTAACTGATGATGTTATCAGCCC
Organism: Parasponia andersonii; assembly: GCA_002914805.1. Classification (NCBI taxonomy): domain Eukaryota; kingdom Viridiplantae; phylum Streptophyta; class Magnoliopsida; order Rosales; family Cannabaceae; genus Trema; species Trema andersonii. Next base: position 620,198 of record JXTB01000082.1, read on the forward strand.
ATCTATAGAAGATAAGATAGAGAAACCACTTAGAAAAGATAAATCACTTAAACTCAACAAAACTCGGATCCTCGTCGTAGTGGGAGAGTTGCAAGACAACCTGAAAGATACTTGGGAATAGGAGAATCTTGTGACCTAGAATCTGATCCTTACACCTATAATGAGGCAATCGATGATGTTGATAAAGATCTCTGACAAAAGGCAATGGAATCCGAAATAGAGTCCATGTACTATAATAAAGTCTGAGAACTTGTAGATCCACCTGAAGGGATAAAATCCATTGGGTGTAAGTGGATCTATAAGAGAAAGAGAGGAATAGATGGGAAAGTGAAGACTTTCAAGGCAATGTTAGTTGCAAAGGGTTATACACAGAAGGAAGGTATCGACTATGAAGAAACCTTCTCTCCTGTAGCTATGATCAAGTCTATTCGCATACTCTTATCTATCGCTGCATCTTTGATTATAAAATATGGCAAATGGACATCAAGATTGCATTCCTGAATGGCAATCTTGATGAACGTATCTATATGATATAATCAGAGGGATTCGTTGAAAAGGGTCAAGAAAGAAAAGTTTGTGAACTTAAGAGATTTATTTATGGGCTCAAGCAAGTATCTAGATCATAGAACATAAGACTTGATGAAGCATTTAAGTCTTATGGTTTTGAACGAAACGTAGATGAACCTTGTGTCTATAAAAGAATTTAGGATAACAAAGTGATTTTTCTAGTATTATATGTTGATGATATTCTAGTTATTGGGAATGATGTTGGATCATTACCATTAGTGAAAGTCTGGTTAGCACAACAGTTTGATATGAAGGACTTAAGTGAAGTTTGCTATGTTCTAGGAATACAGATTATACGAGACAGAAAGAATAAACGCCTAGCTTTATCACAAGCTTCATATGTAGACAAAATACTGGTAAGGTTTGCAATTCATAATTCCAAGAAAGATTTAACACCCTTTCGTAAAAGAATTACTCTGTCCAATGAGAATTCTCATAAGGCAGAAAAAGAGAAGGAACAGATGAGAAATATTTCTTATGCTTCAGTAGTGGAAAGTCTTATGTATGTCATGCTTTGCACAAGACCAGATATTAGTTATGCTGTTGGGATTGTAAGTCGTTACCACTCCAATCCAGGACCTGAACATTGGGGTGCAGTCAAGCATATACTAAAGTATCTTCGGAGAACTAGAAATCATATGCTTGTATATTCTGGAAAATATCTAACACCTGTTGGATATACTGATTCGGATTTTCAATCTGATAAAGACTCTAGAAGATCAACCTCTAGTTCAGTCTTTACCCTTGGTGGTGGAGCCATTATATGAAGAAGTATCAAGCAATCTTATGTTGCATATTTAACCATGGAGGCTGAATATATGGCGACTTCTGAAGCAGCTAAAGAGACGGTCTAGTTTCATAATTTCCTTTTGGATCTTGAGGTAGTACTTAGAGCACAGTAACCTATAACACTTGACTGTGATAACAGTGGAGCAGTTGCAAACTTCAGAGAGCCCAGAAGCCACAAGAGGGGAAAATACGTAGAGAGGAAATATCATGTACTCAGAAAAATTGTTCAAAGAGGAGACGTGATAGTGAGTAAGATAGCGTATGCAGAGAACCTTGCTGATCCTTTTACAAAATCTTTGGCTACCAAAGTATTTGAAGACCACCTAGAAGGAATAGGACTACGTGATATGTCACATCTGCTTTAAAGACCAAGTGGGAGATTGTTGGAATAATGTCCTATAAAACAGTTTATTATTTAGACATTATAAACAATATTTATCGGATTATTTAGTATCTATTTGTTATTAATAAATCCCATGTTATAAATTTCTATTTCATTTATGTCCCATTAATATACATGTGATGTATATGTTTATCTTATGCAAACATCTAAAAGATTCTAAGACATGAAATGAGTAATAAAGAATTATTTATATGATGAGTTCATACGTGAAGACATTATATTATTTATTTCATTATGTCTAAATTAAATTGTTTGCATTCTGCATATTGAAGATGGAATACTTTACTATGCCATAGAATGTAGTGTTATCTATTTAATTAATGAAGTCTCTAATTATCGAAGTGAGTCTTCGGATAGAAGCGCTAGTGTGTTATAAGAAAGTTATAACAGCATTGAACAGGACTTAGCGAATTAGAATTTGAGGTTAAGTACCGTAACTCAAATTTCTAATTTTACTAATCTAGCACTATTGTAGAAGATCTTAATCCTAGTGATTAACGAACTTACTTTCACGTGTTTTTGTCTTTTTGAGTTACTAAAGGACTAGTTCCGATTTATGGTTTAAACTCCGGTATCTTGGAAGATAAGTTATGTGAAATATGTAGAACACTTTTTCATGATGGACACCATGCATATGATGTCACTTTGAGTTTTTTCAAGTACTTAGATAATATAAACCAGGGCCCCTATTCACTATGTGAATTTGACTGTGATGGTATAAGCAGATACAAACACCATAGTTAATTATTATCTAATTAATTGTTAATAAGCTTCACATAAAATAAATATCATTTAGTCCAAGAGTTCAATATTGGACCTTTAGTGGTGTGCCTCAATATTAATAGACAAGGCATAATCATAATTAAGAGTTAATTATGATAATGGGTATATGGTCTATTGGAGCTTGGGCTTTATGGATCCATCTGGCCCTTTGTCTAGCTCAAATTAAAGCCCAATAGTTATTTGATGATCAATTAAGCCCAATTAGCCTATTAGGGTTTTCTAATCTCTCTATAGTTAAGAGAAAAGTTCTTTAGTGAAAAGAGAACAAGTATTACACGTGAAACAAGCCTTTGAGAAGAGAGTGTTACACGAAAAATAGAGAAAAAAAAGAATAGAGAAAATTGGCCACCACTAAGGATTCACTGTCCTTGGTGTTTCGGCCATCCCAGAAAAATCGATTCAATGAGATTGTCTTCTTGTTCATCTGTGGATCTCTTTATTGGGAATCAAGAAGGTGACTACCCACCGGATCATTCAAACAGCTTTGGAGAATAGACTAGAAGACGAGAAGGTTGGGGAGCGAATCCGGGTATTGTTCTTATCTAGATCAAGAGTTAATTTATATTAGATCACAATCCGAAACGTTTTGTAAAAAGAAAAATTTTAAACGACTAGTTCCACTGCGTTTCTTGATTTTACAAAACTATAGTATTCTTGAAAATGATTTTATGAAAATATTTTCCATAAATATATTCCAGCTAACACCAGCAGTCTCTTGGTCAATTCACTTCCTTGAGCAGTTCAGTCCATGATTTGTAGTTTTTTGTTCAATTTGCTCAATTGAGTACTCAAGGATATGATAGCTTCATGCCATTATTTCTCAGTGTTCCTCATGCTTCCAACTCCATAAAAATCATGATAGGCCATAATGAAAAGTACCTGACATAAAAATAAAAAATTTAAAATAAAATTAGAATTAATCGATATTAATATTAACAAAGAAATAGTATTTCAATCTCTGTCAAATGCTCCAAAAGCTTGTTACGCTGAATTATGATCACACTGTAAGAACACAAGTTAATAAGTAATAAAGAGGTAAGTTAGAGCATTGTCCCACTAGGATTGAATGCTAATTCAATGTTAAGTATTAAAAATTAGTCAATCTTATCTTTATCTAAATAAAAGATAAGAAATACAAAAAATCAAATAAAAGAAATTAAACTAAATTGTAAAATGAATAAAAGGAAATGCAAGAAAATAAGTGCGTCGAGGTTTACTAGTTCCTCAACCCTTTATCTCATCTTGATATCTTCTGATTTTCCTCTTAAATTAACTAATACACTAATAATTTAAAAATGCTAATGTATCTAATAAGCCTTTTCCAAGTGCAAATACTTAGATAAAATAAGATATTACTCCTAACATGAATTGACTATGTGCATTAGATTATGTTCTCAAAATGATTATATAAATCATATAAGTATATTCCTATCCTATGTAAACTTAACCCAAATTAGGTAATTCTAGGTTTCTTTACCTAAATTCAAATTTCTATTCCATTTTCTAAGCTCATAGAAATTTTACTTAACATTTTATTTGGTGATTAATTAAATAAAAAGTAAGAAGCATAAAGTAAAACAAAAAACTCAATAATAGATTTCATTAATAAAAGAGGAGAAATAAATATACACAAGATAATAAGTTAGTTCACATAATAAAGCTAGACAAAAAATTAGATTGAGAATAATAATATTTCATTCCATTAAATTCAATAGAAACAAAAGATTAGGAGAAAATTTGAAGAATTAAACTATATTGGTATGGATTTTCCTCTCTCGGAAGAGATTGGATATGTTCTTCAAAGTTGTAAGTTCATCCTCCAAGATAGCATTTTTGTCCTCTTGATTCTCCCTCAAAATTTGCTCTCAACTACTCTAATCACTAAAGATAAAAGCTAAAATAAAAATCCTAAGAAGAAACTAACACTAGAAATATAAATATTAACAAACAACTTCTTTATTTAAAAGGTAACTTTTTTAATATTTTTGGTGAAGCTCCAAAAATGGAGCCTTGGAGCTCCTTTTCTATCTACCCTCAAACTCTCCTTGGAAAAATGTACCTCTGCCCTTAAAATAGAGTCTTCTCTAAGCTAGTTTTAGCATACTTAGGGTTAGGTTGATTTGTAGTCGTTGGATCATCAAAATGATCATCCTGAGCCTTTAAAACGAGTCTTGGACACGGAGGAGGAACTATAGAGCCCCAAATCTTCTACAAATTTTAAACTAGCCCTGTAGTGCCAATAACTAGTATGGTTGGAACTGCAGTACTAGTTTGCTAGTTTTTGGCATTGTTTGTGTCATTTTGTGATACTAAGGCACCACTCCTCCTGTCTATATGTTCCTATTTTGCTCCTTTTTAACCTTCATTTGTGCTATTTTCACTCTAAATCGATTTCTTTAACTTTTACACTTCCAAAAAAACTCAAAATAAACAAAAAAATAAAAAGAACATAGCAACAATAAAAGTCAAATAAGCACTAAATAACTCTATTTATATGGAGTTATCAATAGTTCTTTTTGCAATCACTCTTGACTTACTCTACCACCAAAGTACAGTCTTTGGCAAAAAAATAAGTCCCTCTCAAATAGCAATGTGCTCGACAGTTATAGGATCAAAAAGCCAAGGAATTAGTTTAGATTGAGCTTAAATAATTGCCCCTGAGCAGTCTCTAATAATCGTTCTGAGATCCACTTAACCCAAACCTTCATGGACAGAGGTATCCATGTTGAGCTTCAAATGGCCAACTATTAGATGATATAATTTCTTCAAAGAACTATGAATTACTAGAGTATTAACTTTAATACATTGTTTTGCTTGTTGACATTCAAAAAGATATCGACTTACATGTAGCTTTGATAACAACTTCTAGACTCCTACGCACATTATTATGTTTGGAATTATTTCGTTTCACCAAATATTCCAAGTGACCAAATAAAAGATCTCAAAATCCTCAACTTTCAAACCATAAAAAACACTAAGAAAGAGACCATCAATGTGACAATGCTGAAACTTAATAATCATACTCCGTCATAGGGTGAAACCCTAGATAGCCTGAGCAACTGGGCAAAAAAATAAAGCATGTAGAGCTTCTTTCAAATGATAGTGGCACCGGTCACGATTGAGAAAAATATATTCTTCCTAAAACAAGAATGGTGTTATGTAAAATACATATACATAACATAACTACAAGTACACGGGTTGTAAACAAGTAATAAATGATAAGAGAGTTATCGACCTCATAAGGAATAGGGTGTTAAATTGCCTCTAAGTACTGAGATTATCGTGACCCAACTTTATCCAAGTAATCAAATTAAATGAATTTATAACTTAAATAAATAAAAATATAAATACAAAGATAAAATATGGACACTGCTATGCGCAAATGTACTAGGAGATTGAATTCACCTAACCATCAATTAAGTTTTTTGATTACCAATTGTGTTCTAATCAATTATTTCTAATTTATAAGCCAAGAACTTGATGGTATTTCTACTCCCTTTCTTAAGTGCCTAATGAAATCATTTCTAAATCTCGGTTCTAATATCTCTATTCTAAACTTAGAAATTAAGAATTCATTATGTTCAATAGTTTTTTTATCATAGTTTCAAAGGAGTTATATGCTCTCTTGAACTCTATAATCTCCTAGGTTAAAATATCTTATGGTTATATCAAAAATTCCCTCTCTCGAGTGCTAAATTCTAGAAACCAATTCATCTAACTAGTGGCCAATTAATTGAGAAGCATTAAGCATGGAATAACATAAATAAATTCAAGAACAACATCAAAAAAATATATTAGAAATCAAGACATAGAATCAAAGTATAAGATGCATCATTCCCCTAGCATATAATAACTAGTTCAACATAGGAGAATCTAATACTAATTTCAATAAGAATTTTATATATCTAAATATGTTCATTAACTTCAAGCATAATATAAAATTTAAATGAAATTAGAGTGAGAAAAACTATTTTATAGAGGTAGAACTTTAAGTAATTCTCTCAAGCTTTCTCTCCAAATTTTAGAATCCAAGATCTTTTCTCTCTATGAATTTTGAGATCTCAAGTTTGTGTTTTCTCCCTAACTCTCTACCTTTCTATAGAGGCTTAAGTGTGCATTTATAGGGCACCCATATGACCTAGGGTGGAGAGAATTCTGACCATTATATCAGATTCAATTAAGGGTAGAGATTTGACTTAAAATCTCGCTAAAAATGTAGCTACAGACATATGGGAGTGTCGTGATGCTTCTTACCAAGCACCGTAATACTCACAGTTCTGGAACGTTTTCTTCCAGTGGTACTTGATTAGTAAAAATTAGTACTTTGCTTCCCAGATGCACTATTTCGCTGCTTTAACTCTGTTTTACTTGATTTTCATTACGATACATTTGTATCAGACTAATCTTCAATCCAAAAGGGTTGAAATATCCATATTTGGCAAAAATTCTTCTTGATTCTCATTTATTCACAAGAATAGTAAAAATAAAGTAAAATACATCAAACCAACAAAAATACTTAAGAACTCACAATTCTTTGAACTGATTGATACTTGATTTGTGAGTGAATTATTCACTAATTAAATACCTCCAAACTCAAACATTTGCATATCCTCAAGAAAAAAAAAAAAAAAAAAAAAAAGAAGAAGAAAAAAAAAATACAAATGAAGTACTAAAGACATCAATGATAAAGTGTGAGTTTCGTATTGAATCAAAAACCGTATAAGTATCTCCGAAGTCACAAAATGTTATAAGTTCAAATGAAATGCAAATATTCAGAGTATCTAGAATTTCAATATCAAGTATCGGCTTCACCTTACTCAAGACCTTCTTGTGTAAGTATGTGCACAATCAATCTCACTCAACTAAATAAACTCCAAATAGACTTATGTGCTTGTAGACTATGAATGATCTCTAGATAATGAAAATTAGAACTACTATCATCACATTCTTCATGTCACTCTCTACTAATATAGGTTATAGTGTCATAAAGATCAAAAGGTCGTTCAAGGGTTATAATATAAGGCTGCGATAAAGGGTAGATGAGAACAACGATTTTCGGCTCAGATCACCCTAGGCTTACATTACAACTCAAGGATCTTATATGATTCCTTAAAATAATTCATTCACAAACCTCCCATTTCACCATTTTTCTTCCTTCTTCCTTTAAATAATCCAATAACAAGCTTATTCACAAAACACAATACTAAACACATTCTTATATTTTTTGGATATATATTTTTTCATTTCATTTTTTTATTTTTTACAAAGCATAAAGATTGTGACGAAAAGAAGAGAAATATAAATCTCATCCCTAAACTTAAAATCAATGTTGTCTCCAATGTTAAAAAGAATAGAAGGTAATATACAATTTGCGCAAGCTCTTTCTTTTTACTTTCTTTTATTTTCGACCAACTAATCTACCAACAACTCTCAAAATACAATCCATACTTGCCTTTACACTTAATGAATCTTATCAGAATGCAATTCAATCATACTTACTAGTGATGGGTTTAAGTAAGGTAAATGAAATTTAGTGGCTTGAATGCACTTGTGAGGGTAAAGAATGAAATAGGTCAATTAGGCTCAAGTAGGGTTAATTAATGATAAATTTTTAAAGGGTTAACTTAAAGGCTCAAACGATCCAAAGAAATGCTTAAATCCTTTCTTCAATGACACTTAACCTAGGATTTCTCCTCAAGCAATACTCAAATGGATTCTAGAGTTCATGAAATATCACTGTTGGAATAATGTCCTATAAAATAGTTTATTATTTTGACATTATAAAAAATTTATATCGGATTATTTCTTATCTATTTGTTATTAATAAATTCCATGTTATGAATTTCTATTTCATTTATGTCCCATAGATATACATGTGATGTATATGTTTACCTTATGCAAACATCTAAAGATTCCGAGACATATAATGAGTAATAAAGAAGTATTCGTATGATGAGTTCATATATGGGAGACATTATATTCTTTATTTTATTATGTCTAAATTAAATTGTTCGTATTCTGCATATTGAAGATGGAATATTTTACTATGCCATAGAATGTAGTGTTGTCTATTTTTATAATGAAGTCTCTAATTATCGACGTGAATCTTCGGGTAGAAATACTGGTGTGTTATAAGAAAGTTATAACAGCATCAAACAAAATCGAGTGAATTAAAATTTACGGTTAAGTGTCATAACTTAAATTTCTAATTTCACTAATCTAGCACTATTGTAGAAAACCTTAATCCTAGTGATTAACGAACTTACTTTTATGTGTTTTATCTTTTTGAGTTACTAAAGGACTAGTTTTGATTTATAGTTTGAACTCCGGTATCTTGGAAAATAAGGTATATGAAATGTGTAGAACATTTTTCATGATGGACGCCATACATATAATGTCACTTTGAGTTTTTTCAAGTACTTGGATAATATAAACCAAGACTCCGGTATTCACTATGTGAATTCGACTATGTTGGTATAAGTAGATATAAATACCGTAGTCAACTATTATTCATTAGATGAAAAATGGCAACTCAAAGATAAATATGTCATAGAAGGGTAATGTGGTAATTTCACCTTACTAGTACGATATTACACTGGGGGTACGTCTATAGGAATAGTATATGCTAAATGGATCGAGCTAATTATTTGATAATAAACTTCACATAAAATAAATGATATTTAGTCCAAGACTTCAATATTGAGCTTATAGTGGTGTGCTCCAATATTAATGGATAAGGTCCAATCATAATTATGAGTTAATTATGATTATGAGTATATGGTTCATTAGAGCTTAGACTTTATGGATCCATCTGGTCCCGTATCTAGCTCAAATTAAAGCCTAATAGTTATTTAATGATCAGTTGAGCCCAACAATCCCAATATGCTTATTAGGGTTTACTAATCTCTCTATAGTTAAAAGAAAAGTTCTCTAGCTGCTAGATTTATGAGTTACATGTGAAATGCCCCTTGAGAAGAGAGTATTACACGAAAACAGAGAGAGGAAGAGCAGAGGAAAATTGGCCGCGCTAGGGTATTCACCATCCTTGGTGTTTCGGCCATCCCGGAGAAATCGGCTCGAGATGATTATTTTCTTGTTCATCTATGGATCTCTTTGTTAGGAATCAAGAAGGTGACCACCTATCGGATCAATCAAACAACTTAAGAGAATAGATGAGAAGATGACAAGGTTGTGGAATATATCTGGATATTGTTTTAGTCTAGATCAAGAGTTAATTTATATTAGATTACAATCTGAAAAGTTTTGTAAAGAGAAAAATTTTAAACGACCAATTCCGCTGCATTTTTCCATGGTGTTCATGAAATTGATTTTATGAAAATATTTTCCGAAATTTTATTCCAATGAATACCAGTAGTCATGTCTTACTAATACATATAAATATTCTCTAAAGCTCAAAGCAATCAAGTGATCATAATTCATGGTGCTCAGATGTAAGGAATTAAGAGTAAATTTTAACCAATTTATTGAAGCTCATCAAATAGCAGTTTCTGCCCATAGTATGTGTGATGCAATAGGATAAATAGGTCTTGATTTTGAATGCTTTCGAGCTTGGCAATATATGGAAGTATTTAGCATGTATTCTTAACTTGATTAGGCTCTATTTCATGTGATTAGTGAGCTTGAATAAACGATACTAGTGGTAGTGGAGGAAGTTTTCGCTATATTAGACCATCATAGATGTAAACTTTTATGAGCAGTAGTACAATGGCTTGAATCTCAAAAGGTGGATAATCATAAGCATTGTCTTCAACCTCTTTTTTACTTGAGTAGTCGTTATCATCGAATAAACCCGAAATCCTCTTGTTTGTGCTCGGCTCCTTATGGTGGCTTTCATTCATATATATGACTTGTGTTCTTACCACCGTACTTTTCATGGCTTATATAGAGTAGCATGGAGATTCAAATTGTAAGTTATGAATGGTCTCCATCCTCTCTAACTTTCCTATGCAGAGCTTTGTCTCATCCTAAAATTGGATAACTAGGTCTTCAAGGTGGGGAGAAGACTCCACTTAGTGATATAGAGTGCCAAACTATGGCACCAAAATATTAGAATTATCCGCCAAACTGAGACAACTGTATGGATAATTCCAACTTTTATGATCAAAGTTGGCCATGTCTTCCAATAAGCATCATCTGTGGATAGTTGCTAAAAAGTAGTTGTACCGTGTCATCTTTCCAACCACATTCTTATTTTGTCATATAAGTTATTAATGAAGTTTTGTAGTTGACACTCCTGAGAGAAGTCATGATTAGGAAACGTTGCAAACAACTCTTTGTATCTTCACCATGCACAAAAAAATAGCCCTAAGTCTCGTTGAGCGAATCGCAAGATGACTTGTCAATTTACTATCTCCAAGTACCTTGCAAAATAACCATAAAATAATAAAAAGTAAAAATTAAAAATAAATGCCTAAATTAAAATCAAGTTACTTACTCCTAATATCAATATCAATCTAAAAGCCAATTCCCTGGCAACGGCACCAAAAACTTGTTACACGAAATATATATATATATATATATATATATATAAAATAACTACAAGTGCATGGGTTGTAAAAAAGTAATAAAGTGAAAAGAGAGTTGTCAATCCCACGAGAAACTAGGACATTGCAATGCACAAATGTATTAGGGGATTGAATTCACCTAATCATCAACTATAGCTTTTAATAACCAATTATATTCTAATTAATTATTTCTAATTTATTTTCTAAGAACACGATGGTATTTCTACTCCTTTTCTCGAGTACTGAGTAAAATTAATTCTAAATCCTAGTTTCAATATCTCTATTCTGAACCTAAAAATTATTATGTTCAATGGTTCTTTGATCATAGGTTCGAAAGAGTTATATGCTCTTTCGAACTCTACACTCTCGTAGGTTATACTATCCTATGGTTGTATCTAAAATTCCCTCTTTCGAGTATCAAATTCTAGAAATCAATTCATCCAACTAGTGGCCAATTAATTGAGAAGTATTAAGTATGAAATAGTATAAATAAATTCAAGAACAACATCAAAGAATATATTAGAAATCAAGACATAGAATCAAAGTATAAGCTACATCATTCCCTTTGCATATAATAACTAAATCAATATAAAAGAATCCAATACTGATTTCAACAAAATTTAATATATCGAAGCATGTTCATAACTTCAAGCATAATATAAAACTCAAATAAAATCAGGGTGAGAAAGAGGATGAGAAAAACTCTTTTATGAAGGTAGAATTTCAAGCCTTCAATTCTTCAAGCAACTCTTTCAAGCTTTTTCTCCAAATTTTTAGCTCTAATCTCTTCACTCTCGATGAGTTTTATGCTCTCAAATTTGTATTTTCTTCTCACCTCTCCATCCTTGCTATAAAAGCTTAAGTGTACATTTATAATGTACCCATATGATCTATGACATAGGGAATTCTTACAATTAAATCGAATTCAATCAAGGGCCGAGATTTCACTTAAAATCTTTCCAAAAACATGGCTATAGATGCTTGGGAATGCCGCAGCACTCACAATTTTGGAACATTTTCTTTTAGAGAGCACCAGAATGCTACTATTCAAGTGCAATGAATAGAAAAAATCAATAATAAAAATCAACACTTTGCTTCTCGGTTGTGCTATTTCACTATTTTAACTTCGTTTTGCCTAATTTATGTTACAACGCATTTGTATTGAACTCAACTTCAATTAAACAGGTTGAAATACTCATGTTTGGTACAAATTCCTAGAGATGGAGGAGGCTAGAGAAGAAAACTAGAGAGAAACACCAAGAATTCCTAGAGAGAAGAAAGCTTTGGAGCTGAAATTTAGAGAGGATATTTAGAAGAGATTCTTGAAGAATTGAAGGTTTGAAGTTCATCTTTACAAAGAGTTTTCTTTTTCCTTCATTCTCTCTTAATCTTGATAGAAATTTGGATTGAGAATTCTATGTTTTTATTTATAGATTTCTTGTTAAGATTAATTATTGATTCATCTATGTTAAGCTAAATTTTATATACTAGGAATTAACATAGCTTTGTTTGTACTATGATTTGAGTATTTTGTTAATTGTTAGTTTATATTTTATTTATAATTCATTTATGTTTCTCTAGATATAATACCTCTAATATATATGACCATTATATTAGTTGATCTTAGATTATGATATTGATGCTTGGAAAAGATTAATTTCGTAGTCTAGAATTGAGAAACATAGTCTAGCTTATCATGAGACTGCGAGAACATTGATTCCTAGATAATCACCTTAAGATTTAGATTGTCATGAGACCGAAAAGAGATTGACATCTTTACTACTAAGCTAAGGGCTAGACTTAATGAATGTAAGAGTAAACAAGTTAGATAAAGATATTGACTTATGTATTTGTACATATAATCTCATTTAATACTCGAGAGAGGTAATAAGGTTAAACCAATTCCCTTGATTAATAAGTTGAGTGAAACCAACTATCAATTACTTAATATGATATCTTAGGAATAATAAAGTGAAGTTAAGTTCATAGTACATTTATCCATAAAAGTTTCTATATTTATTTGTTTACATTTTTAATTCTATTTCTTTAATTTTACAATCAATTAGTTTTGTTGTCTAGATAAAATTAGGTTATGATATCATAGTACTTAGTAATGAAATAAATATCCATTCTCGTGAGATTGACAACCTCATAATTATTAATTTGTTATTAATACATGACCCGTACACTTGTGGTTAATATTTATGTAAATTGTGCTACCAAGTATTGATCAACTTCCCAAAAAAATTGAGAAACAAAATCAAGATTTAACCTCCTAGATCATTCAAAATTAATTATTTAATGCATCAGTTATCAACCACAATATTACTCATAGTAATGGGATGAAAAGTGGAAGAACGAAGTAACCAAATGTCTCCAAAAATTTTCACCTATGATCCATCTCCAATACACTAATGGATTCCTAACAAAAGAACTTCCTTACTCTAAAAAATACTATGCCAAATATGATAGGGATAATAACCCACCCGTACATCCCAAAAAAAAGAGCAATCTAAGAAGTACCCAAGAAACTAATGCCTTCTATTGAAGAATAGTGACCCACTTGTGTATCTAAGAAAAAGCGATCTAGGAAGTATCTGGCTTTGAGAACCCGAGAAACTAGTGACTACGGTTGAGAGATTAACCTCCACCCTTACTTAGCCAAGAGAGCTTAGTTAAAAGCTTCTAAATCTTTAAATCTCTTTCCCCCTTCCCTCTTAGGGAAACAAAGCTTTTCCTAATGCTTTCAATGCATCATTTTTTTTGTCATCCACACCATCCTACTAAAATTTTGCAACCAAACTTTTTTTTCCATATCCTTCCCTTAATCATAGTGTATGCTTACTTCTTATTTTTACCTAGAATAATTGAAAATCCAAGAGACTTGACATGTGGATTACACACAACTAACCCTAATAGGCTTTGAATATCCTCCCTCTCCTCTATGTCGACATTTTGACTAAAGGTGATAACAGATTTCACAAAATTAATATATTAACCCAAAGCACCTCATAATCGTGTAAAATATTCTTCATGTCTAAACATTCAACCATATTTTCCTTACAAAAGATAAGGTTGTCATCTGCAAAAAAAAATTTAGATGACTTATTCTTAGTCTACCATAAACACATGCAAAACTAGTAAAATTACCCTAACTTTTTGCTTAAAAAGGCATCAAAAACAATCCCTTTACACATGAGAGAAATAAATACGGTGATAGTGAATATCCCTGTCACAACCCACATTAAGAAATAACCCCTCTCCTGGGAACTCTATTAAAAACAAACGAGAACTTAAGACTGGAAATACATTTGCTCACAAGATTACGCCATTGTTCACCAAAACCAAGCTTCCTCATAACAGTATCAATGAAACACCATTCTACCTTATTGTAAGCCTTACTCATATCTAATTTCTGCCTCAATTAGCCTTTTATTCCCATTGTTATATTTTTTTCATAGAGTGTATTGTCTCAAAAGTAATAATCACATTATTAGAGATTAACCATCTAGATACAATGCACTTTGAGAATCTGAGATCACCATAAGAAGGATAGATTTAAGCCTATTAGCAAGAACTTTAGTAATAATTTTATACACCATATTACACGAGCTAATATGACAAAAATTAGAAACTTTTTAGGGAAATTGTAACTTTGGAATTAAGATAATATGAGTATCATTCAAACTCGCCATATGATGGCCTTCATTTAGAACAATGAGACAAACTCGAGACACCATACTACCCACCACATGCCAAAACTTTTGATAAAATATTGCTTAGAGCCCATCAGTTCTAGGAGCTTTAGTAGTGCCTATGCTAAATAAAGTCATTTTGATATCTTCTTCCCATAATGGTTCAACCAGTCTCTGATTCATAATACCATCCACCCTTATTAGCAACAAAACTGTTACTTTCTCTAAATCTAGGGAATTTGGCTCACTAGTTGAAAAAATATTACGAAAATAATTTTGACTGTTGGAATAATGTCCTATAAAGTAGTTTATCATTTTGACATTATAAATAATATTTATCAGATTATTTGTTATCTATTTATTGTTAATAAATTTCATGTTATGAATTTCTATTTCATTTATGTCATGTTGATATACATGTGATATGTATATTTATCTTATGCAAACATCTAAAAGATTCCGAGACATATAATAAGTAATAAAGAATTATTCGTATGATGATTTCATATATGGGAGACATTATACTCTTCATTTCACTATGTCTAAATTAAATTATTCGCATTCTAGATATTGAAGATGGAATACTTTGCTATGTCATAGAATATAGTGTTGTCTATTTAATTAATGAAGCCTCCAATTATCGAAGTTAGTCTTCGAATAGAAACACTAGTGTATTATAAGAAAGTTTTAACAATATCGAATAAGGCCAAGTGAATTAGAGTTTGAGGTTAAGAACCGTAACTCAAATTTCTGATTTCACTAATCTAGCACTATTGTAGAAAATCTTAATCCTAGTAATTAACGAACTTACTTTTATATGTTTTGCCTTTTTGAGTTACTGAAGGACAAGTTTCGATTTATAGTTTGAACTCTAGTATCCTGGAAGATAAGGTATATGAAATGCGTAAAATGTTTTTCTTGATGAACGCCCTACGTGCAGGCCATGCTGACACATCCCCGTGTATTGCTAGATGGGTGAGGCACCCTAGCCATGCAGATGTGGTCTGCGCATAGCTTGCGGGTGGCCTCCCTGCACAGGTCACACAGGATCACCCTACACTGGCCGCGTAGGCACGACCCTACTGGCTACTCGGATATAATCCGCAAATGGCCAATAGGCGGCCTCCTGCTTAATGCCTGCACAGGTAGTCTCCCGTGCCTTAACCGCTTAGGGCGTTGCCTCGTGCGTTTGTCGTACAAAAACTACGCGAGGCTATTGTCACTCGAGAGTTGTCCTGAGCCAGGCTGCGTAGCGTTATGCGAGCCCGTTGGTACTTGATAGTTCTTCTGAGTATGTCCACATAATATCCCGAGGCCAACGTTCACGTAATGGCCTCTCGTTCCATTTGTCGGCTTGTCCCAACTATTTCGAATTTTCGGCCGTAATTTTAATTATTTTCATTTTTAAATTAATTTAATTTATCCATAGTTTTATAAAAACTAGTAAATTCAAATTTAAATCCTTATTAAATTTGAATTTTTGAAATTTGAATTAATAGAATACTTTAATTTGAATTATAGATATGGTTCATATCCATAATATCTTAATTAATATTTGAATAATTTGAGATATTTTAAATGAAAATTTTTAAAAATTAGATATTATATGATAATATTTCTTAATGTTTTTAAATTCAAATTTTGAATAGATATTTTAAAAAACTGATTATGTGATAGTTAGTTATCTATTTTGAGCTTTAAATTTATTTTAATTCAAATTAGAGATATTGTAGGAGATTTTATCTATAAAGTCTTCTATCTTTTGAATTTCGAATTTTGTGAAGATTTAAAATTTAAATTTAAATCAGAATATCTTTTCAAATTTGAATTTATAGTTGGTAGATATTTAATGAAAATAGATATATATTTGAATTTTGAACTCAAATCTGATAAATAAGATAATGGAAGACATTTAAGGAAGTTAAATTCAATTAAGATTTCAAAAGTTGAAATTTAAATTTGAATTATTTAAGAAGATTTAATTAGTTAAATCTTTTGTTTAATCTGATCAGATTTTATGAAAATCTTTTCCAATTTAAATGTTGAATGTTATCTTCTATATTTAAAAATTAAATATTATCTTATCAGTTAGAATAATTTAAATGTTAAATTATTTTTAAATTACCAGAAATTAATAAATCATTAACAATTAATTAATTATCTTTTTACTACTTTGGTGTTATTATAACAATGTTGTATGCATGTCTAATAATTAAGTATCATTATATGATCTTTAGTAACATGTCATATAGAAAAATTAGAGCTAATCTCATGCAAATATGAACATGCTTACATAATTGATTTTAGGTTACTAAGCTAGATAGATAATTGGGTAAAATCTATAAATCCCTAATTATAAAATATTAAGTGGGATCAGGTATGTGATACCTATGGTCTCAATTGCTAGTTCATTATGTATTAAGATGAGCCTCGCCTCAGAATCTTATTGAGCTTCCATAGAAGGGTTTTTCGTCTAGATAATGTTGATCGCCTATAGGAGATAGTTTTATATAGAAAGCTTAGTTACCGAAACAATGGTTAAACACTAAACTCAAAACATTAATATCCTCCTGTAAGAATTTTTATTAGTCAATTAGAAGACTAAAGGGAATGGTAGTTAGAAATATGGGATAAGAATTATCTATCTATTTACAAACTAAAATTGTTTAAGTTTTAGTTGTTGATTGAATGACACCCCTAGGAGGCTTGTAATCAGTGATAGTTCAAATTAATGAGTATAAGTGATAGTTTTAGGGATATTTCACTTGTATATTGTATGTTTAATACATTATATTAATTATTCGAAACATGCTATATGATATTTGTTTATACATGGAATGTTTATTTGTTTTCAATAGATATGTCACTTAATCTTTTATCCACTTTACTCACACAAAACAAGCTAGATAGTGGAAAGTATGTAGACTAGAAACATAACCTCGATAGAGTGCTTATTGTTGATAAATATAAGTGGGTTCTCATCACTCCATGTCCTGCTCAACCAACTGTAGAATCCACTAACGATGAAAAAAACTTATATGATAAGTGGAAACATTCTGATGAAATGGCTAAATGCTATATACTTGACTCAATGAGCAATAATTACAACAACAACATCGTGGGATAGATACTGCTACTCACATGATGCTGAGTATTGAAGAAATGTTCGCTAGTCTCAGTCGTCAAGCTAGAAATAAGGCTACTAGTGCATTCATGATTCTTCGTCAAAGAAGGGTATTCCAATTCGGGAACATATGATGAAAGTCACCATATATCTTAATGAACTGGAAATCCTTAGAGCTAAAATTGATTGTGACACCCCAATTGACATAGTTTTGAATATATTGTTAGACACATTCAATCAATTCAAGATTGATTATGAGATTCATCGGAAAGATTATACCCTTACTGGCCTGATAAAAAATCTACAAACTACAGAGAATATTCTTAAGAAGAATAAGTCCAGATCTACTGAGGCTAATGTAGCTCAGCTAGTTCTTCTAAACCTATGTCGAAAGGCAAAGGTAAAAGAAAGCAAAAGACTCTTGCTTCTCTGGCTCCAAAGAAAAGGAAGATTAAGAAGGATGCTAAACCAAAAGAAAAATTCTTCCACTGTGGTGAGAATGGGCATTAGAAGAGAAACTGCGAAATTTACCTAACCTTTAAGAAGGAGAAGAACAACAGCAAGGACAAACAAGGTAATTACAATTTATTGTTCATTGAGGCTTATCATATGATTGATTCTATCAATTCTTGGATTGTAGATTTAGGAGCCACTAACCATATTTGTAATACTTTGCAGGGGATCAAGGAAACTAGAAAATTCACTAGTAAAGAGTTCACATTGAGGTTGAGAGATGGCTTAATAGTTGAAGCTCGTGCAATAGGAGATGTTATTTTGAATTTCGATGATTTTAGGTTATTAGAAACAAAGTATTATTATTATATTTCGGTGTTTAAACGGAATTTGGTTTCTGTTTCTTGTTTGATGAGACAAGGTTATTCTGCTCATTTTGACAATAAAATTTCTATTAGAAAGAATAAAAGTCTTATTTACACTGGTACTCATAGGAATAATATTTTCTTTATCTAACCTAAAAGCATCTCATTGCACAATCTTGAAAATGATTCTGAACATGTAGAACCTAAACATAAGAAAGTGAAAGTGAGTCCTAATGATGAAACTTATCTCTGGCATTTAAGACTCAGTCATATTAATCTAAATAGAATTCAAAAGTTAGTTAATGATATACCTATAAGTTCGTTAGAAGTCAAACCATTACCAACTTGTGAATCTAGCCTGGAAGGTAAAATGAATAAAAGACCATTTACTAGAAAAGATCTTAGAGTTCAAGAATGTCTTAAGTTAGTACATACTGATGTCTGCAGGCTATAAGTATTCAAGTTAGAGGAGGTTTTGAATACTTCATTACATTTTCGGATGATTATTCTAGATTTGATTATGTTTACCTAATGCAACGCAAATCAGATTCTTTTGAAAAGTTTAGAGAATTCAAAGCAGAAACTAAAAAGTAGTTAGGAAAGAACATAATGACCTTTCGATCTGATCGAGGTGGTGAATACCTCTTTGGTGAATTCTCTAAATTTCTCACAGACAATGGAATCTTATCCCAACTCACAGCACTTGGTACACCTCAATTAAATGGTGTTGCTGAAAGAAAAAATATGACACTTTTGGATATGGTTAAGTTGATGCTCAGTTATTCACAATTACCCACATCTAAAAGTGCAGTATTAGGCCTTTAGTGGAGTATCCCTTTTACTAATAATATTTATATAAATACCATAATAAGAGTTATTATGTATTTATCATATTATTGGAGCTTAGATTATTTGGATCCATTAGGTCCCTTATCTAGCTCAATTAAGCTCATTAATTGGTTGGTGGTTTTTGTAAAATAAGTTTTATGAAACTGTGTAAAATAATGATTCTACACAGAAGTTGGTATTTTTATAAATAAGTTTCATGAGTTGGACATATTTATAAAAATACACCCAAAGCCCAAATTAGAGAACAAGCCCAATCCTAATTGGACTAGAGTTAGCAGTTTTTTGTCCTATATATATAAGATATATGAGAGGAAAAACTATATAGTAACTCATATAGAGTCACACACATAAGGCTAAGGAAGAGAGAGAGATTTTGGCCAACTTAGGCTAAGTGAGAGTGAAAAATATTTTCTACAATCTCATAGTCTCATCTCACATCTCGATATTCCATAGGATCAAGAAGGCGTTCTTGATCGTTCTCCAACGAATGTTTCAACCCACTCGCTTCGTCAACCAAGAGTAAGAGCATAGACAAGAAGATCTAGGGTTGGAAGTTTGATCACCATTAAGAAGGAGATCAAGGAAGAACACACTACAAGAGATAAACCCTAATCTCATCTTTAGGGTTTTGTATCTAGATTTGATTTGTTGTATATGATCCTGTATATGATGCATATGTATTATATGGTTATGAAAACTATTTTCATGTAAAAATTTTGAAACCTAAATCCGCTAATTTTTCTGCTGTGTTCATGATATGATCATGTATTTTTTCATATCTGCATACATGCATGATTTTCCTAAGTTTTAGGTCCATTTACCAACAATACTAACATACTCAAATTCACATAATAAATACCGGGGCCTTAGTTTATATCATCTAAGTACTTGAAAAAAGTTAAAGTGACATTATATGTATGGCGTTCATTATGAAAAATATTTTATATATTTCATATACCTTATCTTCTAAAATACTGGAGTTCGAATAATAAATCGGAACTAGTCCTTTAGTAACTCAAAAAGGAAAAACATATAAAATTAAGTTCATACAAGAAAGTAAGTTCGTTAATCATTAGGATTAAGGTTTTCTACAATAATGCTAGATTATTGAAATTTGAAATCTGAATTACGGTTCTTAACATCAAACTCTAATTCACTCGATCCTGTTCGATATTGTTATAACTTTCTTATAACACACTAGTGTTTCTATCCGAAGACTCTCTTCGATAATTAGAGACTTCATTAATCAAATAGACAACACTGCATTCTATCGTATAATAAAGTATTTCATCTTCAATATGTAGAATACGAACAATTTAATTTAGACATAATGAAATAAAGAATATAATGTCTCCCACATATAAACTCATTATACAAATAATTATTTATTACTCATTACTTATCTCGGAATCTATTATATATTTGAATAAGATAAACATACACATCACATGTATACCAATAGGACTAACCTTGATTAATCGATCCATCTAGCATATTCTATATCACATATATAATCCCTATACGATGCCGTAGTTGGATAGGTAAAATTACCGTAATACCCTTCCAACACCTATTTATCTTTAAGTTACCATCTTTCTATCAAGGAATAATGTTATCGATAATTTTGTTCTCAATGGCCATTTAGACAAAATTATCAACCAATTCACAAAGTGAATACTAAGATCTTAGATTTAATTATTCCATGAATCTTGAAAGAACTTAAAGTGGCATTAATGTATAATGTCCTTAACTATTTGGTGTTCCCATCAATTCATAAGCCATAACTTCCAATATGTCAGAGTTCATCTCTAACTTCATAGAGGTTAGTCTTTTAATAAATCAAAAGGTTATAACCCATGAAAGCAAGTCTAGTCAAACATCAAGGATTAAGATTTATACTAAGAGCTAGTTTGTGATAATATAAGAATTGAGTTATGACACTCCAATTCTTTATATCACCTGGTCCAGTTTAATACACATAACTTATTTATATTGTACTAGTGTTTCTATCAGAAGTCAGATACTTCAATAATTTGAGACACATCATTCCCATTGAGATAGACAAACACTACAACCTATAGGAAATAAAGTATTCCATCTTTATTTGCAGATTGTAAACTACTTCATTTAGACTTAGATAAAGAAACAAGTCTCCCCATAATTAACACTTAATCATGTTTGTTTCTTTATACACATATAAAGTCATGGAATCTTTTTCAGATGAATAAACTATTCAACTAAGATAGTTTAATCTAGCAAATATCATACTTTTATATAAAAGATAGTTGTTTATACTCAAAAAGGTAAAATTGAAAATTTGCTTTTTAGTGCAAAATCCCAACAGATATAAGCATATACAAACACCGTAATCAACTGTTATCCTTTAGATGAAAAATAGTAACTCAAAGATAAATATATGCTAAAGGGGTTATACGCAATTTTACTCTACTAGTACGGTATTGTATTGAGAGTACATCTACAGGTATAGTATATATTAAATGGATCAAGCTAATTATTTAGTAATAAGCTTCATATAAAATAAATGACATTTAGTCCAAAAGTTCAATATTTGGCCTATAGTGATGTGCCTCAATATTAATGGATAAGGCCTAATCATAATTATGATTGTGGATATATAGTCCATCCGAGCTTGGGCTTTATAGATCCATCTGGTCCGTTGTCTAGCTCAAAGTAAAGCCTAATAATTATTTGATGATCAGTTGAGCCCAACAAGCCCAATAGGGTTTACTAATCTCTCTATAGTTAAAAGAAAAGTTTTCTAGCTGCTAGTTTACTAAGTTACACGTGAAACACCCTTGTGAAGAGTGTGCCACAAAAAAATAGAGAGAGAGAGAGAGAGAGAAAGTGCAAAGAAAATCGACCAATACTAGGGTTCACCATCCTTAGTTTTTCAGCCAGCCCCGAGAAATCGGTTCGAGAAGATTGTCTTCTTATTCGTCTGCAAATCTCTTTGTTGGGAATTAAGAAAGTGACCACCTACCGGATCAATCAAATGACTTTCAAGATTAAATGAGAAGATGAGAAAATTATGGAGCGAATCCGGTTATTATTTTTTTCTAGATCAAGAGTTAATTTATGTTAGATCACGATCTGAAATGTTTTGTAAAGAGAAAAATTCTAATCGACCACTTTCATTGCATTCCCAGGTATTCTTGAAAAAGATTTTATGAAAATATTATCTAGAATTTTATTCCAATGTATACCAACATTGACAACCAAAGTAATATCATCAATCTTATATTGCTATATGCCATTCTCATCTTCTAACCCCAAAATAGCATTTTACTTCCTTCATTAAAAAGCTTTCGAGTGAAAAAATTTAGTATTCACATCCCTTGACTTTAGCCACTTAACACATGATCTTTGCTACCAATAATTGTTGGAAAAATTGACTTAACACTTACGAAAATCATGCATGCATACAGATATGGAAAATACATGATCATATCATGAACGCAGTAGAAAAATTAGCTGATTTAGGTTTTAAAATTTTTACATGAAAACAGTTTTCATAACCATATAACATGTATGCATCATACATAGGATCATTTACAACATAAATCAAATCTAGATACAAAGACCCTAGAGATGAGATTAGAGTTTACCTCTTGTAGCGTATTCCTCCTTGATCTCCTTATTGATGGTGATCAAACCTCCAACCCTAGATCTTCTTGTCTATGCTCTTACTTTTGATTGATGAGATGAGTGGACACCAAGTTGAAACCTTCATTGGAGAACGATCAAGAACACCTTCTTGATCCTATGGAATATCGGGATGTGAGATGAGACTATGAGATTGCAAAAAACTTTTTTCTCTCTTACTTAGCCTAGGTTGGCCGAATTCTCTTTCTCTTCTCCCTATGCCTTATGTGTGTGACTCTCTAAGAATTAGTGTGTAGTTTTTCTCTCATATATCTTATATATATAGGACGAAAAACTGCTAACCCTAGTCTAATTATGATTGAGTTTGTTCTCCAATTTGGGCTTTAGATGTATTTTTATAAATATGTCCAATTCATGAAACTTATTTATAAAAATACCAACTTCTGTGTAGAATCATTATTTTACACAGTTTCATGAAACTAATTTCACAAATACCACCAACCAATTAATGAGCTTAATTGAGCTAGATAAGGGACCTAATGGATCCAAATAATCTAAGCTCCAATAATATGATAAATACATAATAACTCTTATTATGGTATTTATATAAATATTATTAGTAAAGGAGACACTCCACTAAAGGCCTAATACTACACTCTTAGATTAAATGTCATGCCTTTTATAGAGATTTAATCAACTAACCTTGATTAACCGATCCATCTAGCATATTCTATACCATATATAAAATCCTTATACAATGCCGTAGTTAGATAGGTGAAATTACTGTAATACCCCTCCAATACCTATTTACTTTTAAGTTACCATCTTTCTATCAAGGAATAATGTTGTCGATAATTTTGTCCTCAATGGTCATTTAGACAAAATAATCAATCAATTCACAAAGTGAATACTAAGATTTTAGATTTAATTATTGCATGAATCTTGAAAGAACCTAAAGTGGCATTAATATATAGTGTCCTTAACTATTTGGTGTTTCCACCAATTCATAAGTCATAACCTCCAATATGCCAGAGTTCACCTCTAATTTCATAGAAGTTAGTCTTTTAACAAATCAAAAAGCTATAACCCATGAAAGCAAGTCCAGTCAAACATCAAGGATTAAAATCTATATGGTAAGAGCTAGTATGTGATAATATAAGAATTGAGTTACGACACTCCAATTCTTTATATTACTTGGTCCAGTTCAATACACATAACTTGTTTATGTTATATATACTTCAATGATTTGAGACACATCATTCCTGTTGAGATAGATAAACACTACAACCTATAGTAAATAAAGTATTCCATTTTTATTTACAGATTATAAACTACTTCATTTAGACTTAAATAAAGAAACAAGTCTTTTTATAATTAACACTTAATCATGTTTGTTTCTTTATACACATAAAAAGTCATAGAATCTTTTTCAGATGAATAAACTATTCAACTAAGATAGTTTAATTTTGCAAATATCCTAATTGTATATAAGAGAAAGTTGTTTATACTCAAAAAGGTAAAATTGAAAATCTACTTTTTAGGGCAAAAATCCCAACATAGTACTCTTCCATTAGCAACAAATCCTCCAGCTCCTTATTAGTGGATCTTAAGTACTAAAACCCTCTCATAAATTTAGGAATCCTTGTAAAGAGCTTCTAATTTATGCCTTGTAGCAATAATTCACTAACTAAGTACAACAAATTTTGACGAGCTCTATTTATCAAGATCTTTAGCACGCTTTTCTAAAGATTTAAGGAAATAAATAGCATAACCATGAAAAGTATGATTAAACCATGAGCCAAAAACAACCTCCATGAAATCCTACCTTAAGACACCACAGCTCAAAATAAAAATGTCTCTTTTCAGAGAAAGAAGGCCAAGCATTAGAAAGTCCATCCAATTCAATCAAAAGGGCCCTACGATCTGAACCCCAATATTCTAAATTGGACATTTTGGAATTTGGAAACTGATTACTCCAATGCCCATTCACCACAACTTTATCAAGCAACTCTTGTATATTACCATGACCATCCTGACCATTATTTCAAGTTAAAGACAGACCAACAAAACCCGAATCCTTAATATTGCAATCTTCCAATGCAATACCAAAACAAACCATAGAGTTTAAAATTCTTATTAGAACCTCCCGTCTTCTCTTCCAGTTTGAGAACAATGTTAAAATCACCTTCACAACACCAAGGTAAATCTATTAGAGAATGGAGACACCGAAGACAATCCTAAGTATAGTGCCTTCTTCAAAAGTCTAGATTCCTAAATAAACCTGTAAATCTCCACACTCTACTATTAGACATCGAAACAATATGGCTCTTCGAATAATTCCCCATATCCACAGTCCATTCATTACCCCAATGCAATAGCAAACCTACAATACTACCTTTGCAATCAATATGAATTCCATTAGAGAACCTCAATTTTAGTTTGGATAGCAGTAGCTCTACTACCCTATAACTAAGTTTCCGTCAAAAAGGCCACATGAGGATTAATACTACGGATCAAACTCTATGGCTCTTAAAATGCATTGAGACTTTCCTAACCCTGGGCATTCGAAATTAAGAGTTTCATAAAGATCTGCATGACTGCTTCACAGTCTCTGTTGATTAAAAAGTGTTTGAAATCTGGATAAGAACTTTTCTATGCTTACCAAGAGACTCGTGTGTATCATTTTCATTATTCCTCTTTTTAAAGACACTAACCATAACATAGTTTCTCAGACTATCGACCTTACCATGTAAATAAGCCTAGTCTATCTCCTTCATTTATCAGCACCACCTTGGGAACCTATATCCGTCTAGAGAACCATAACTACATTTTAACTATATCGATTATTATTAATGTCCTCGTTCTTTTTACCAATGAGAGCAGTGGAACTTTCTGTTTAACTATGCGAATGATCACGTGAGGTCATGTTACTAAGAATAGGTAACTCAACACTGGGGAAGTATAAAGAAAAAGGCCTATCTTAAGAGTCAGTAGGGCTTTGAGAAGAAGAGTCCACAAACTCTTCCAAATGCCCATTTAAGGTCATAATTTTCATATGGATATCCTCGGCATGAATATACACGTAAGGAATACCCATCTCTGAATTTGAAAAAGATTCTTATATACCATCACTATGCATTGAGGCCTCCAAAGACGAGATAACAAGCTTATCAATTAATGCACCCTGAAAATTCTTTGGGGGCGCAACTGATTGAGCTATTGGCTCCAATGTCTTATAAGCACCAATAAATCATCCAACTACACCGGAATAAAGACCACTATTACTACTATCAACGACACCCCTTCCTCCCAGAGAATGACCAAAGGCAACTCGTGATCCTTGAAGATACAAGGCTTCACAAAAGAAGAACCCTTAAGCTAGTTCCTGAAAGAAAAACTATTGGTAATCACCATCTCCTTCGATCCTTCTAATAGGCACTCCTTAACCACACGAGTAAGATGTCCACAGGCAAAACGAAAATCAAACAATTTTTTTGTAGCGAAAATCTACCTAAATTATACTTTCTTTTGAACCTACTATAACGTTCGCACCCCTTCGACTAGGAAGAGAAACATCTAGAAGAACCCTAACCTGAAAGAACTTGCCAAGACAACACCTAGACGCATCCATATCCATTGTAATACACCCACCAATCTTCTTTCCTTACAATTTGAAAATATTTACATTCATACCATAGAGAGGAAGACCATGGATTTGAATCCAAAAATGAATCCAATGGAGGCCATGCTAATCTTCACCTTCACAATCCTCTAATCTTTTCATAGCAATAATAATAAAAACCCTATCAAAATCCCATGGTTGATTTTTCAAAGATCAGATTTCGTGCAACGTCATGGCTAAAAGAAAAAAGGAAAGTATTTATAGCTACACTTCTTATCTCAAAGCCTAACTCCGGATGCTACATATTAGTCAAAAATGCCTTCAAAGCCTCCTTATGAATAATTTTCTGAGTAAAAACACACCCCATAACCCCAAACTATTATCAATTCTGACAACTTCTTCCTTCTCAGAAATGGAAAAGTCTTTCCACATATTTATGATTGAATCCATTCGCCTGAAAATGGCACCACAACTAGAAATCAAAACAATAATAAACTGAAAGCTACACAAAAAAGTGGTAGGTCAAACTCTCATAGGCCAACTATAGAGGGAAAAAAAAAAATCTAAAGATTTGATAATATTTTCCAATTTACAATCTTTTATTTCTTAACTTTAACGTAGAAAATTATAAAAAGTTCAACAAAAATAAAACAATCAAATCAAATATATATTATATAGAAAAAAATTTCAAATTTGTCTGTGGTGAGATAATCGTGATTAGGCAAATAAAATTGTTATTTTATATGCTGTTAGAGGCTTAATTTTAGAATTGTTGAGTCCAAAAATGAGTGTAAAATGACAATTTTAAATATTTTCACAGTATTTATAAAAAAAAATATCTTTTTTTCTAGATTAGTTTAAAAAATGACCATTTTTACACTTATTTAATAAACAATCGCTTTATAATTTTATTTTAATAAATGACCACTTTTTAGTTGATCTGTTTTTTTAAAAAATAAATCAATATATTTTGATCTATTAAATAAGAAAAATGACTATTTTTTATTTTATAAATAAGTTTCAAAATTCTATCATTATTTAATAATATTTAGAAATTCTATTTTTCAAATAGTGATCTAAAATTCAAGCATTTGTCTTAAAAGTCCTATTTCAAATCTAGATAGGTGCAACAAAACGTGCATAGAGAAAAAAAAAAAAAAAAAAAAAGGATAGCCCTAAAAGCCAAAATAGGAATAGATATGGGAAGATGTCCTCCTTTATTTGTGAAATTTAGGACATTTTTAGTAAATCAAATAACATTAGAGCCAAAAAACAAAATTAAGTCCATTTTATATCAAATAAAATATTAGAGCCAAAAAAAATTATATATATATATATATGTATATCTAAGAATACGTTTATTTTTCTTTTAGTAAATCAAAGAACACGTTTTAATTAAGAAAATGTACCTGATCTATAGTTTTTAAATCCGATTTAGTTTTGAATTAATTGAATTTTTTAGAAAAGAAATAATTGAAATTTTGAATTTTAGAAAATTCTATTTCCTTTTTTTATTTCCTTTAAATTCCCTCTAATCTTTTTCCTATTTTCTCTCTAAGAAATTAAGTGCAATGGAAATACCAAAATTGTTCTTTAAAAACAACCCTGTGACCTTCACGTGTACAATTTCGTTACAAATTTAACATTCACTAACAGATTTGGGTAAATTGCCACCCACAACTCTACAAATTTAGGGACTTAATTATCAAAGAAAACAGTTTAGGGGTCAAATTTTCAATTGATAATAAATTCAAGGGCCAAAAATCCTAAATAGTAAGTTAAAATAATAATAAAAGAAAAAGAAAAAGAAAATCAACCCTAAAACCCCGTTCACAGACGATATACACACACTATCTCTCTCACTCTCTCTGCGCCACCACCCCATCCTTCTCTATCTCTCTCTGGAGTCTGGTCTTGTCTTGCTCGTCGTCCGTGGTTTCGTGAAGGTGGTTGCTTGCTGCTGCTTGAGTTGTTGGCCGTTTTAGGAGGAAACGAATAGAATGATTTGAAGGCTTATATTCTTCTATCCTCTCCTCAGGTTTGGTTTGTTTTGCTTAGAATTCTAATTACTAATTAGGGTTTTAATGGTTTTGTAATGGTTTCAGTTTTGTGATTCAGTAAAAGTAAAGCATGGAAGGTGAGAGTGAGAGTGAAGGTTACAGCCTGGTGGTGAGGAAGCCCTGCTTCGGTCTCCCTACTGCTTGTCCCTCTTGCTTGCCTCTCTACTTGTACCTCAGATTCGCTAATATCCCATTTCTTTTGGATTTCAACCTTGTCTTCCCTGACTCTGGTACACTTTCCTATCCATTTCTCTCTTTTAGTATTTATTTATATTTATATTTGTCTTTATGTATATGTATATGTACCCTGTTCTTTTTGATACTTGTTGGTTTCTTTATCAGTCTCTGCCTTGTATTTATTGTACCATGATTATATTCTTCTTTTTATTTAATTTTTTTTAATTGAACTCGAAATATGCCCATGTTTCTGTACTAGTTTATATGACTTTTTATAATTTTGTTTTAGGGAGAGATGGAAATTATGTAGTATGTATTTTCTTGTTCTTGTCGAGACCAAAAGGCCACTGGTTGAACATGGTTCCCAGTATTAGAATCAGTTCCCTTCCGATTGTGCCAATCAAGTTGCGGAATATTGGAAAAGATATTTCATTCTTTTTTATGAATAGGATGGACTTCAAGTCTTCAGTGGCTCAAACTTGATTTGAGTGCAGTTTTAAGCAGTTTCTAGAATTTAATCAAATGTTGTTAAGTGCCCTCCGGTCTCTTATAAATGATAACCTTTGCTGGGATCCTTTTGAACCTTCGAATCAAGGGTTTGGAGCTTTGGCCAAGATTTTTAGAGAATAAATGGAAAATGGTTATTCCTTTATAGTTTTCTACCAGTCCTTACAATTTTATTACTTGTCTCATTCTGAAAGATATACTAATGCTTAGCTAGTACGTGGCACCAATCCAATGCCAGGGAAAAAGGGTTATCAGTACTTTCCTAGATGGCAACTGGTGGATATTTCACTCTTGAGTCCGTGGGTTTTCTGTAGTTTTCATGGACATTTCTTTCTCTTGCTGATAGAGTGTGAAGATTTTGTTGAAGTACAGTTATTTGGATAACCAAATTTATCATGAATGCTTGTATTCTCTATGTCAGATCAAATTCCTTACGTTGAGTCGGGTGACTACGTGGCCTATAATAATGAGAAGGGTGGACTTATTGAGAGATTAAAAGAAGATAGCATTATTGATTTGGACAGTGAACTCTACTCAGTTCCAGAATGGATATCTACAAAAGCAATGCTTACCTCCTGGCTTGCTGATGCTATTATGTATGAACTGTGGGTAGGAAGTGATGGTAGTTCTGCTCAAATAATATATTGTTCTGATCTCCCGTGGCCAATGGGAAAGGTTCTATTCGTGAAACAAATGCGTAGTGTAAAGCAGAAACTTGGGATTACTAAAGACAACGCTGAGCAAAAAGAAGAAGAGGTTTCATTTGTCCCTTTATCTCACCACCCTTCTTATCAATGTATAGGAAAGAACCTTATTTATTATTATGTCTTTTCAAGTAACTAGTTTTACACACAAATGTATTAGTATTTTTTTTTCTCTTTCCTTTTGTTTCATGTTTGTCTTAAAATGCAAGTTCACTATTTTTGGGCAGATTTACAGGAAAGCAAGTATTGCATATGGAGCTTTGTCAACCAGATTAGGGGATCAGAACTTTTTCTTTGAAAACAGGTCTGTTCTGAATATNAAAAATGCACGCCTTGGTAATTTTATGATTCTTTGGTTTTTGTATTTTTTATTTTTGAATTTTTCTTTAATATGAGAGGACCAAAAACGAAAAATAAAAATAATAATAATAATTATAATACTGCTGACTCACGTTAATTGCTTTCCTCGCAGGCCATCAAGTTTGGATGCCATCTTTTCGGGGCAGGCACTTATCATTCTTCAAGCATTACCTGTGAGTCATTGTATTTTTGTTGTAATTAACTTGCTATTGGTTGATTTATAAAAGTTGACTTGATTCAGATATCCTTTGTAGTTGGAGCTGAGAAAATTTATGTTGTTACTGCTAGTGTGTTATTACTGTATAACTAGAATGTACACAATCTTGTTGTGTGGAGGAAGGTAAAGTGGTGGTGATTTTGATTGAGGCAGTGAGAAAAGCATGATGGCCTTTACTTTTTGTTTGGATTTGTTGGGGGATGATACTTAATGTGGTTTTGTATATGTGTATTAGTTAGGGCTGATACTTGCAATTTGTACATTGTAGGCATGTGTTGGTCTTGACCAGTAATATGTAAATTCAACCATCATTCGTAGTTTTATTTCTTGAATTAATCCAAGAATGATGGGGAATGTTCTTGTGCTAAAAGTACGTTCAAGTAATTGATTTTACGAGGTTTTTTAATCTTGCATGCTATAATCTCTGTACTTTTAGGAAACATCAGTGCTGCGGAGCAAACTCTTAGAACATGGCAACCTTGTAAGGTATGCTGAAAGGGTTAAGACTGACTTTGTCGACACTGGTCCTTCATATTCTGCCCCCCATTTCCATGCTGAGCCATCATCCTCGAATCCCAAAAAAGGTCCTAGACAGAGTAAGATGCTTTAACATTCTGTATACATGTTTACACAGTGTTCAAATTCTGTACTTTCTAAGGGCTGATTTCAATACCAGATTAGTCCATTTTCTTTTTTATTAGAATAATACTGCTGTGGGATTGTTTTGTTTCATGCAAATTGAAAATTGGATCTTGTGAAGTTTTTGGGAATTTATTTAAATCACTGCTGATGTTAACACGATTGTTTGGATATTATTAGTCTTTTTCCCCTCTTGAAATGTCCGGGATGGAGTCATTTTTTCCTTTCTAAATTGTGGTGATGTGATCACTTAGTTCATGGATGATTTCATGGCACTGTGATCCTGAATGAGACTTGGTTCTTTTCCATTTTAAGAGGGCAAATCAGCTAGCTTAATTGGTTCCACTGGGTTCTTGATCAGTTCAGCTCTTACTCTTTCTCTCATTAGATGGGAGTACTTTCTAATAGATGCATCTCAAGATGGCTGTTTACAGATTATTTGAAGATTTAAATTTTAACGTTTTTCAGTTTTGGGGTCCCCTATAGATATTTAAGCTGTGGCGTCTGGTTTGAAATCTGACCCTTTTCATAACTTCACTTGCCATATTATAGCAAATACTACGCATGGATTTTGTGTATCACCTTATCTAGTTAGTGACTTAGGTGCTAATTATTATTATTGGTACAATTTAAAAAAATAAATAAATTTTGATACTTGATTTTGGTGATTCTTTTTCATCTGTTTATATGTTCTAATTCGTTTTAGGTTCCAAGCCCAAAAGCAAACCCAAAAGAGAGAAAACAAAGGAAGAGAAGACTTTTAAAAGAAGAGCCAAATACTTTCTGGCAACACAGCTGGTTGCAGTTTTGCTTTTCCTCACTCTTATGGGAAGACCTGATGATTCTGAAGTTGAGCTTGATGACGATGATGAAGGCTACATCAATGACTGAGAAACAAGCTACTATCTCCGCGACTCTATTAACATTCTGAATACCTTCATTTGTTCGATTAGCGAGCCAAGGTTAGCAGCCTGATGAATGTGCTTCTATCTGTTCTTTCATTTTTGTAACGCAAAAAGAAATTTTGGAAAATAAAATCTAGATGAAGGATATATGACTTGTACAATAGATAAAGCTACATTTTTTGTTGTTTAGAGAAGAGATTCTACTCTTCGGATTATTGTGTTGATTTTGGACGCGTAGCCTTCCTTTAATCGGGAAGGGGCATGAGAGGAGATGAACCCTGATACACCATGATTCCCCGGGGTGTTGTCTCTATTTTGTCACGTTCTTGGAAATTTTAATACAAATACAATTTTGGTACCTATGCAGTCTCTATCATTCAGTGATGTATGTGGCATGACATGTATGGATCTTCCCCAAAAGGGATTTACTTTGTGTGGACTGAAACTTTTTTCATTGAGACATCAAGTCTTGCCAGCTAATTGCAAATGCTGTGCACTTGATTAGAATTTTCAGGAGGATTTTTGGCCATTAATGTTGGTCAGACTATTAAGAGATCTAAAAGGACTTTGGAATTGCTTTCAATTATGTCTTATTTTTCCTCCTATTTTGTAACGAAATTAGAGAAAATTTGCTCTGGGTGTGCAGCATCTTCCAACATCGGACTGTCTTGTTTCATGTTTCTTCAATTCTTCTAACTTCTCTATCCCATTTTCCAATTATCATTAACAAGGAAAGTAAAAACATGACAAGGTCGTTGCCAAAAAAGCTCTTA
This sequence comes from Parasponia andersonii, assembly GCA_002914805.1. Taxonomy (NCBI): domain Eukaryota; kingdom Viridiplantae; phylum Streptophyta; class Magnoliopsida; order Rosales; family Cannabaceae; genus Trema; species Trema andersonii. The sequence continues at coordinate 653,339 of JXTB01000082.1, forward strand.
AGCTACTGCCCCCTTTTTTTTTGTTGCAAATAAGTTGCAAAGAAATCAAAAGATGGTGACCAAAAACTTTATCCTACTACCTTCTGTAATTAAGTTAAAAGTTTTCCGTAATTACATTGGCACCCCATTTCTAAACTACCCCATAGTAAACCCCAAAAACTATGTTCCTATCCCGTCCGGATCGCGTTGTGGCCACTTTGCGCCCTCCCATTGGCTGATGAGCTCGGTATACCCCTTAGCAGAACTAATAGAGAACTCACTTAGTGAGCTCATGGCAACTGACATCCCAGCACAAAGCACCCTAATGGCAACCTCAGCCATTTTCTCAGCTGTCATGACATCTTCCACCTCTCTTCCAACCTCCACAACTTCCATACTCCCACTGATTATTTCCTCGGAATACCTCTTGGAGCCAAGAGGAACACGCCTGGAGGAGTCTTCTCTATGCTGCTGCTGAGCATAGAGTGATCCCATCCCAGCTGCAAAGAAGTCAAGGCCATCAAGCACTGGAGCTTCCCAGGATGCGTCCAGGGACCTTGACCACTGTATGCAAACCCCGAAAATTGGAAGGGCTCCTGCGGAACGTCGCGGGGAGAAGGGGACCTTTGAGGTGTCAGGGTCAGACCGGACGCACCGCAGGAGCCAGCCGGAGAGTGCATGCACGTAGGATCGTTGAGATGCAATCCATGACTCAAAGCAGCCTCGCCAGTTCCTGAGCTCTGACTCAAGGTTGGCAGCCGAACGGGCTACCTTCTGGGGTTCGGAGACTGACATGAAGGAGTGCTTCCTCGCATCAAGTTTCGATGGCGTGCCAGCTAGCAATAGCTTGGCTTCGTCTAAGGTCCTTTTCTGTGATTGATGACACTCCGCCATTACATTCCACATTCTTGATAACCTGGAGCGATTTGATCAATGGATAAATAACTTCCAAACATGGATTACAATATACAGATATAGATATCGCACTATGAATGCACTCAAATTCAAATTATAGCATATTCAGCTAGCAGAGCATTTTTTATATTAAAGATAGAGACCAATCTACATAAGTTTGCTCAAAGTTTGATCTGAAATGAAATGTCACTAGATGTAGTAGAAAGATACAACACGAACATGGAAGTGGGTCAAGTTTTTCCTTTGATGAAAATAAGGATGCTGATTTTCAGAGACATACATACCCTTTTATAAATTCTAGAAGTTGGGGCTGCAATTCTTCATCCCTCAAAGTTTCGATTCTTCTGGAAATAGCTTCAACCGAGTGTATTGAAACCTTTATCTGAGTATGAAGATCTCTAATGGCTACTCTTGTTTTCTCCACAGAAGAAGGGTCATCTCCTTTCACATCTTGGCTCCTCAGTTGCGAACATTTCTTCTCATATGCAATTCGAACCTTTTCTCCAGACTGTTTCAAGAAAAATAAAAAAAAAAACAATTTTAAAAAATCCACTAATTCAATAATCGAAGCTCCAAGGAAAACATTAGAAAATATAAATATGAAACGTGCAAGATATTAGTTACTTATAACAGGAACTTTTATGTGTCTCTTAAATAGAAGAGGTAGAATGTGGCCGAGAAGTACGAGAGATGTCTGTAATTGTGTCAGATTAGGGCCGTTGATTGATATGAATTCTTTGATGGGACATGTATATCTTATATATATACCTTGACTTCATCGTAGAGTTTCTTCTCCCAGGCGTATAACCGGTCCAATGTTGATTGGTGACTCCCTGAAAGCATGCAGTCCTCTGAGAAATCACTGTTACTGCTTTCTTCACCTTCCTCTTTGGAGGAACTCGAAGAATTAACTTGGAATCTTGATGAGGACGAACGAGATGAAGCTGATCGAATTAGTGCTACCGGGTTCAAAAATTTTTTCACTACAAAAAGGAAGAGAAAAAACCCCCTCAAATAATTGGACAAAAATATTAAAAGAAACACATTTGAATGTAAAATTTAGCCTCCCATGAAGCCCCCCCCCCCCCCCCTCTTCCCCTCTCTCCTCTCCCGATAAACCCATGAAACCATTTTAGCATATCATACATTGATAAGGACAAGATAATATAATCATTAGCAAAAATGCATTTGGGGTTTCTAGATTTGGAGTTTTGAATTTAGGAAATGATGTCTATATATGAACATATGCACGGACTGAGACGGACTGAGATCGCCTGCTAATCAGATAATGCCACATACAGATAATGCCACATCCAATGGGACATGAACGAGACAAAATTTGGGACATGTGATCTCATTTCATATATGGACTATTTACAGTTCATCATCCTTGTTCAAAAAATTAAAAGGAATGAAACTCCATTTTTAGCAACTTATGTCACAACCATCTCATGCCCTGTTACAGGTTGAACAAACCGTTTCAAATGACGAGAAACTCATGAGAAAAATTGTAAATGAAACCTGTGAGTTCCCTGGAGGGTGATGAGTACTGAGCTTTGCTAGCCTCTAACATTGATGAGACCTCACTAGCTGCACTGCAGACAACCATGAACTGGTCTTCTAGCTCCTTGATTACTTCGGCCATGCTCGTAGGCCTTCGGTTTACATAAACAGTAAAACCCGGGGTCTCATCCTTACTTTGTCGATCACCAACAGCCACAGCCACTTCTCGATTACTGGTTTCAACAACTTGTCTTGCAGTTTGAGACCTTGAAACCTCTATGGTTGTTCTCCCATGGCGTTGTTGTTGTTGTATACTACTTTCATGCTCAGATTCAGTCGGACACTCACACTCTGATTCTTCTTCGTCATCGTCCTCATCGTCTTCTTCATCCTCATCAACATCTTCAACGATGACTTCATCTTCTCTGCTTCGATTCACTTCAGCTTTAGCTCTTTCATCTATTACATTCACCTTATGATCAGGTTCCTTCAGTTCGATATCGTCATCTTCCAAGTCAGGAATACCTTCTTCTTCTCGGACCTGCCTTAGTCCTGTAATGTCATCATCCACAACTGTATGCTGATCAAGACTAGTCAGATTCGGATATCCATAGTAGTCCAATGAGGAAAAAGGGTTCCAGAAAAAATCCCACTGAGAATTTTGAGGTGGAGGAGGAGGGATATTAGTTGGTCCGTTTGGTGAGTAAGAAAAAAATGAAAAAGCATTCGTTGGTGAAGAAGATTGCATTGAGGAAAAACCATCAAAACCATACTGGTCCATTGGATGGTAAGCTTCCACTCGAACTCTTTCCGGTGATGAAGGCCTTTCTTCAACAGAAACTGCAGGGTTTCCACCTGATCTTAGGTAGTTTACCTTCACAGCTGAACTGGGTTCGGATTGGATTTGAGCTGGCGCGAAAGACTTCGGAGAAATTGAGATAAAACCAGGACTAGTTTTCTTAACTGGTGTGAATGTTGGGGTTATAAATGAGTCCAATAAGAAATCATGAGGCTCACTATGATCTCCTTCAATATAATCACGTAGAGCAGCAGAAACCCTTTTCAAAGACTGAATATAGGCCAAGTGTCCCGAGGCGAACCGAGCTCTTTGTTCGACAGCTTGTTTAATGAATCTCTTTCTGTCTTTGCATAGTTGAACAGCTTCTTCATCTTCTAGTTTTGATGTAGAACATCCCATTATCTCTCACTTCTCTTCCCAAAGCCTATTCTTCACTTGCTTTTTTCTTTTAGACTATGAATTTTTCAGACTTAAATCAAAACCAAACTCACGAGGGTATTCTTGTTTATTACTAGCCAGAAGATTCATAAGGATATACTGATGAGGCTGGATTAAGAAAGAAAGCATAAAAACAATTTTAGAACTGGCAACGAAATATGAAAGGAAGCAGTAAAGAATCTCTTGAGAAATTTTTAGAATCAATAATTAAATTTTAATTAAAAATGGTTCAAACCCCATTTCTTTTTTCTCTCTTTTTTCTTTTTTCCCTAGATTTTCAGCTAAAAAACTGGTATTTAAAATGTTTTGGGGTGCTTTTCTTTGGATATAAGTCAAAGAGAGACGTTATAGGGAAAATATCTCTTGTTCACATAGGAGGAAATTTTAGATTCTTTGGATTGTCTCTATATGGTCCCCCAAACACTGGGAAGGCAAGAATTCAACAACTTGAAAAATAAAGAGGAAAAAAAAAGAAGAATAAAACTTTAGAATAAGGTATAACTCCAAATCTCCCTAAATCCCATAAAAGGTGAATAATACTTTAGTATTATAGTACTAGAAATATATATAATTTTGGTTTAAAGAAAAAAATAACCATAAATTAGTGTACACATATTGTAAGATATGGTGAAATCTTGCAACTGTTATTAAAATACAAAGTAGAACTGGAAAAATATGCGAACTCAGTAATTTCCTCAGGAAAGATCAAAAGGTTAGGTTGAGAATCAAAAACATATAACCATATTAAAGTTTAAAGAAGAAATGTTCTTTCTCTGTCTTCAAAAAAAAAAAAGGCTAGAATAAAAGAAAAATTAAAAGCAAAGTGAAAAAAATTAATAAAAGGCTGAAATTTTGTGAACAACAATTTTCCACAAATAATTAGTACTAATATTAGTAATAATATGAAACTCATTTCAGTATCAAAGTTGGAAAAAACAGAGTGATTAAAAAATAGACTCACAAGAACATAGCAAGTTATATTTAAAAAATAAAAAATAAAAAGAGAATCCATTTTGGAAATTAAGAATACCATAACGTTTATGATTTCTGAAAAGATAAATCTCATACAATAAAATAGAAAAAATGTTAAAAATGAAAAGCCCCATAAGAAAAAATTGAATAAACACACTCATAAAACCCACATGAAAAAAAAAGAGAGGGGGGGGGGGGGGGTAGAACAACCATTCTGAGTAAGGGGAAAGGAAAAAAAAAAAAGAAAAAACTACCTAAAGAAACTTAAATGCATTACCAACATTCTAAGCTTGCATTAAAATCAAAACCCAAAACCCATTTCGATTTTTGTATCCAATACATACATGTATATAAAGAGAGTGTTAAATTGTATTGCTTAAAGTTTTTGATATTGAGATGAAAAAGAAGAACACGTAAGAACAAAGATTATACAAAAAATAATGTAAATGAATATAAACATAACTATATATTTCAAGGGAAAAAAATGGAGAAGGGAGAGGAGAAACATACCGGGGGATGGCGGGGGAAGAATAAGAAATGGAGGTGGAAGAGCTTGATCACAGAGAGAGAGAGAGAGAGAGAGAGAGAGAGAGAGAGAGAGAGCCGTTGAGGGAGGAAAAAAAAAAAGCAACGGTCAAAATCTGAAGTGAGAGAGAGAAAAAAGAAAATGAAAAAATATTTTAAAAAAAATAAAGTCTCAGGTTGGAGAACTCAAAAAAAAAGCTAAAGTGAGAGAACAAAGTTGAGATGAACCGAATATGGCAGGTCCTTACATAAATGCCCTTCATGTTAATTCAATTTTCTCCAATGCCAAGGTGTCTAGTTCACACTTTCGTTGTGTTTTGCTGAAATGACTATACTCTCCAAGTGAATTGTTACTCCAATAAAAAAAAATAGTAATAAAATTAATTTGATAATTTATTGAAAACTCAAATATGTATGTCTTTTTAAAAAAAAAAAATGAGAAACAAATATGTATATGTTACATATGCAAGACATTAGTAATTTTCATTACTTAGTGTAGCAAAACATTGCATTTCCGTTCTAATTGTTTTCTAAGATTTACACTTGTTAACTTTTTGTTGGGTCTATATTTCTATACATTTAACTATTGAGCTCTTATCATTTTGTTTTTATTTTTTTAAAATGTTGTAAAAGAAATATTGATCTCTTTTATAGGGTGCAATAGGGTCCATTCGTATACATCAAGCGACAAAGGGTCTTCGAATAGTCCATGAAAACACATATGAATTGCCAAGCATGGATTGCGTCTAACCAAAATACAATTCTATATCAAAAATGTAGTTTTCGAAACTTGACATCATATAAGTCTCCGGACCACTAATTATTAGCAGCAAATCACAATTTAGCACCATATTAACATTTTATAAAATTAATTGAATTCGTTTTTAGAAAAGAAAAATAAAAGAAGTGAATTATGTTGAATTGGATGCATTAGTAAAAACAATAGTACTTTAGTTTATGATTTTCTTCTTTTTTTTTTTTTTCGGGAGGAAGGTTATTGTTGTTAGTTAGTTACAATAGAAACGAAAGCCAAGTGACTCTCATGTTGAACTTGGAACTCCGAGTTCGTAACTCTCAACATGTAGAAGGAAGGTTAATGCCAAAGCTATTGGCGGGGGTCCACTGACTATGGACCTATCATTTTCGTACACATATGCAGGATTCCTTGCACCTGTCCTTCGGCAAGTACCAGTCATTTTTAATTGCTTTTAGAACATAAGGGTAAGTCAGTAATTTCACTGCCACTTGAGGGAGACATTTGGAAGAAAAATTTTACTAAAAGAAGTTATTAAAGAACAAAAGCAAAAGAAAGTCGGCTGTAAAGCAAAAGAAGGGGACCTGGCCCCACTAAAACCCAGCACCGGGAATGCCAATGTTGCACCCAATTCCTCAAATGCCCTCATAGTCGCTTACAGTATCGAAATTGCCATTGTATTTTTTTAATAGAAAATTGTAGGTTTCTCTTCTTAATTTTCTTTTTCTATTTTCAAAATTATAATCTTCGTAATTTACTGATTGCCCTTGAAAAAAAAAATTAGCAAAGGGACATTTAATGGAAAAAAGTTGACTTTGACGTCAACATTGTCCAATTTTTTATTTTTTTAAAGGGCCTTTACGTTTAGGAGAACCACATTTAAAGTTGTTAAGAAAACTACCCATTTTTTCTTTATTTAAATCTTTAGTTTTATGTCTAATTATGTCATTTGATTTATTGGCATGTAGGGTCTAATCCACGTCAAAATATTATTAGGGTAGTAATTGGTGTCGTATTCGCCGGATTAAAGTCTAATAGATTATATCAACTCGATTCTGATTATGATTTGTAATATCAGAAAAATATCGATACTAATCCGATATGTACCTAAAATAAGTTGATCTGAACTTGACCCGCGTAACTCACTTTGGTAAATAATATCTAATCCATTATTCGATTTTGACCCGTTAACTCACTTTTGACTTACCAACCCGCTATGACCTATATTTTCCTTTTCTAAGTCTATTATTGTTTGATTTTAATACAAATAAATTAAGAGTAATTTATAAATACAACTAATAACTTATAATCCCAAACACTTATACTGTACGAATTAAATATATCTATAATAATAGTCATAAATAAATTTAAAAATATATTTTTATGATTTAATTATGTATATTATTTTTTTGACGGGTCAAACAGGTCAAGCGGATTGACTCGAACCCGATCTGTTCTTTTATTTGTGTCAGGCCGGTCTATTCAATTTCTACTCCCATCCTTTTTCTGACTCTAACCCGCAAAAAATCATGTCTTGTTCATATCGTATCGTCGTGTTGTAACCCAAATTGTCATCTCTAGATATTACCATTTTTATATTTTATATTTTAATACTTTGTTTAAATTATATTTTGTATTTTGGTTATCATCAATATTAATCTTTAGATTTGAAATCTGCTACAAATTTATATCATAACACCAATTTAAAGCAATTAATTTACCGAATTTCTATTTTAAACACTGAAAATAACTATATAAAAACTAATCCAAGAATAAGTTTATTTGATCGCTTTGGTAAGTTAATTATTCAAAATTAGTATCATGATATAAATTTCTAACAAATATTAAATATAATATCAATATCAATAATAACTAAAACAGAAGTTACAAATCGAATAGAGTATCAAAATACATAATATAAAAATGATATTATCCCAATTAAAAAAAATTAAAATCACGTATCCAATAAGATACCCACTTTAATTTCTCAAAAGAAGTAAAACGTAAATGAATACGTGTAATGTTGTTCACCAGTGTTTTCTTAAAGAAGTACTCTACTGTTAACAATTTTTTTTAAAGAAAAGAAAAAATATTTTCATATGAACATCGCTTTTGAAACTCAAATTTTATGAGAGGGGGCACATTATAGATGAATCAAGATCCGATCCTCCACACGGTTTTGTTAAAGAGTTTGGATTTATTTATTTCTTCTCTGAAAGGTGAATATACAGAAATTGCAATTTTATGAATGTGAATGAACGTGATTGTTAATTATTGTCAGACCACAATTTTAAATAGAGAATAATAGATCGGTTTGTTAATTGTTAGGTAATCCAGCATCCAAAAATTTCAATCAGATCACCCTTCTTTCTTTTGCAAGATAATGTACGGTTTTGTCATTAATTAATTATTATGTAATATAAACTTTTGTCGATTACTTTATCAGTGTATTTATATACGCTATTACATGCTTCTTTAATATGATAAATAGTCAATTAATTGCTAAAGGATTAGCAAGTGGGCATTCCTTATTCTTAATTATATATATCCTAAGATTTTACATGTCCAATGTTTTNTGGCTTTCAGTATTACGTTGGAAGATTTTATTTTTCTTTTTTATTGATGTGAATGTAACTACACAATTTTGATATATATTCCAGACTAATGCCGTGCAATATTAAGTTTTTTCCAATCGTGTATATGTACTTTTATATTTATGTACATGCCTAAGGAGGAGCTTTCAATCTGCTCATAAGAACTAGAACAAAGAACGACCATTTTCGTTCTTTTTTTTTCTTGAAATTCTCGCTCTTTTTTCTTTCTTTCTATATTTTGTACCTTTAAAAAAAAAAAAAAAAGATGGGTGAAATTATGAAACAAGTCAGTGCAAAATGCTTAACTCAATTAGGTAATACCACGTGGTTTTGAGAATTTACCCGAAGTTTTGATATCATTTTTTGATATGACAAGCGTGTGGCAATATTTATTAGATGGGAAAACACTGCAGGTGGTTAGCTTCTTTTATCCAATCTTAAAACATGAAAAAACCTTTCTTTTGTGAAGGGTAAGGCTACGTTATTAAGAAAAAATAATTTAACAAATGTGACAATATATAACTGAATAGTATTTGTTAAGTGCTCTTTTTTTATTCCACTCATTTATTATCATCTGCAGTGTCACATTATTTAAGTATTTCTTATTTAATATTTTTCCTTTATGAATTGCTAAGTTTTTAATTGCAAAAGATAGAAATAATATCCCGGAGATTACACTATTAGTGTCATACATTGGAAAAGGTTATTTGTAAAAAAAAAAAAAAAAAAAAACAACCATGAAGCATTACCTTTTTACAATTTAAAATTTATCTTTTGACTGGTACAAAATTAAATTTATATATTTTAAATTTCTATAATTTTATATCTTCTACATATAAATTAACTTACAAATTTTTCACTAAACACATAATTTGAATGGAACATATTTTATTTCTATATATTAACACAAAGATATCTATTGAAAATAACACAGAAAGTATAATTCTATAGAAATTTGAAATATAAAAGTATAATTTTGTACAAACTAAAAAATAATAATTTAGATTACAGAAAATTTATACTTTTTAGATTTTTTTGCAGCTATCCCTTTGAAAAATAATATATCACTTTTCGCATCACTTTACATAGAAGAAACAGATTTATCGTGGAGACACTTTTCGCATCACTTTACATAGAAGAAACAGATTTATCATGGAAACAAGTGGTTTCCCCCCTATTTTATAAGTGGTGGCATTTTTCTTTTTTGGATCTTAAAACAAGTGTAATAAATTGAAGATTCGTTTTAAAAATTGTTTAAGGAACGAAGATTTTCACACATAAAAACTCATTACTTAGGTGAATTCATACCATATGTAACACTAGGAAATCGAAAAAATAAAATTAACTAACTAACTTGTAGTAATAGAATTGATAATATCATGAATTTTAACATTTTGATAAGGTAAGTTTTTTTTGTTATTTTATAAGGTAAGTGTGACTACCAAAAATTTAAAGCATTACTTTTAATAATTTTGAAGTAGAACTATAATAAAATATTAATTTTATGAAATTCAGAAGAAATCAAGTATTAAATAATTTCATTTTAGTCCTTAAATTATTTTGATTTTCATAACTATTAAAAACGCTTATTACTTTTTAATTACGTAAGAAAATTACTTTAAAGTCCAAGAAAATTTTCGACTACCACATTTTGGGTACTTAAAGAGAAATCATAAATTTTTATAGACTGAGTTCAAAAGAAAACTTTAGTTTAATGTCCAAAATAATTTACGCGGAATCACTTAAAGTTTCAATTTCTGAAATTAAAAATAAAATAATCCTCATACATCCACTTAGAAGATTTACTAATCTTGACTAATTAATTAAACAAGTAACAAAAGATAACAGAATATGAACACCCACTAGGGATTAAGAGTAGAACTACATATATAAACTGCACAATTTGTCTATTCATCAAAACGACTACCTCAAATAGTCAAATACCTGAAAAATGGGAGAAGTAAGGGGGTGAGCATTCACATACTTAGTAGAAATTCAATTACCTTTATGGGTGAATGCAATTTTACCAAATCTTTATGATTAATATCTTTTCCAAAATCCATTTATAAACCAAGTTTATAAAATAATTGATATCCCGAATAATCTCATATTCAAAACCAAAGCTAAATCCATATAATTATACATAACATATATTAACTAACTATATGAGTAAGTTCTCATCCTCTCATCATGACCTTGTAATACCTCTGTAGCAGAGATACCTAGCATCTTGATACTATCCGTAGGTGTATCAGTTAAAAACCTATGCCGGGATCTAGGTCTTTCACCTAGCGCTGCAGCAACTTACCAGCAATCTAAACTACCATAATGCAATAATGGAACTCAAGTGTGTGATCTTATGGTATGTATAACATATAATCGTTCATAATAACTATGCATCCAAGAATCAAATCATACTTTAAAATTCAACTTGACATTGTTCTGGGATTTACCATAACATGGGCAGCACACCGCTATTTTATTCCATAATTACAATATAAAAATATGTAATACAATCCACATAGTACAATCTCAGTATAATCTAATAATTTTCATTAATTTGTCAAATCATCGTGAAATCATGATTTTTCATAAATAAGTTTTAATGCAATTATAAATTAAAACAGATATAAAATCAGGTAATTGAACCCCTACCTCAAAAATGGTAGCTATACTAAGCTAACGACGCTTGAAGAAATTCTTGTTGGTCATTTGGGTATTCAAAAAATCGTTTCGGGATCTTAGTAAGTCCAATTGGAAAAGTGACTTTTCTATCGAAACTTCGAATGGAGAAACAGAGGTTATTACAAAATTCAGAATACCTAAAAATACTAAGTCAGACATATAATTTATCAAAAGTGTGTCCCAGTGTGAGATTCACTCTGTGGCATGTAAAACGACACTATTCACGAGTCTCGAAATTTGTGCTTATTCGAAACATAGTGATATTATATATCAAAATTCGTTTCTCGAGCTTACTAAATCCAAATTTAAAATCAGATTTTAATTTCGATATCTCTAGCCTTAAACGGGATTTAAAATCTTAGAATTACGAAAATATCTCTTTTTGGAATTAAATTTGAAAATATCCAATTTTTCTAAAGTATTTAGAAAATATCATTTTTCTGATTATTTGCAAAAAAATCACTTTTAAAAAATATTTCAGAAAATATCATTATCATAGGATTATTTAGAAAAATATCACTTTAGAAAATATTTGAAAAGTATCAACTTTACTGATTATTTGTAATAGAAATGTTATTTTTGCAATATTATTACGAAAAGTAACAATTTTCTAGCCTTAGCCCAATGCCCAAATCTGAATAGTAATGGACTCTAGTTCAATACTATTTAGTTTTGCAAAAGTATCACTTTTCGTTATAATTTAGAAAAATACTATATTGTTTAATTCGAAAATTAACATACTTCTAGATATCATTTTAGCTTATACCAATTGTAATAATTCATTATTTTTAACTTTCTTTCACCTCATATATTTACCTTAGGTAAATAAATTACTTAACCAAAATAATTATGTAAATATCACTTTTCACAAAATTGGTAAAACAGTAAAAGTGATGAATTAGGCCGTGCAACCACTTGGAAGAGGTCGCCAATGATGAGAGGGAGTTGCACCTACTGACAGTGAGGTGGTTAGAGATCGGACGGCATGCTGGTGGCAAAATATACTGAAATTGGTGGTAATTTCAGTGGACTGCTACGGGAGCGTTTAACGGTCAAACGCGACGAAACCAATGGCATTGGGTTTGTCGGTGACCAATCTTTCGCGCGGGCCAGTATGTGGATCTAGTGGAAGCAGCATAGCTCAATAGAAACTAGCGTTTTTCCTCTCTTTTAAGCCCTCTCTTGTGAAAAAATGAGGAAACTGAGGCCATTTTATACAAAAAGGGGTAACTATAGCACCTGAATTTAAAATTCAGATATTTTACTTATTTTATTATGGAAATTTGAAATTATAACAATATCATTATTTAAAAAAAAATCTCTTTTGCCTCTATATTTTACTAGATTTTATTGTAAGTTTCTTGTGTTTTTCTTTTTCTAATGCTTTTCTTAGGATTTAAGAACAATTATTTAAGAACCCTAACCTTAAGAAATTAACTTAGGATTTTCGACTTCTTAATATAAAAAAGAACCTAAATTGTTTGTTTTGATACATTTTAATTTTGTGTTTTACGTTTTTAAATGAAAAGAATAGTGGGATGTTTTCAAGCAGCACATTGATAAGATCTTCAACTTTCATTATATATTTAAAAATTAAAAACAAAACACACAAGTGTATTCTAGCAAGCTAGTTGTGAAAATTAAAGAAAAAGATAAAGGAAAAGAAAGTATTGATAATTGTTTAATCTTTCAAGTACCATAAATTAATTCATCTATTATTTAAAAAAATGAAAAATATTAAGGTATGTTCATATATAAAGATAGAGAGTGAGTTTTTATCAATGAGCTAGGCACAAAGGTTGAAGAATAAGATAAAGAATGTGACTATTTCAAAATTAAAGTACGGGAGAAGAAATTTTCATTAAATTTGTGTCAACAGCCATTTTTGTTTTTTTGGGAAAAGAACATTTTAAGCTTGTAGATTTTTTTGTCAAATAACCTATCCAAGAGAATTCCACACCTCATGTTTCTCACACTCGGCCATTTCTCCATATAATCTAACTCTAAAAAATTGATCCCTTGACATCGTCTATGTACTAGGGAAAAATTAGGACAACTGAATGTAGATGCAATATTCCAATATACTCCTATTAATAACTTTTGGTCTAGGTGCTCGCCTACTACACCCCGTGAAGGGATTTGCAACTCTCTTTCTAACTCCCATGTTAACCTTATTGTGAAAGTCGATTCGCATTTGCATCATGACAATTTGTTTTAGTATAACTTGGCTCTACGTACCTGATCCAAAAAAAAAAAAAAAAAAGGGGTCCGTTCTTAAATTGTTTTTTATTTCAAAATCACAGTGACACTCCCTGAATCAAAACTACATAAATTGACACTTGACGTTGTGAAAAGACCGAAAAACCACTGAAATCCTTACCATTCATCAAATCATCTATTTAATCTTGTCCACTAAAGATTCCTCTAATCTGAGAAGTTTATTAGAAGTTGAACTGTCCTAATTTGCCACGTGGCTAGATGAAAAGAAATTAGGGATCTTTTGTAAAATCATTTAATTCTTGTGCCTTTGAATGTAATATTTGCAAGAAATTGGTATTTTAGTCATTAAATTAAAATTAAATAATCCACTTTAACAGTTTAACTAACAAGAAGGGTGTTAGTGTAAATTTTTTGAATTCCGTAGAATGATAATGTAAATAAGTTTGGTTTAGAGAGTGTCACTGTAATTTTGCCATAAAATATGGTATCACTGTTAAAAACCCGACAAATGAAACTATCAATATAATCCGAGGCACCATATATTTTCACACTCGGGTTGTTTATGGTACTTCTCCGGGCATTACATAATCGTGCAAGACCTGCATGTCGTCTTAGTTAGCGTAATCCATTATTTAGCAGATAAAAGGTATCATTCTTAATGTTGGTGTAGTTTTTATCAGCTGTCCACGTATCTCCAAACTGCTGATGTTGTATCTACCAACTGTCCACATATCCTCGCTATCTTAGAGTGTTTTTGACTTTAAGTCGGATCGGAAAGACGGGGGTGACCACCTGCAAAGACTCTCCGATACTTAAGTCAGATATTTACCCCTGAGATTTTGTAGCAAAGATTAAGTTTTTTCTCTTGCTTACAAATTTCTATATATCTCTTTTTCTTATATCCCTGTATATGTTCTCAGGGGGATGCATATATATATATATATATATATATATATATAGTCCTGGAACTGAGAATCTTCTGGCTCTCAATCACAGGATCGAGTACCTTTCATCATCATGACTTACTCTAGAAATCATGGGCCGTGGTTACTATCATTTTCCTTGCATCGTCATGACCTGCTTTCTGTCGTCCCCTATGGTTCGAGCTTAGCGGGGGCAAGACTTTGATAAACCGCCATCCTGTCAGGACGGTTTGCCGAATGTGCGCACCTACCCAAGATTGCATTAAAAGCCCTGTCTGGGTCTGGAGCAGTGTGCTGCCTCCAATGATCTTCTGGTGGAATACTCTCGAAGCTTCTGACCCCCAACTATCGAGGTAAGAATTAGATTGGGCCAAACCCGTCCAGGGTCTGGGATGGATTCGGTCTTGGCCTCCGCCTGACCGTTCCCTTAGGGGTAGTTTACAGATGAGAAGCTGAGCTTTATATCATACAATTCACACAGATCCTTAAGCTTGGCGTTTTGGAACTGCATGCCATGGTCGGCATGTATCTCTTTTGGGATTCCGTATCGGCAGATATGTTTCTCCAAATGAAGTTGATCGTGTCTGCCTTATTGACGGTCGTGTAGGCTTCAGCTTCTACCCATTTTGTGAAATAGTCGGTGGCCAGTAAGACATATCTTCTTCCCCTGAGGCTTCTGGGGAGCTATCTGACGATGTTTAGACTCCACTTAGTGAAAGATTAAGGAATTATGTTTGAATGGAGCTCTTAAGTGGGTTGGCATTTCAAGAAGGCTAACCTCTGGCACTTATCATATTTTTTGACAAATTGGGCCACCACGGCCATCACGTAGGGCCAGAAGTATCCAGCCGTTAAGGCCCTACGGGCGAGGCTACGCCTGCTAGAATGGTTACCACACACTCCCACGTGGATTTTCTCCATCAGTTTCTGCGCCTCTATGGGGCCTACATACCTCAACATCAGTCCCATCATTGATCTTCTATACAGTCGGCCCCTCACCATCGAGTATTGAGCAGCCTTCAGTCTGATAGACCTTGCTTTTTGGGGGTCTGCGGGTAGGTTTCTCGACGCCAAATATTGGGTGATGGGTCTCATCCAGTCTTCGTCTTCAGAGTTGGTCGCGAACACGTGGCATGTAGGGGTCTCCAAAGGGTCTCTAATGTATTTACCTTCTAGCAGAATCTCTGTGTATTTGGTCGTCCCCCCAATCGATGTATTTCTAGCTAGCTCATTGGCCTTTTGGTTCATCTTCCTGGGTATCTGTTCGATATCGAAGTTGCTAAAGCGGGCTTTCGCCCCCATTACCCTAGAGAAGTACCTGTGTAATCTTGACTTTTTTACTTCGAAGTCTCCCCTGACCTGACCCACGATCAGCTGCAAGTCAGTCTTTACCGCGATATTCTCTACTCCGAAGTGCAGAGCTAGCTCAAGGCCTTGCAGCAATGCCTCGTACTCCGCCTCATTGTTCGTTGCCTAGAAACTAAGTCTCAAGGCTTTCTCTATCCTGAGTCTTACTGGGGTCTGCAGGACTATTCCGATACCTGACCCCAAGGCATCGTGGATCCGTCGGTGTAGAGGGTCCAGGTTAAAGGGATGTGAGCCAGGGGCGTCTGTGTTGGGTCGCATGGCTCACCGAAGGACTGGATTTCTACTAGGAAATCTGCCATGACTTGCCCTTTCTTCGCCACTCGAGGCCGATACTCGATTTCATATATCCCCAGAACGATGGCCCATTTGGTCAGTCGTCCCGATAGGTCCGGTTTGGCCAAAATTTGCCGGATGGGGAAGTCCGTATACACTGTAATCGAGTATGCCTCGAAGTACTGCCTTAGTCTCTTCTTAGCATTGACCAGAGCGAGAACCAGTTTCTCTGCCATACTGTATTGCATCTCGGCGTCCAGGAGCATGCAGCTTGCGTAGAATACCGACTTCTGCTTACTGTCCTACTCGACGAATAGTATATCACTGATCGCTACTTCGGGCACTGCCAAATAAGCATATAAGCGCTGCCCCTCTGCTAGGGAAGCCAGGATAGGCGGATGACTTAAATATAATTTGAGCTCTATCAGTGCCTTATCCTGGTCCTCCCTCCATACGACTGTGGAACTTTTCTTTATGCATTGGAAGAAAGTTTTACATCGGTCAGACATTTTGGAGACAAACCGGCTGAGTGCGGCTATCTTCCCGGTTAGGCACTGGACCTCTCTAATAGTTGAGGGTCTTTGTACATCTGCGATTGAGGATAACTGGGTCGGGTTGGCCTCAATGCCCCTTCTGCTCACGATGTGTCCTAGGAACTGGCCGGAGGACACCCCGAACGCGCATTTATTGGGGTTTACACGTATCTGGTAGTACCTCAAAATATAGAAACACTCGTCCAAAGGCCCCAGATGGTCTGAAGCTTCTTTGTTCTTTACAACCATATCGTCGATGTAAACCTCCATCATCTTCCCTAATAGCTCGCCCAACATTTTGTTCATAAGCTTCTGGTAGGTCACCCATGCGTTCTTCAAGCCAAAAGGTATACGTTTGTAATAGAACAGACATTGCTCTGTAATGAATGCCGTGTGGATCTGGTCTCCCTCATATAAAGAGATCTGGTTATATCCAGGGTAGGCATCTAGGAAGCTCATCCTGTCGAATCCCACTATAGCATCGACCATCTGATCGATCTTCAGCAGGGGAAAGCTATCTTTCGGGCAGGCCTTGTTTAGATTGGTGAAATCTATGCAGGTCTGGTCATTGCCATTTTTCTTCTTTACCACTACCAGGTTGGAGACCCAGCATGGGTACACGTACTCCATGATTAGGCCGTTTTCCAGTAGTATCTTGAACTTCTTATTGATCGCCCTATTTTTCTTCTGCGCGAACCTTTGGGGCTTCTATCTGACCGGAAGAAAGTTGGAGTCTATATTCAGTCGGTGCCAGGCATGTACGGGGTCTATTTTGGACATGTCATCGTGGGACCACGTGAAGATGTCTTTGTTCTGCCTAAGGAATTCCAACAACTCGCTCTTTCCTCTTTGGGCAGCAGGACCCCGATCAAGATTACTTTCTCTGGTTCTACTTCTTTCAAAGGGACTGCCACCAGTTCCTCAATCGTGGTTTCTGACCTATCAGACTCCTCTTCAATCCGTTTCATGTACGCTGGCAGGCGGTCCTTTGATTGCTATATGTCCCCTATTGAGACGTTTGCGCTCGCATCGGTTCCCCTCAAGGCGGTCGAAAAATATTTCCTCGCAGAGGCCTGGTCTCCTTTAATGTCTATTGTGTAAGTACCATCCTTCGATTGACATCTTAGGACCTGGTGGAGGGTAGAGATGACCCCATGCATGGCGTGGATCTACTCTCTCCCCATGATGACGTTGAATAAGGATTGACAATCGATGACGACGAAATCCACGTCCAGGCATCTCTCCGCAGTACAGACCTTTAGAGTCACGACGCCCAAGGGGCTGACCTTACTGCTGTTGACGGCGAACAGTGGTTGGTAGGTCGGCTTGAGCGCACTTCGATTCAGGCCCATATTCTCGAAAGTGCTGAGGAATAGGACGTCGATGCTACTCCTGTCATCGATAAGGACCTGTCCCACCATCGCGGAGTCGATCTGCAGCTTGATCACTAGGGGGTCGTCATGAGGTAGGCGCACCGTGGCCAAATCCTACTGGGTGAAGGCGATGAGGGTGGCTGAGGCATAGCTCTCTCCCGTCATCAGGTGATTCCCGGAATGGCCTAGGCCCTTCAAGCGCTTCACCCTCTCTTGGTACTTTTTTGGTGTTTTTCCTTCTCTTCTTGACTTTGGGTCAGCTCTAGTCTGCCTATAATCATCGACACTATCCTTAGAGCCTGTTCCCCCGACCCGAAGACTTGGGTCTGCTTTCTCTTTTCCAGCCCAGCGGCATTCTCTTGGACTAGCTTCCGCCCGTCTTCACATACTGCTTCAACTTGTCGGCTTGGATCGCCATCATAACCTGCGTGTAAAGACTACGACAGTTGATGGTTTCATGCCCATGATCTTTGTGAAATTGACAGTAGTTGCTCCCGTTCTTCATGTGATCAGGAACGGTAGACTTGGGGAGATCTTTGAAAATTTTCCTATCTCTATTCTGGAGGTAGATCACATCGATCAGTGTGTTGAGATCGAACTTTAGCAGAGGGTCCTTAAACATTTTCCTCCTCTTGCTGCTTTCTTGACCGGCTTGGGCTGGGGCTCCCTATTTCGGAGTTAGCTCCTGAGCCGACGCAAGCCTCTTTAGTCCTTGTGTGGTCGGGGTTTGTGCCGGCGTCGTTATTATCACTGCAGAGGTTTTAGGCACTTTCTGGTGGCTCTCTAGCACTCTAAATACCCCTTCCAATTTTGCTAGGATATCGGTCATGTCATATGGTAAATTCAAGAACAGATGATCTGACAACATCGATCCTGGTTGTAAGCCCCTGACGAACGAGCTGGCGGCTTAGACCGAATCGGTGTTGTGTATTGAGGACATAACCTCCAGGAAACGTGACAAATATTCCCTTGGAGACTCGTAAGTGGATTGCTCTAACCAGTCTAGGTCTTGCATAGTTTTCTGCTGCTTCCGAACACCCGCGTATTGTTTTAAGAAAAATTTGCAAAAATCTTCAAACCCATTTATAGACTTCTCTGGGAGTTTCCTGAACCACAATAGGACTGGCCCTGCCAAGGTAGTGGAGAAGCTTTGCAGGTCATGGCTTCGTCTTTGGTTTCCAGGGCCATCTTCTGCTAGAAATTGTATATGTGGTCGAGGGGCTGGGTCTTTCCCTCGAACGGTCTGAAAGTCGGGGTCATGAAGTCTTTCGGTTTGGGCTTTAGCCGAATCCAATCAGCAAAGACCGTTTGGTTGATCCCACGCACGGTCTGTTCTGCTAGATCATCGAGGATCTGGTTGTGATGGGCCCCGAGCCTCTTACTCAGTTCCGCTATCATTTCCTATTTCCAGTCGAGGAGCGCACCTTCTGGGCTCTTCTGGTGTCATCTGTCTACTGCCGTTCCTGCTGGAAAGGCCTTGTCTAACTTTGTCGTTCCCTTTATATTCGCAATCTAGGTGGGACAGGGACTTCCCTTGGCGGTTGCTGACCCCTAGGCTCTTGTTGGACCTCTTCGTCAAAGTCTTCCCTTCCCTTGCTCCTGGCCTCACTTGCCAATAACTCTTCAAGGTGGGCATTATCTCTACGGACTTCTGCAACTTCATCTCTTAAACCCAAGACGGCTTCATGGTCTCCGCCTTCCTATTTGCTTTTGTCAAGGCGGCAAATATTTGATCCAGCTTTTGTTCCAAACTGGGTTGTGCTTCCTGGGAGCTTCCTTCGGTATCGGGACGTATGCTTCTTGTCGTCATTCTTAAGGGTGCCATCCAATATCGTATGGCTTCTTGTTTAGGAAGAGCGTTGTCGCGAGACTCTTGCTCTTTCTTTCGCGCCCTAAGTTCCCACAGATGGCGCTAAACTGTTGGTGCAGTTTCTATCAGCTGTCTACGTGTCTCCGAACTACTGATGCTGTATCTACCAACTGTCCATGTATATTCGCTATCCCAGAATGCTTTTGACTTTCAGTCGGATCGGAAAGGTGGGAGTGGCCACCTGCAAAAACTCTCCGATGTTTAAGTCAAATATTTACCCCTAAGATTTTGTAGCNTATATATATAGTCCTAGAACTGAGAACCTTCTGGCTCTCAATCCCAAGATTGAGTATATTTTCTCATCATGACTTACTTCAGAAATCATGGGTCGTAGTTACCGTAATTTTCCTTGCATCGTCGTGACCTGCTTTCCACCGTCTCCTATGGCTCGAGCCTAGTGGAGACGAGACTTTGACAAATCACCGTCCTGTTAAGATGGTCTGTCAAATGCGCGCATCTACCCAGGATTGCATTAAATATCATGTCTAGGTCTGGAGCAGTGCATTACCTCCAATGATCTTCTGGCGGAAGACCCTCGAGGCTCCTGACCCCCAACTGTCGAGATAAGAATTAGATTGGGCCGAATCCGTTCAGGGTCTGGGATGGATTCGGCCCTGGCCTCCGACAGCTCACGGGCCCATACGGTATCACGTGCGACTCGTGTGGTTTTAGGCAGTACTTCTGGACACGTGTCGGACGGCATACCCCTTGCCACCTGTTTCGCCACTTAACCGTCTACATGGTTGAGTGAACCCCACACTTAACTAATATTTGACCGTTAGAAATAAGACATGAAAGGGAAAAAAAAAAAAAAAAGCAAAGACTGAAAAAAGAAATAAAAGGCACTTTTGGTCATCATTTTATCACCAAGGCTCAAGAAAGTCGAAGATTGCTGCCAAATAAGGAGATTTTGGTAACACAAGTCCATTTGAGCTGAAATATTGCCTCTTCTTTACCAGACATAATAACATTTTCAACTAGAGTCCACCAAATACTGTTAAATAGTTGTTCAGATCCTTCATTATGATTCCAAATTTGACATTATATAATACTCGTACAGTACAACTTTTATGTTCCATTCCTAGAAAATGGCCCAAAAGCTTTCTTAATTGTTTATGTCATTTATTTATTTACTTCATCTGAAAGGTGTTTTTTCCTCTCTTTTTTTTCGAAAAAAATTATTATGAAATTAATATATAATTGGCAGACTAGAATTCCACTCTTTCCTCACATTTATATAAATTCTTGAAAATCATAGACTAATTGACCTAGACTCAATCGGCAAAAATACAGAAATATAGTCTTTATGGGAAATTTGAAATTATGATTAACTTCTTCTTCTAACCGGATGAAGCTAAGAATTAGGAGATGAGATTAGCCTACTAATCAATAATTAATCCATTTCAGCATTTTTTAGTTTTGCTACAACTATAGCTTTAATAAGTGCTAGACTAGACACATTATGATCTTAATAGACAATCGTGATGGGTCAAACACAAAATGCATCGATCTTATCTTTTTTTTTTTTGGGTGAAAAAAACGTCATTATCTTATCTATCACAACACTTGGAATAATACCAATAATGCAAATAATAAAGTCCGAATGATTATTGCTTTTTCAAAAAGAAAAATATCACAATAAAAAGAAAGACCGAAGAAAAGGACAAGTTAGACAAGCGATAACATCTTTTAGTGTCTTTTTTCTTCGCACCTAATCATTTTCTACTTTCTAGATATTGGAGTTTTGTCTTTTCATACGCTCCAAATCATCTTAGGTTCAGTGCATTATTTTGATCATCCTTTTTTCGTCCAAAACCTTATGCATTGCATTATTGGCTAAGCAATGTTGTATTTTTCCTGGAAAGGAGTGGTAATAATGCATTTTTTTCCCTTTCATTTGCCTTTCTTAAATATTTGAATAAATTTACAATGCATTTTAATCCGTGGCATTGCATATGCTTTCTTCACAGTAGCAACCTATTTTCAAATATTTGATAAATTATAGCACGTACCTTGCAAATATCTTCCTTCAATGAGATTTGGATATATAAGAGTAATCGGGTTATTAGAATATAATTACTATTCTTATATTTAACTTTTCTTTTGCATACTTTTTAAGAGAATGGATTGTGAGGTCTTTATTAATTTATTTATTCTAGAAATATCTGCACATAATTATGAAGAATAAGAGAGGGAAAAAAAAAGAAAAAGCAAAAGAAAAAAAGCGGAATTAGTAAATTAAAAATAAAATGTGCTCAATGCATTTACATGAATTATCAAAATAAACCCATTTTCTTTTATTTTGAAAATAAAAGATTCAAAATATAAGATAAATACGATTTCGATGCATTATTTTCTTTTTCTTTGAAATCTATGTTGTTCCATTGAATACGAGATTAATTAGATATATATATATATAATGAAAATTAAGTTAACCCAGAGACAAAAAAAAAAAAAAGGACAGTATCCGTTCTTGGAAATTCCAAGAATGAAAGTGAAAATTGAAAATGAAATTTGAGTTTCTTTCAATATAAAAATTTATTTATTCATACATCAAAAGACAAAGTTATCCCGTTTTCTCGCCAACAATACCGAAACAATCAAATCAGAAAAGGATAATTGAAAAGATGCTCAACATCCATCATTTTTCCATAGGATAGACCATAATGGCTATACGTAACCCATGTATTAATTATATATATAAGACACACTAAATCTTTGCCATGAAAAATAAGACTCACTTATCAATGTCTTCAAAATTAATCTTAATTGTCGTGTCACACATGTAAAATTATTTAGATATTTTATTTTTTTAATAAATTTTAAACTACTTTAGTCACTACTACTGGTTCCAATCCTAACCCTAGCGGCAGCACTCTATTTGACTAGGGTTAAAAAATTTCGACCGTAGTCAAACTTATTCGGCCATCTCTCTCGATTGTTCCAATTATTTATCAATCGGTGGCTAAAAAATTTCAACCCAAATCAAACATTTTCGACTAGGATTGGACCACCGTTGGACCGTAGTCGAATAATTCAACTAGAGTCGAAGTCATTCGACTGATATTCGACTAGCGTTCGACCGTAGTCTAAACCAGTCGAACATAGTCAACCGTCTTTCTAGTGCAGTCACTTTTAAATTTTTCAACTAGGATCGAGTCAGAAGTAATTTTAGAATTCCAAAATATTCATTAAATGACATGACAATAAAAGTTTTATTTTTGTAAATAGTGTATAAATTGTCTCTTTCTTCATCATATGTATTAAAAGATGGTCAAGATTGATAATCTCTTTAATTTTATAGGGTGTGTACATGTTATTCTTTGACTATTCTAATGTTTTTATTTATTTATTTATTTATAAGTCATTCACCACTTATTAGTTTTTTTATTAATAAAAAAAATACACAAATACAATTATTTATTTGTTAATAAACTATTCCTTTATCGTTAAATAATTAACTTCTCTAAATTATTAATTTTCCCTAGTTCTAATACTAATAGTATTGATTTATAAAGATTTTAATGTATACGGGAACCAATTTCAACATACCAATAAAAAATTGAAATAGCTAAGCCACATGCATAAAACACAAAGTTTCATTAAAGCTGGAAAAAGCGAGAAGAAGTGAAAATAGCTAGACTTGAGAACTCTTCATTTTCTGTGGAGCAATATTACTGCAAGTATAGCAAAGGTTGATCTTAGTAAAGGAACACCAAGATGAAACCAACTTAATTAAAGTTTTGTATGTATCTTTCCTCTCGAGTCTTATCATTAATTAGAGGTATTTCAGAGAAAGATCACGCCATTTTCTTGTAGCAATATATATGTCTTTGTCAATTTTCAGATTTGTGGCTCTGAAAGTCCTAAATATTTTTTACTTGGTGACTTTCTGTTCCCTAAAGAAAAATAAACTTTTGAAAATCTCCCTGAATTGAAAACTTATTGGCAATAAAGTATTTCTTTTTTCTTAAGTGCTGTCAAATTGGCAATGGAAAGTAACTTAGATGTAGGGAACGGAAAACATAACGGATTTTTTAATTAAAAATTGGAGATAATATATTTAAAAAAAACACAACTACGATTTACTAATATCAAATAAAATATTTTATTTGTGTATTTTTAAAAAAATTAAAGTTAAAATTTTTGAAGGCAAATATTTTTAACATTTGAAATTGGATAACAAAATTTGGAAAAATAATTTTTGAGTGTTTGAAAATTGTTACAATTAGATTACTAAGAGGTTACAGAACACTCAATGAATTGAGCTTTTCTCGAAAATTTTGAAACAATGAACCTCTTTTGCTTTAGTTGTAAAGACATTTGGGTCTTTGAAACTGGTTTCTGTCACCTATAGACACAAGATTTCTAAAAACTAGGACCTTTTATTTGCTAGACAACCCATTAATAAGTCCGAAACTGGTTAGAATGACCCATTTTTGTTTTCAACTACTGCAAACACAGGGCACAACATGTGATATATAAATTGATAATATTTAAATAGTATATTAAAATTATAATTTAATCATATTTATCAATTGAAGTTTACAAACTCACATGTTTCGGTATTAAAAATTTAATAAAAAATTTCCGTAACTTTTTACCAAATACATTTTCTCACTAAATTGTCAGACTATTTTATCAAAGGTAGGTATCCAGTCCTGGACTAAAAAGCTTAGTCATAGGTTTGTCAGGAAATTTGGGAGTTTATCTTCTGAACATTGCGGAAAAGAAGAGTTTTTCTTCTTTTTTTTTTTTTAACTCGATTAGGTTGTCGTTGTTGTTGACTTTTTTTAAAAAACTTTTTCTTTTGTTTTTTTTTTTTGATTTTATTGCATTTATTTTCATTTTCCTGATTTTTTAATAATTTTTTATGTTTTTAAAAATAATATAATATTTCAGAAAGTGACACGTGTCTTCTGAGGTAACACTTAAAAGAGAAAATAGACTGTTGTTGTGTCTTCTGAGGTGGTACTTAACAGAGAAAATAAGCAATGGTTACAAAATTTGACAGAAGATACTACTGCCGTCAAGAAAAAATATTGGATATATAAATATAAATTTTGACTATAAAGATGGACTTTTGTCACAATTTCCTCAATTTAAAATGAGGATAACTACTTAAAGCATTTTTAAAAATGGACATTTAGCTAATATTTTCTTTTTTTTTTGATACCATTCCCTAAAAATAGATAAACTTAAGAGATAAAAAAGGAATATATTCTCTCTTTTATTTTCGATATTCTTAGCATGTTCATAAAAGAAAAAAAAAAAACAAATATGAAAATAGAGTTGGAAAATAATTATGCCAAAAAAGACTCACGTGTTTTGCATGTGAACTTCGTTTTTTATTGTCAATTTAACAATATGAGAAAAGAACTTTTTTTAAAAATATAAACGGGTTTCTTAAAAGAATATCACTAATTGAAGCTAAAAGCTTCAAATTATAATGTAAGTATAAGGATTGCGATTTCAAACTCTTAAAAAAAGGAGACAAAAATGGATCACAAATACAATTAAAAACAAATATGTGAGCTATTCTGATTCTTTAAGAGAAATAGATAACAGGGACTACCAGCAATTTATTATCTTCAACACTTGCTCTTGATTGCGTTCTTGGCAGGATAGACTATATGAGGCCAACACTAATTGAGATCCATGTCTGTGAAAAAGAAAAGAAAATAAATACTAGCTACTAAACATATCTTCTCAGATTTAAGATTTAGATTAGACTAAAATCTACACAGAATATAATACTATAAACTAGATTTAGATTTGGATTTATTAAAACTGAAAAGGAAAAAGAAAAAAAGAAGTAGAGAGACAAGGAGGAGGAAGAAGAGGGTGAGAAGAGGAGGTTAGAGAATGAGAATGGAAGATCTCCTTTCCGATCTCTATGCGGGATTTCACTGACTTTTTTTATTGGAAGGAGATGTAAGTAGAAAGAAAGAGAGGCGATTGGATGAGATCTCGTTGTAGTAGAACACTTTTGTTTTTCACGATATGAGAAAAGAACTTAATGTCCCTAAATTTTAGTTTAGGGTGACTTTTGAAAGTTCATTTTTGAAAGGACCAATTGTCACAAAATAAAAATTCATTGAGCTTTAGTACCACAAATCTCAAATTTTACATTAAATATATCAACTTACTATAATGGTAAATTAGCTTCTACACTTGGTCTAAAAATTGATTGATTCTAACATTTACTTAGATCATTATCCAGTTAGTATTTTTTTTTTAACTTATCTATCGACATTTTTTTAGCTATTGGATCATTATCTAACTGCTACAATGATTTAAATAGTTAGAGAAAAATAATAATAATAAGGAGTTATTTGTAAAAAAAACCCCTCAAACATAGCCTTTTTGCTAATTTAAGTTTGTCTTTAGAATGGTGCAAAATTATATTTCTACATTTCAAAGATTTAAAAATTTGTAGATTCTGTATATAAATTAACTAACAAACTTCTTACTAAACATGAAATTTGAATTGATTTCTGCTGACCAAAACAAAATATTTATTGAAAATAACTTAAAATGATTAGCACAAATTATCCAATTTATATACAAAGATTACAAAAAAATCATATTTAAAAGTATTTTTTTACGGTTATCCCTAATAATAAATGCGCATTATTTGAGATTCTTTCACTCTCTCTACTATTTACTATTAAAAAACACATGATAAATTTTAATTAAATAAAACAATATCTATAAATACATAAAAAAAGAAAAAAAAAGCTACTAGAGTGATAATGAGCACCATCGGTCCCTCGTATCATTATTTTTATTTAAAAGATTCAATAAACAAACCATTTTTAAAACCACTTATAAAAACGAACACCATTCTTTCTGTATGCTCAGTGATATGCAGACAATATTTACTCGATACTAGCTCACTTCTCAATGTATATACGCATTATATAAGTAATTATTGCAAATGTCCCTGTTTTACACTTCATCAAGTAAATGTCCTTCAAAAAAAAAAAAAACAAAAACTTTTCATAGCCAAATAACCGAATAAATCAGTTTTTACATTAATAACATGTTTACCTGCATGGATTACGTAATGGAGAGCAATTGAAAAGAGAGAGGAGAAAATATTTCTTTTTTATTTTATTTTATATGTTTACAAATTAAACTCAAAATTGGACTGTTATTTTCCCAGTTGAAGCCCAATTAGGGCCCAAAGAGTTTAGAAACAAATATTAGATTGGAGTTCTATTATTTTCAGCCTGGGGCACTAGGCGATGCAACTAAAACGATGCTGAGAGTCAGAGGTACAGTGCCTTTAGAGCTTATTTCCCGCCATCTCGCCATTCAAAAAAACCCCATAAACATAATAAACCCCAGCAAAAACCCACATCAACCTCTCCCTGAAAAGCTACTATCCCTCTTGAAAATATGTTTTTCGATCAAAAAACTCAGAGAAATTCACACCCAGATGCTCATAAGCTCCATACAAAAGCCCAATTTCCTTCTCTCCAAAGCCATTGATCTCAAGGACTTCACCTACTCTTCCCTGCTTTTCCACCACATCCCCGAACCCAATGACTACGCTTTCAATATCATGATCCGTGGACTAACCACGACATGGCAAAAGTACGATCTTACTCTTGGATTCTATTACCAAATGAAGTCTTTAGGCCTAAAGCCGAATAAATTCACATACCCTTTTTTGTTCATGGCTTGTTCCAATCTTTCGGCGTTGAATCATGGGCGTGCGGCCCATACTTCGGTGTTTAAATATGGTTTGGATAGAGATGGGCATGTGAGTCACTCGATGATAAAGATGTACGCTAGGTGCGGTGAATTGAGGTATGCCCGGAGGGTGTTCGATGAAATTAGCGAAAGACATTTGGTTTCATGGAATTCGATGATTTCAGGGTATTCAAAGATGGGATATGCGCAGGATGCAGCGAGGTTGTTTTGTGAAATGAAGGATGCGGGTTTTGAGCCCAATGAGATGACTTTGGTGAGTGTCCTTGGGGCATGTGGGGACTTGGGAGATTTGAGTTTGGGGAGATGGGTGGAGGAGTTTGTTGTTGAAAATAAGTTAGAGCTGAATTCTTATATGGGGTCTGCATTAATTGGTATGTATGGAAAATGTGGTGATTTAAGCTCTGCAAGGAGAATCTTTGATAGTATGGTGACAAAAGATTGTGTGACTTGGAATGCCATGATTTCAGGGCAAGTAATTCTTCCTCTGCACTTAATAAGTTATATAGTTTTTCATGTGCAACCTTTTTGGTTACAAATTCTTCATTCGTTATGTCGTTAACTAAGTGAGTTACGTGGTATATTTTAATACTGATTCTTCTATACATGACAGATATGCTCAAAATGGATTGTCAGATGAAGCAATTATGCTATTTGATGGCATGAAACACGCAGGTATTGATCCGGATAAAAGAACATTGGTAGGATTGCTGTCCGCGAGTGCTTCAGTTGGGGCTTTAGATATGGGGAAATGGGTTGATAAGTATGCATCACAAAGAGGCATACAACATGATGTCTATGTTGCTACAGCGTTACTTGATATGTATGCTAAGTGTGGGAGCTTAGATGATGCACTGCGGGTTTTTGAGGATATGCCTCAGAAGAATGAGGTGTCTTGGAATGCCATGATATCTGCACTTGCTTTTCATGGTAGAGCCATGGAAGCCATATCCCTTTTCAAACGCATGATTGATGAGGGTGGGGCTGCTTGCCCGAATGACATCACTTTTGTTGGAGTACTTTCCGCTTGTGTGCATGTTGGTTTGGTTGATGAAGGTCGTCGATGGTTTAATTTGATGAGCTCATCATTTGGCCTGACCCCAAAAATAGAGCATCATTCTTGCATGGTTGATCTTCTGGCACGCGCGGGATATGTACAAGAAGCTTGGAACTTCATTGAGGAAATGCCCGAAAAGCCAGATGAAGTTTTACTAGGGGCATTACTTGCTGCTTGTCAGAAATGCAAAAATGTAGATGTTACCGAGAAGGTAACTCAGCTTCTTCTAGAGTTGGAGCCTTCGAACTCTGGAAACTATGTTATCTCATCAAAGATATATGCAACGTTAAATAAGTCGGAAGACTCAGCTAGGATGAGAGTATTGATGAGACAGAGGGGAGTCAGTAAGACTCCTGGTTGTAGCTGGATTGAGTTTGAGAACCAACTTCACGAGTTTCATGCTGGAGATCTCTTACATGATTGTTCAACAGGGATGCACCAAGTATTTAAATTGCTAAATGAGGATCTGAAGAGGGAAGGGTATGCTCCAAACCTTAATGTTGTGTGAAGACATACAGAAATGTGGTTTTTTGTCACTCACGAACTTGTCACTCAAACAGAAAGTTGGGTATCATCCTATTGTCAGGTTGGTTATCTCAAGCAAATGTACTTACGTTTTCAATCAAGTTTTTTGGGCTAGGGAGGATTATTGAATGAAATCAGTTACTCTTTTTTATTTATTTATTTATTATCATTATTTTTATTTTCTACATTTTATGTCTCTTTGCCTTTGTGCAAGATGATTAAACTAAGACTATTGCTGCCCATTTAGTTTCCTCTCTCTCTCTCTCTCACGCACATATCTTTTTAGTTAAAAGGAAGTTGGTTTTCAAATCAAGGCGAACCTTGAATATCATAAAATTAGTTTATACTGTACTCTGTTTTGGTAATTTTTCTTTATTCAGCTTATTTGCAGGCTTCTCTGTCTATTGTAATTCAGAAATAATATATTGACATGATTTGTGGAATCTGGAGTAGCAAAAGAAACCCGTTGCAGCTTTAGTTTAAGATTTTGCATCCGTCAAAGTTACCTTCCTAGCCAAATTTATTATGTATCTTTTAGTATTTGTTCCTATGTGGTAAATTTATTAGGATGTTGGTATCTTAGTTAATTACTGTATATGCGCATTTCATGGTCTTGCTCACACTTTTTGCTCAGCCTCTTAATTTCTCTCTCCATCCGTACTTTTTTACCTTTAAAGATAATACAGGGTTGTTCAACTTTGTTGTGCAATAAGCATTAGAAACTTGGTTATCACTTTTCCAGATAATTCTGGTTTGTTTGAATAAGAAGAGTAGAGTTGGCTTTTAACATTACACGTGCGTTTTGCTTTTACCTTTTTTTTTTTTTTTTGGGAAATGTTTTGCTTTTGCTTTTGCTTTTTTTTTTTTTTTTTTTTTTGGGACTGTTTGTATTGGTTGGACATTCCCTCACTGGAAAGAACCAACATCCAAGGACTTTTGAAGTTTTCCCCATGTGTAGAGTTTAGTGATACAAATAAATAGGGGAATATTTGTTCTTTTTTATTATTCATTTTAACTTATCTACTGCTGGACGTTTGGAACAGATTCAGTCATCTGCGTTGATAGTTTTATTTCTTGTTTGTATCTACTTTACTTTTGACTATAATTTCATTGATGATTGTTCTTTCCAGAACCAAATCTTGGTGATGCCGTGACGGAGCTTAGACTTAAAGAAAACTAAGATTCAGTAGCAGTTATTGGTGAGTTCCATGTCATTGCTGCACAAGAAGAAAAGCTATTTATCTAGCAATGGTTCTTGCAATGAGTAAACTGATTCTAGAACCTCATACTGAATACCTTCTCTTATCAACCAGAACTTCATGTCTCGGGAAATTATAGGAAATGCTCTCGACTTGAACTAACAGTAGCAGCTCAGTTTACCGAACCAATTAAGTTCAAGAGCAAAATGGGAGACTATTATAGTACAGGTTTCCTTTCTTAAACTGGTGCTCGCCCAAAAGGAAAAAAAAATGTACTGGTACTTAAAAACCTTCACAGGGGAAGGAAAAGATACTGATATCTTGATTGTGCTTTGAAAAGGAAAATAAATGGCATCGCATGTCTCTTCTATTGAAACTGAATTATATTTTTTTATAATACATTATTTTGGCTGGCAATAATGACACAGAAGATTGCGTTGATATCCATAATACTACCATGCTCTTGAAGGAAGTAGTTAACAGCACCTATTCAACAACAATGTCCAATAGGTTTCCACCACAACTAGCCCCACGCTCATTCTTAACACAACATCTCTCCCTTGATTGTCTACAGCACCCAACAATATCTGTTTTCTTTGGATTCATTTCTGATATGCTGGTTCTGAAACCAGTCTCCAATTCGTCTCGTTTACTAGCACATAGATTCCCCATCTGCTTGCAGCAGCCACCTGTTTCCCTCTTTGAACTTTTATAGGCATCAATAACTGTAGCTTCCACAAAGTTTGTGTCCAATGAAATAACATTGGCTTCACAACAGATGAAACCACTAGGAGCCCCTCCATTTTTCGCACGACACTCTGAACTAGTTTTGATTGTTCTACTTTGCTCCTTTTTGTTGCAGCATTTTTGTGTGCAAGATTTGGAGCTGCATTGACTGTCATTTGTCTGGCAAGTACTTTGTTTTGAAGATGAATCATATGAGCTCGTAACATTTGCGATCTTGTCACAACATTCATCGGTGCACTTCTTTACTTTGCAAACCTGTTTGCTGCTTCCAACTTGCCCGCAAGTTGAGCCTATGATTTTTGCCTTACGAGGGGCTTTGTAGCAGCATTCATTGTCACAATTCTTTGTCTCGAGAAGCCCATAACCTTTATTGTATCCATGTTGTTTGTTAACAAGATTTTCACTTTCCTCATTTTTACATGACAGTGAAGAGAAAGTCCCATACTCGGACCTGGAAAATCCTCCATCATGTTTTGGGCTGTTGTTCAGAAGTAGCATACTGTTAAGAATCACAATTAAGCATGTCCCAACATCAGTTAGAACAGCTGCCCAAATAAGTGGATAGCCTGCAACTGCTAATGCTAGTATAACACTTTTGGTAGTGATGGAGATAGTGACATTCTCAATGAGTTTTCTAAATGTTCTTTTTGCCAGACGAACAGCTTTTGGAATCTTCTGGATATCATTTGACATTAGAATCACATGTCCTGTCTCCATAGCCAGTGCTGAACCAGAAATTCCCATAGATATGCCAATATCTGCCACAGCTAGAGCAAGAGCATCGTTTATTCCATCTCCGATCATTGCTGTTGGTCCATCCTTCTTAAACTCTTCGATGAATTTTGCTTTCTCTTCAGGTAGAAGTTCTGCGTGGATAATGTCTAGAGAATGGTCCAACTAAACACAAAACTAAGCAAATCAGTATAGTATCGGCCTCATTCACAGGCCTGCAAGTAGGTCAATGACAGCTAAAATCTTTAACCAAAATAAGTGAGCCAAATCCATAAGTATCTTTATAAGGCCAGAGAATTACTTTGGAGAAGAAAACTCCCAAAGGGTGGGTTAGTTTAGTTTGATAATAGGACATAAAAACTTAGTAACCGGATTTGCACCTGATCATTTGCAATCATGGCTGCTGCATTACTATCCCCAGTAAGCATAGCAGATCTAATGCCTAGTTCCTTCAGCTCTTCGATTGCCTCTAAGGCCCCAGATCGACATGTATCAGAGAGACCAAATTTCCCAACAAGAGTTGCTCCACAAAATATGAAGCCATTTGTTTTGCCACTCATTCTTTGGACAACATCAAATGAATCTGAAAATTCACCAACGTAGAACTAAATTTTGATATTGTAAACATGGGCAAAAATGAATATAGACGGAGAAACAACATAAAGCTTCATAATTTTGCAGCTCGAAATACGAAACATAGAAATTGAAGTGAAAGAAAGGTAAACCTCTTTTGCAACCAGCTCTCAGACCAATTCTCCAGTTTCCAATATAGATATCTTCTCCATCAATTTTCCCAAAGACTCCTTCCCCAGGAAAAATTTGAAAATCCTTCACATTTTCAGGCTTTGGTTCAATGGAGTGTAATGTTCCGTGGCCAACAAGTGCAGCTGCCATTGGATGACTTGACTTAGTCTCAATGCTTGAAACCCTTCACAATTTCAAAGGCATATTTCAGTTTCCATTAATAGTAAAGAATCTTTATGGATTTCAATTATAACTTCTATTTCTTTCTAACACTTCTTGATCCATTTAAGCAGTGGCCGAGCTTGCTTACTTGTATGTTTCATCAAAGAAACAAATCAATTTAATCAAAGTTACCAATAGAGCACTGTGTTGAAGCTGATTTCATCCGTTACAGGCTGAAAATCGGTCACCATAAACTCTCCCCTTGTTAGTGTCCCAGTTTTGTCAAAAGCTATAGTTTTGACCTTTGCGAGAAGCTCAAGATAGTCACCTCCTTTGATTAGAAGTCCAGTTGTGGCTGCCTTTGAAAGTGCACAGAAAATTGTCACAGGAGTGGAAATGACAAGTGCACATGGACACGTGCTTACAAGAACAACCAATGCCAAATGAAACCAGTACTCTTCATTTCGAGCTCTTAGTGCAGCTGGAATAACAGCAAAACTGGCTGATATTAACACAACCACTGCAGAAATCACAAAAAGGAGAGGTAAATAAGAAGTAAATGAACGATAAACTAAATTAAAAATACATATATATAGAGTTTAAGAGGGGTTATTTAAGCCTGGTCTAGGTGTTTTATGACTTCATTTAGCGCTGACAGCTAATCGAGTTTAAGTCTCTTTTCTATGAGCAAGTGATTTCTCTAAAGTGTCATCTGGATCGAGTTACTTCTTGTTCTTTAGAGAGATAAGCATTTTTATCTCTCAAAGACTAGCAAGAAATACCTTTTCTTTACAAAATTTCAAATTGTCTTTAGATCTTTATGACAGATAAACCCACCAAATATCTGTAACTCCACTACTTTTGTCTTTGGGAATTTTCTCATGTATATATGAAATAAATGTGCAATTATGGTTGAGACTAAGTTTCTTCATGAAAAAGTTGATAAAGTTAGCATCTATTTGGTACTGAAATTGCAAGATTGTTGGGAGTAATTTACCAGGAATATAGTACTTTGTGCAGTCGTCAATAAACCTTTGAGTTCGAGACTTCTTATTATGTGCCTCTTCGACGAGCTTTGTCATCTTTGCCACCACAGAGTCTTTGGCTAAGGCAGTAGTTTTAACACTAACATAACCTGGTAAATTAACAAGAAGAAAGTCTCAAACCATTAAGCACAAAAATCGCTTAATCATTAGCTAAACCAAAAAACTGAGGGAAAGAAGGATTGGAAAAGCTAACCATTTAGATTGATAGTGCCTGCCCATACAGTAGAATCCAATTCTTTGGCAACCGGAAATGACTCTCCAGTCATCATCTTTTCATCAACTTCACATTTTCCTTCGACAATAATTCCATCAATTGGAATAGCCTCACCAGCCTTGACTGCTATGATAGTGTTCAACTCAACAGAATCGACATCAACCTGTTCGCCAGTTTCAGCTATTGTTGCTTTCTGAGGAGCCATGTTTGTTAAAGCTGACATGGTGGCCATGGCCTGTAATGTGTGACGCATAAAAATGCACCCAAAAAGAGAAGACGAAAAAAAGACACAGAAGACAATTCTATACTCCTACATACTGATATGTATAGGTAGAACATTAGATTTTATTTGAATACCTTGTAACTTGCTCTTGTTTCAAGCCACTGAGAAATGGAGAACAGAAAGACAATGGTTCCTGCTTCCCAATAATCTTGCAAAGCAAGAGTTCCTGCCACTGGAGAACATCATATGAATTGCGTATTAGTATGAACTATTGAGAAGTTATTAGCTAGCAGTCTTTTGTTATTTCCTGTTGTTATTATCTAATTACTTATTGAACTCTGTAATGATCTGCCTTTATTCCTCCGTTCTAGTCATACCATGTCAGTGCATACAATACAATACAATATAATACAATGATATATGTTGTCTTGAGAGACTAGAACATTGCACAAGGTACAGCCAATAACAAAAGTTTGCAACATTGATATAACATCAAAATCAAATGGGGTATCTCTTCTACAAGTAAAGCATGCTATGTATTATCACTAATATGTTTAACCTCAAACCAACAAATGTTTATTCTAAAGTCTTCACATGACTTTGATAGTCACAAGAATTGGATATATTGACAAATAAGTAAAATTAAAATATCAGACATATACACTATACATATTTAGATATACCTGCCAAGAGAACAAGAACGTTTATATTAAGGGTGAGGTTCCTTACGGACGCAAAACTTCTAATAATAATGGAGGGAGCACCAATGAGAACCGAGCCAAGAGCCAACCAGTCAAAGGGAGGATACACAAACTTGAAAAACGACATTGCTAGTAATAGTCCACATGCCATGACTGATGAGGCTGGCCATTTGTTTTCCGAGTACTTGTCATCTCCTCTAGGCTTAACACTAGCTTCCAACCTTGCTTTATTCAGCACTTCAACTGTCATATAGGCAAAATATCAATACACACACATATGTATGTATATACACGAATATATTCATAGCTTATAATTAAGCTTTAGATCAGATGATTTAGATGCTAATTAAGTTATTGGGACAATAATAATAATAGTGCATATATGCATCTCGAGCTTGGGAAAAAGTGTTTGTTTATTCATACCAATTTGAGTCTCGGAAAGGAGGCGAGAATCATGGAAAACAATGAGAGTTTTGGTTGGGACAATGACAGAGATGTCTTTGACTCCATCAAGAGGCTCAATAAGTCTCTCAAGCAGTGCAACTTCTGATGCACAGCACAGTCCCAACACTTCAAAGTAGCTTTTCTTCATCTTCTCTTGGCTCATCTCTTCTCTCTCACTTCTAACGATTTGGTTTAGTTTGAGAGTTTTGCAGGGTTTGGACTTTTGGCTGCTGCAGTTTTACATTTCCAACTTCAATGGTGGTTGACTCTATTCTTTTATTACCATTACTATTATTATGGTTATTTGAGGCAGGTGGGTACTGGGTATTATTTACTGTTAATATAATAGTTCTTCTTCTTCTTTTTTTTTTTTTTTTTTTTTTTTCCGCATATTTTCGCCCAAAGTTTTTCGTCAATTGGGCATTGGGTCCTTAATTTTTTTTTCTCGACAATTAAGTCCTTATATTTACAAATCAATTGCAATCTCATGATTCTCATCCCATAATTAACATCTGTTAAATTATGGACGAAAATCACAGTGCACTACACGTGACCGGTTTATAAAGGGCATTATTAGGAACTTTGGAAAGTTTAACGGATTAGAGGGAACAAGAAATGTTTAAGTTAAAAAATTCACACTAGTTCAAAAATGACAAAATGGACATTTTATAGATTCAAAAAAGAGAATCATTTATTTATTTATTATTGTGAGACAGTAGTACACTACAGAAAAAAGAAACTAAAATGACTCACTAAAAGTTAAAAAAAAATGAAGAGAAGAGCAAAAAATAATTATAATAATACCGGATTATGTATTTGTTTGAATAAAGGAAAACAAATTAAAAACATAAATGCTACACATAAAAACTAATAGAAAAATCATTTGATTTGAATATTCTATTTTCAAAGTAAAATAAAAAACCCAAAAAAAAAAAAGTATATGTTGAAATGGGCAGAAAATGCCTAAGACAGAGAAAACAGAAACGAGTTCTACAAAGACAAACACCCCCCCAAAAAAAAAATCATGGGAATAGATAATCTGTAGGAGGTGTTTTTTGGTTCACTATTTGTTTAAATTTAGTTTTAAGAGCACGTGCCTTACGCATGTGGCTCCCGTTATTTTTTTTTTTCTAAAGATATTAACAAAAAATTATATTCTTTTACATTTTTTTTAAGGAACACTTTATTAATTTATTTCAAAATGCAAGAAATCAAATTGTGTTAATACTTAAGTTGAATTCTGTGTGCAAGCCTTTTTCTTTTCAAATCATAAGGACAGAAATCATTTTCGAAAAAATTATGAAAAGAAAAGAATAAACCTCACAAATTGTTAGATGATTCCTAAACCATTAGATTTTATTTTGAGTTAAAATTTCTCTTGAAAGTCTCTTACACAACAAGTCATGTTAGCAACATTCCTAGACTTCTTAATCGCAACTTCTTAATTGCGTCCCAACAAATGCGTGCATGATCAGTACTCCTCGCTCGATGTTTCCTTCAAAGACCGGAGCTTACTGCTTTTGAAATCGTTCATAGTATGGCTCTAGCAATGAAGGTGCCACTGGTTCCACTTGTGCTTATGGTGGTGGTGGCGAAGAGGTTTCGGGTTTTCAAATCAAGGCGAACATTTTGAATATCTTAAAATTATTAATTTACACACTATACTATATTTGGGTCACTTTATTTATTCAGCTTCTCTGGCTATTTTAATTCAGAAATATTAATTGATATGATTTTTCTCATAAGAGAAGGGAGCCATCAAACTACAGTTGTAGAGTTTAATCTAAAACATGTTGGAAAAATAGATGTGTTACACTATTTTGATTAGTCATTTTGAGACAAACTTATGAGTGGAACCTACTATATATTAGTGAGAGGTCAATGTTGGTCCGTATTCTTCTCAGCGAATGCTTGAAATTTAAGTATTTACTCGCTCAAAATGATAATGAGGTGAATGAGAAATTATCACCCAAAATGAGCTAAGTGAGAAAAAAAAAAAAGTGAGATTTTATTAAAGTCTCATAAAGAAAAGGAACATAAACTAAGAGGCATTTATATAGAGTTGTCTAACTTTTAGTTAGTAACTTGTAAGCTGAGAGACTCTTTCTTGAGTACGCACACAGGAGGGTGCGAATTACAGGCAGACACGGGTAACATGCGCTTATGTGCAGGCACAAATGTGAGACCGAAAAGATCACTCCGAATGGGGCCTTGTTTTGCACCTTCAAATATATATTTTTTTCTATCTCAAGGCCCAAAGAAGATTTCGGAATAGTTTTTGTAACTTCAGAAATTGAATGGGCATGTGTAACAACTATTTTTTAATGGTCATAAACTTCTTTAACATCCAAAATATTTGGTAATTATTTGAAAAAATTGCCAAAATATTTTGGCTTTATGGATAGATTTTCTGGCAAATTCCCTTGAAGCCTATAAAAGGAAGGCTTTTCCTCTCATTTCAATATACCAAAAACATTTTTCAGCTTATTTCTCTCTTCTATATTCTCTATATGGTGGTTAAGAAATAGTTAGTTAGTAGTTAGAGAGTTTTTGAGTTCTTTCTTTTTGGTGTGATTGAATTCCCTTGAGTTCTAGTAATAGAGTTTGGGTATTACTCAATTTGTTGAGAGTAGCAAGTTGGTACGGTGCTACTATTCGTGAATCATTTTATCTTGAGAAATAGACTCTGTTGGCATTCCTCTAAGTACCCCAATGAGAAGGCGTAACTGTTTTAAAGAAATTGTGTGAAACGCAAGACTCGGTTTGACTTCTTTAAACGCCTTTGTTGTTTTTGGTTATTACTATCGTGATTATTATTATAGTAAATTAATTAGGATTTATTTTGCTAATAGTAGTTAAATAATCGTGATTTATTTTTTACATCATATATTATAATGAAATTATCTGTAATTTCTCCTTATTTAATATTACAAGAATATTCATATTATTGATATAATATTGTTGTATTCTTTATTTCTAGATTTATTATTACTTGCAATAATTTTCTTACAATCTTAAAACAGTTATATACTTTGATTTGTTATTGCTCTATATGATATATCTGGAATTATATATATATATATACAATATATGCTTTGATCTGTTATTGCAATAATTTTCTTACAGTTATCTGAAATATGTTTTTTTTTTTCTATCTCAAGGCCTAAAGAAGATTTTGGAATAGTTTTTGTAACTCCAAAAATAGTTTTGTAACTGCAGAAATTGAATAGGCATTGTGTAATAGCTATTTTTTAATGGTCATAAACTTTTTTAACATCCAAAATGTTTGATATTTATTTAGAAAAACTGCCAAAATATTTTTGGTTTTATGGATAGATTTTATGGTAGAATTCCCCTTAGAACCTATAAAAGGAGGGCTTTTCCTCTCATTTCAACACACTAAAAACATTTCTCAGCTTATTTGTCTCTTCCATATTCTCTCTGTGGTGGTTAAGAAATAGTTAGTTAGTAGTTAGAGAGTTTTTGAGTTCTTTCTTTTCGGTATGATCGGTAATAAAGTTTGGGCATTACTCAGTTCGTTGAGAGTAGCAAGTTGGTGCGATGTTGCTATTCATGAACCGTTTTATCCTGAAAAACAGACGTTGTTGGCATTCCTCTAAGTACCCCAGTAAGGAAGCCTAACTGTTTTAACGAAATTGTGTGAAACACAAGACTTGGTTTGGCTTCCTTAAACTTCTTTGTTATTTTTGGTTATTACTATCATGATTATTGTTATAGTAAATTAATTGTGATTTATTTTTTACATCATATGTTATAATCAAATTTTCTGTGATTTCTTCTTGTTTAATATTACGAGAATATTCATATTATTGATATAATATTGTTATATTCTTTATTTCTAGATTTATTATTACTTAGAATAATTTTCTTACAATCTTAAAATAGTTATATGCTTTGATCTGTTATTGCTCTATATAATATATCTGGAATTGTATATTGTGAT
This sequence comes from Parasponia andersonii, assembly GCA_002914805.1. Classification (NCBI taxonomy): domain Eukaryota; kingdom Viridiplantae; phylum Streptophyta; class Magnoliopsida; order Rosales; family Cannabaceae; genus Trema; species Trema andersonii. Next base: position 692,540 of record JXTB01000082.1, read on the forward strand.
TGGAGATATTTCTTTAATAAATTGTGATAATTGAATATTTACAACTTAGATAGAGGAGTTGTATATTGTGATTGGAGATATTTCTTTAATAAATTGTGATAATTGAATAATTACAATTTAGACAAATTCTATCTAAGGAGGCTAAATTTTAAGTGGGACCGTTATGATCCCTCCATAGTCTTTTCTAGGAGTTTGTCTCTTAAATAATATTTATTTATTGTAGTTTATTTCTAGAAAAAGAAATCTCTTTGGATTTACTATTCTTTTTCAGAAGTGGCAACTGAATCAAACAATACTGTTGTGGCCCAATGGTCTACTCTTGTTATGGTCCATGTGCTAGCTTCTATTGTGGCTCAAATGCCAACCCTGTTGTGACTTTAATAGTACTAGTAGTGTGCCACAGAGAGAAGTCTGAGAAGTTCAATTGATTAAACTTCAAAATATGGTGACAGAAGATGTTATTCTATCTGACTATACTAATCTTTGCAAGGTTCTTGACTGAGGAGGCTCCAAAAGCCAATGAAAATGAGTGAGACTTCCAAATCATCACTGCAGTTGATGCTTGGAAACAGTCTGACTACCTGTGTCGTAACTATATGATGAATAGTTTGACTGATTCTTTATATACTGTATTTTGTAATAAGAAGACGACAAAGAAATTATGGGAGTCACTAGACCATAAATATAAGACTGAAGATGCTAGTCTAAGAAATTTATGGTAGGACGCTTCTTAGACTTTAAAATAGTCGACTTTAAAATAGTAGTCAGTCAAATTCAAGAGTATCAATTCAGGCTGAGGGGATGATCATATGTGAACCCTTCCAAGTAGCTGCTATTATTGAAAAGCTACCCTCTATATAGAAGGATTTCAAGAGCTACCTCAAACATAAGCAAAAGGCAATGAGCCTTAAAGAGCTTATTCTTTGACTTCGCATTGAGGAAGACAATAGATGTACTGAAAAATTAGGAGCATCGTTCAATACGCCTCTGGCTAAGGCAAATATTGTTAAACATTCTCAAGGCTCTAGAGCTAAAAAAAATAAATAGAAAAAGCTAAACTAGAAGTTAGGGCCCAAAGGTAGAGTAGACAAAAAGTAGAAATTCCAAGGAAATTACTTCAACTATGAGGATATAGGTCACAAGGCTTTAGACTATCGACTTCCAAAGAATAAGAAGAATAAAGTCAATATAATGGATAAAATCACATAAGAGGTTTCTGGCATAGACCTTTGTGTATTAGTTTCAAATTGAACATTGTTGGGTCTAATCATAAAGAATAGTGGCTTGACACTGACACCACTCGGTACGTATGGTTTTTTCACTTCCCTTAAACTATTTGAGAATGGGAAGAAGCTATTTATGGGAAACTCTACCACATCCACTATCGAAGGCCAAGGTAAGGAAGCTTTGAAGATGATCTATAGGAAAGAGCTGACTCTAAACGATGTGTTGTACGTGCCGGAGATCCTCAAGAACTTAGTGTCTGGGTCGTTGCTGAATAAACATAGATCTACATAGTATTTAAGTCAAATAAAGTTGTTTTGTCTAAGAATAGATTGTATGTGGGAAAAGACTATGTATGTGATGGACTTTTTAAATTTAATGTAATGACTATTAAGCCAAATAATAATAAACTTAGCTCTTCTGCTTATTTACTTGAGTTTTCGAATGTATGGCATGATAGACTAGGACACATTAATTATGATACTTTACGTAGATTAATTAACTTAAACCACATATCTACATTTAATATTGATTCAAAATACAAGTGTGAAAACTGACTAGGTCATTGTTTCAAAGTGTTGAGAGGAACACTAAACCCCTTGATCTAATTGACAGTGACATTTGTGACTTAAAATTTGTACAAACAAGGAGAGGCAATAAGTATTTTATTATTTTTTTCGATGATAGTATAAAATACTTTTATGTGTATTTGCTCAAATCCAAGGAAAAAGCAATAGAGAAGTTTGTTCTCTACAAGAACGAGGTTGAGAATCAACTTAATAAAATAATTAAGGTGTTAAGAAGTAATCGAGGTGGAGAGTATGATTCACCCTTTCAGAAAATCTGTACACAGTATGGAATCATACACGAAACCACAACATCTTACTCGCCTTAGTCAAATGGAGTTATTGAGCGAAAGAATCGTACCTTGAAAGAAATGATAAATGTAATGTTGATATGTTCTGGGTTATCCCAGAACATATAGGGACAAACTATTTTGATAGCTAGTTACCTTTTGCATAAGGTACCCAAAAAGAAAATGGAAAAAACTCCATATGATTTGTGGAAAAGAAGAAAACCGTCTTATAATTATTTGCAAATATGGGGATGTCTTGCCAAAATGGCCGTACCAACACCAAAGAAAGTGAAAATTGGTCCAAAAACCGTTGATAGCATTTAGGAGTGGCTATATATGCACAAAACAGTAGTGGTTATCTATTTCTTGTGTATGAGTCAAAAATCCCAGACATACATTATAATATAATAATAGAATCAAGGAAAGCATTATTCTTTGAACATGTGTTTTCTTGTAAATCCAAGAAGAAGCAAGTTTGTCGAAACGAACACATAAGACTATTACTAAAAATAGTCAGGACCAAGATAAAAATGAAGAAACTGAGATTGAACATCAACGGAGTAAGAGAACAAGGATAGATAAATCTTTTGGTCCAAATTTTCTGACATACTTGGTAGAAAGTGAGCCTTGAATATATACAGAGGCTATAAGCTCTACTAAAGCACCTTTGTGGAAAGAGGCTATTAAGAGCAAAATTGATTCTATCTTACAAAATCATACTTGAGAACTAGTGGACTTTCCTCCTGGATGTAAACCACTAGGTTCAAAATGGATTTTTAAAAGGAAAATAAAAGCTGATAGATCGATTGATAAATACAAGGCAAGACTTGTAATTAAAGGCTATAGACAAAAAGAAGACCTAGACTACTTTGACACTTATTCTTCTGTGATGAGAATAAATTCCTTTAGGATGGTACTTGTAATTACTCCTTTGTAAAATCTCGAAATAAACTAAATAGATATAAAAACGACCTTTCTAAATAGAGATCTAGAAGAAGACATCTATATAAAACAACCTAAAGATTTTTCTGCATCAGGGCAAGAAAAGAAAGTCTATAAGTTGGTGAAATCCTTGTATAGATTAAAATAATGGCATGAAAAATTTGATTGTACTATGAAGGCTAATGGATTTAAAATTAACAAATATGACAAATGTATATAAATCAAAGATATTGAATATGGTTATGTTATTTTGTGTCTTTATGTTGGTGACATACTCATTATTGGTATCGATGATAAAATGATCAAATTTACCAAAAATATGTTGAATTTAAGATTTGACATGAAAGATATGAGTATAGCTGATGTCATTTTAGGAATAAAAATCTCAAGAATTTTAAATGGGGTTGTTTTAAGTCAGTCACATTATGTGGATAATATTCTTAGAAAATTTGATAAAGATAATTTTGGAGTTGCCAAAACATCAATAGATTTAATTTATGTTTATCCAAGAATAAAGGAGAAAGTGTTTCTCAAGTAGAATACTTTAGAGTGATAGGTAGTCTAATGTGCTTGATGAGCTGTACAAGGCTAGAAATTGCCTATGCAGTTAGTAAACTAAGTAGATACACAAGTAATCCTGGAGCTGAGCATTGGCAATGGATTATAAGAGTATTGAAATACTTATAGTTTACACATAGTTATGGGCTACACTATACAAGATATCCCCCTGTATTTGAAAATTACAATGATGTGAATTAGATATATGATATAAAAGATTCAAAGTCTACTAGTGGTTATGTATTTATATTAGGAGGTGTAACAGTGTCATGAAAATCCACAAAACAAACTGTTATTGCCATATCCACTATGGAATCTGAATTTATTGCACTGGATAAATGTGGAAAGAAGCAGAATGGCTCTACTACTTCTTAAAGGTTATTCCAAGATGGCCAAACTTTGTGCCTGCAATTTGCATATATTGTGATAGTCAATCTGTAATTAGAAGAGCACAGAGCAATATATATAATGATAAATATAGACATATTTTTCATAAACACAATACCATTAGACAATTACTCTTAACTAAGGTTATCTCTGTATACTATGTAAAGTCAAAAGATAATATTATGGATCCGCTAACCAAAAGGTTGAATAGAGAGTTAGTTGAAAAGTCATTAAGGAGAATGGGATTAAAGCCTATGAAAGAATAGGTTAATACAGTGGATACCAACCTAGTTGATTGGAGATCTCAAAATATAGATACAAAAGGGAAAACTAAATTTTAAAAACTGTATTGGATCACTGTGGGGATTTCCCCATAAATATTCCTATGATAAAACAGTGATGCTCGTAAAAGGAAAGGTTAAGCTATACTTTCAATGATTCTTATGCGTCAGAAATAGAGTTTCGAGCAAATTAATGTGGGTTACTCTTAATTAAGAGATCACCTATATGAGAGAGAAGTAGAGCCATTTCTAAGAGAATTGTTAGGGCATAATTCTTATTAAACTCTTGCAGAACCAGAAGTATATTGATGACCAAAACAAGCATAACAGTGAGAACTAAAAAAATGCCAGGAAGATTCTTGCGTGAGATATATTATCATTTACACAAATAACAAAATGGTTCAAGGGCATCACGCCTACTATTTAGATAGTATAATAAATGTATTTTCACACGAGGAGGTTCAAAGGGTAAAACCTATCTATCCTATGTAGGTTTTGACCGTCAAATACTATCACCATGTCTATTGTGTCTTAGTCATCAATTTCATTCATATGAGGAATGTTGGAAAAATAGATGTGTTACACTATTTTGATTAGTTATTTTGAGACAAACTTATGAGTGGGACCCACTTCATATTAGTGAGAGGTCATTGTTGATATGTATTCTCCTTCGTGATGACATGAAATTCAAATATTTACTTGCTCAAAATGGTAATAGAGTGAATAAAAAACTATTATCCAAAGTGAGCTAAGTGAGAAGAAAAAAGAGCAGGATTTTGTTAAAGTCCCACATGGAAAAGGAACATAAACCAAGAAGTGTTTATATAGAATTGTCTAATTTTAAATTAGTAACTTGATAAGCTAAGAGGCTCTCTCTCTTGTGCGTGTACGCGGGGGGGAGGGGGGGAGGGTAGAATCACAGACATGGATAGCATGCACTTGTGTGCGGGCATGAATATTAGACCGAAAGTCGACTCTAAATTGTGCCTTGTTTTGCACCTTGAAATATTTTTTTTTCTATCTCAAGGCCCAAAGAAGATTCTAGAAGCAGTTTTTGTAACTCTAGAAATTGTTTTGTAACTCTAAAAATTGAATGAGCATTTTGTAACAGTTATTTTTTAATGGTCATAAACTTTTTTAACAGCTAAAATGTTTGGTAATTATTTGGAAAAACTATCAAAATGTTTTTAGCTTTATGGATAGAGATTATAGCAGAATTCCCCTTGGAGCCTATAAAAGGAGGTCTCTTCCTTTCATTTCAACACACCAAAAATATTTCTCAACTTATTTGTCTCTTTCATATTATCTCTATGGCAGTTAAGAAATAGTTAGTTAGTCGTTAGAGAGTTTATGAGTTCTTTCTTTTCAATGTGGGTGAGCTCCCTTAAGTTTTGGTGATAGAGTTTGGACATTACTCAGTTCGTCAAGAGTAACAAGTTGGTGCGACGTTGCTATTCGTGAACCATTTATCTTGGGAAACAGACGCTGTTGACATTCCTCTAAGTTCCTCAATGAGGAGGCATAACTATTTTAAGGAAATTGTGTAAAATACAAGACTCGGTTTGACTTCCTTAAACTCCCTTGTTATTTTTAGTTATTACTATCGTGATTATTATTATAGTAAATTAATTATGATTTATTTTACTATTAGAGTTAAATAATCGTGATTTAATTTTTACATCATATGTTGTAATCAAATTATCTATGATTTCTCCTTGTTTAATATTACCAGAATATTAATATTTTTAATATAATATTATTGTATTCTTTATCTCTAGATTTATTATTACTTGTAATAATTTTCTTACAATGATATAATATTATTGTATTCTCTATTTCTAAATTTATTATTACTTGTAATAATTTTCTTACAAAACGTACTAGCTGTTGAGTTTAATGTGGTATTTGCCTATTATAAACTCACACTATATCTACAATCAAAATCTTCTCACTTTACAATTTGTTCATCCACAACTATAAGTTTTCTATTATAGTTTCTTACTCTATTTTATTTTTAGGAAATAATCATACACATTTTTAATCTCTTAAAATTTACGACGTGAATTGATAATAGTATTTGTTTTGTTAAGGGGTGTGACTAGTAGAGTTTTAATATTTAATATGATATGTGTGTATTTATATATTTTAATATTTTTCTCTCAAATAATACTGTGAAAGTTAAAAATAGAAGTTAAGAAAGGAATAATCCCAAAACACTATCTCTATTATTGTTAAATACCACATTATACCCTCTTGCGAGAAAACCTAAATGTACCTCCTCTTTTTTTCTAAATTAGGAAAAATGATAATCTTTAGTCTCATTTTGGTTAGATGTTTATTGATATTTTTTAAATGATAACAATATATTGTAAATTATAAGAAATATTATCTTTATTGATGCAATAAAAATATTATGTTGGTGAAAGTATGTATTATTGACACATTCCAATACTATGCATTAGAATTGGTGCCTTAAAAAAATTCAGTTGAGTGTGCTCTTCCCAATAAGCTGCATGTCGGAATTTTTTGGACCTTTTGTCGACGCATTAGTGAATTTAAGTTGGCAAAGAGTTGACCCCCAAAAAACTTATTGCAAAAGGCAAATTTTTGGCATGTATTTTTTTAATAAAATTTTAAATATATTTGTCGACACATTGTTGATTTTGCGTCAGCAAAAGGTTATCCTTTAGAAAAATTACCCGCAAAAGGAGAATTCCCGCAAAAGGAGAATTTTAGGCTTCTATTTTTTTTAGATAAAATCTTAATACATTTACTGATGTATTGTAAAATTTTAATACATTGCTCTCTCCGTAAAACGGTAAATGGTGATTTAGGTACTGCTTATTTTGATGGGTAAAATAGCATAATAGTTATGCAAAAGCAAATTTATGAAAAATAATTATGATTGTCTTCTATTTTTTTTGTTTTATTATTTAGAATGGGTAATCATAGTTTTTTCCATTATGATTCATTGATTAATACTCGCATTGTCCCAACATCTAAGAGAATAGTTGATAGAGTGTGTGTGTGGTATTACAATTGATTGATAGAAATGAGAAGTAATTGAAAAAGTATTCCCAATTCACTCCATTCTCATTCATATATTAGTATCTCTCTCTCACACCCTTGGGATGTTGATATCCAAAGTAACTTAAAAAGAACAAAACATAAAAACTTATTGCCAAACAAATACATTGTCAACATTTTTTTTTGTAGTATGAAAAAAATTGTTATTTTCTCCTCTTTTTTTTTTTTTTGGCAAAAATGAAGTTCAAAAAATAGGTTTTTGAAACATAAAATAAGATATTTTAGATAATTCACGTTACAAGTTTGACTAAAAAGGTACACATAATATACTTTTTCCCAGTTTCAGAAAAAATAACGTTGATACTTTTGGGCTTTTTGAGAATAAATGATATAAACGTGATATTTAGCCACAATAGAGGAGGTATTTTGGAGATTATTAAAGTAATGCCACTCAACCTAATTTCCCTAAAATTTAGCCAACCACTAATTAACGCTTAAAATAAAAAAAAACGGGGATTTAACAAGAAGGTTAATGGGAGATTTGGTCCCTTGACTTAATAATAAGTATGTTATGATTTAGTCGCTATAATTTCAATTTTGGCTAACTCCACCAACATATGAATAACTAGCAAATATGGCCAATTAGAAATAGACGTGGAAAAATTTTCTCCTAAAGAAAAAAGAAGAAGAAGAAATAAACAAACATGAAATAATTAACAGAAAAATCACATGCTCTGCAAGTGAGAGTGAAAAAAATACTTAAATAATATTTCAAAAATAAAAAATTACTAAGGAGAAAAAAAGTAAGTCTATTACCACCTTCTTTTTTCTCCAAGCATCTTATTAAATGATAAATTAATTATTATATTTCTTACAAAAATATCGTGATGTAAAATGATATAAATATCCAAATACCATAGTAATTAAAATTTTATTTCTTATCACAGCTCCTCAATTACATTGGATAAAGTATTTAGATCAACAAAACAAAATCAAACAACAATTTGATTGAATTTTTATAATTATAGATGAACAAATTACAAATCACAGTCATATTAAAGAGACAAATCATCTCTTTTCTATTTTACTTCCTATAAGCATTTAATAAATGTTATGAACTAAAGTTTAAATAATAAATCAAGAACTTTAAACTAAAACTTAAAAACTACCCCATCTTCAAATGTTCTAAGAAATGAAAAAAAAGAAAAAAAAGAAAAGATAAAAGAAGATGGATATTTAAACCCTAAACTTGCAATCTCCAATTTCTTTAGAAAGAGAAGGAACATAGAAAAAAAACTTGATAATTTTTAATCTTTTAAATCTAGAAAAATGGTTGTTAAAATTTCAAAAGATTGAAGAAGACTCCAAATTTAAAACTTATTGGAGGTATACGAAAAGAAATTTTATTAAGTTTTTATTATCTAATTTTAGAATTGAAATACATTAGAAAGGTATGTGAAAATATAATTTTAAAAATTTTAATTTTAAGTGAGGGATTTGTTTAGAAGGGGATGGAGAGAGATAAAAAAAGGGAGAGATATAAATTCACAAAAAAAGTTCTTAATTGGCACTTGTAAAACTAATTGAATAATTTAAATGAAATTCTAATACGCTAGAATAACCATTATAACCAATGTAGGATACCTTTTTATGTTTTGTTCAAAAACATAAATCCTTAGAAAAACACTAAAAGGCTTCAGAATCATAATCATGTTTTGCATCCAAGTTAGGTTATTATAAACTTAAAAGTAAAATTAATTTACTTTCCCCATATTCTCTTCAATCAAGTTCATGAAAAAAAGAAACATATCTAACTTCTTGAATTTGAAACTTCAAAGTTTTTTTTTTCTTTTCCGGGAATACCTAGTATTTTTTTTAATGATTAGGGTCATATAGTAAAATTTGGGCCCAATTTAAGTAGTCACACATTTTTCAAATTTCATAGTAAAATATCCAGCATATATGGTTATATACTATTGTAAAATATTATATACCAAGTATAAAAATTTCTATATTTAGTACATTAATTGAAATTGATAGATAAGTATATCTACCAAGTATAAAAATTAATGTACTTAGATATTTAGCTATAAAGTTTAAAAAATAAATATCTACTTAATCAAATTTAAACTATTGGTTATCCACCTAAATTTCTTATTTTTTTTAAAGTTTTTTTTCCCCTCCCTTTCTTTTTACTCTCAAGTGCACAACACATGATTTTCCTTTCGCTTATTTATAATCTATTTCCAATTGGACCTAGTAATTGACAAAGAGGAAATTTGATTTTATAGGGAAGAGTTAAAAAAAATTGAAAATGTTTAGAATTTGAAAATTTTAAATATTTTCATTTTCTTGTTTCTTTCTTAATCTTTATTTTTTATTTTAAATTAATTTTTTTCCCCTTCTCTTATAAATAGAAAAACAAAATCCTTTCTTTTTTCTCTCCTCCACTTAAAGATAAGAGATACAAGTCTTTTTCCCCTCCACTTAAACATTCCCATTTGAAAAAAAAGAACAATAACTAATTTGATTGCTTGGTTTCTCAGTACTAACCAAATTAATAACCAACTACTAGCTAGCTTGGTTTCTGATTCAGTAGAAACTAATTTAATTTTTGAGATCAAGAGTAGCTAGTAACAATTTCTTCAAAAAAAGAAAAAGGAAAAAAACTAGTAGCTAATTTAGTTTATCAGTAACCAAATTAGCTTTTCAAGTTGGTTTTCACACGAAATTAGTTTGGTTTTCACATAAAATCAGTTTAGTTACCATATAAAACTATTTGAGTTTTTACTTGAAACCAATTTAGTTTTTAGTTTCAAGAATAGCAATAACCAAATTTGTTTTAGAAAAAAACTAATTTAGTTTCTGATTTCTAATACCAAAATTGGTTTCTAGTTACTAATAGAAACTCATTTAGTTTATAGTTTCCAAAATAACTAGTCATAAAAGTTTGTTTTTCAAAGTAATTTGGTTGTCAATTTGATTTCCAAACTAATTTGGTTACTAGTTTAATTTTCACTCGAAACCAATTTTATTTTTATAAACCAAATTGGTTTCTCATTACTAGCCTAATTAGTAACTAACTACTAGATTAGTTTTTAGTTAAAAGTAAAAACCAATTTGGATTTTGGTATCAAGAGTAGCCAATAACTATTTTCTAGAGGAAAATAAACAAAGAAAAAAAACTAGTAATTAATTTGGTTTCTTAGTAACCAGATTAGTTTTTCAAATTAGTTTTCACTCGAAACAAGTTTGGTTTATATACAAAACTAGTTTAGTTTCCACTCAAAATAAGTTTAGTTTTTGGTTTGAAGAATAGTAATAACCATTTTTTTTTTAAGAAAAAGAAAAAAAATTAGTAATGTTAGGTCCAGAAGTTTGGCATTCTAAATTGCAAAGTTATGAGAATTCAACTTGATAAATATATATGAGATGTTATTACAACAAGTTTGAAGTTATTACAATACTAATGATTTTCTTTTTATGGAAAGGTAAAAAGCCTAGCCTTGGTTATTTTCATGTTTTTGGGAGCATTTGTTTCATTTTGAATGATAAGAAGCATCTTAGCAGGGACAAAGCTAGAATTTCTCATCAGAAAAAGGGGTTAAGTCGTAAGTATAATTCAAAAAATAATTAAAAATAATAATAAATATTACAATTTACTAGACACATTTTTATTCATTAAAAGCGTTTTGCAATAAGTTAGATTTATAATCAATATCATTGAATATGTCTTTTTCAATATAAATAAGTAAATTATCATTCTTTAATTGATCAAATATGTTATTACTTAGCCGATTCTTCAAAAAAAATCATAGAATAGAATATTATCTATTTATTAGCAATAGTAATTGATAAAATTAATGCCAATGTCACGAGTCGATAAATGTGAGGCTAAACATTGTGTCTTATTATCTCAATCATTTTCTATGCAAGATTATCGATACTTTTCAATTCATTAAATTTTTCACTGAAACGCAAATTAATTATATATATATATATATATTTCAAGTTAATGATCAAGTTTCATAAGTTCTATAGTAAAAAAGTTTTTTGGATAATATTCAGTAAAATGAGATGACTTTTCTTGTTAAAAGCTGAAAATATATCACATAGATATAACTATGCTAATACAAAGAAACAAATATGAAAAACATATATTTTCTTTATTGAATTTATATGAAATCAATTAAAATGAAATAATGAGCTATATTAATTCCGAAATGGGTATAGACTTTTTTATTATCTAATGCAACAAACTTTTAATTGTAGTTTTATGAGATTTTATTGTATTTTAAAAATCTTTTAAAGGGTTTAATTTTATTTTTCAAACTTTTGAAGAGTTATATAAAATTTTTTAACAAATTTAATTAATATATAAAAAAATACAAATAAAAATTGAGGGGAGCTCCTGCCAGCAAGCTTGCTCCGTTCGTGCATCTTGGCAAGGTTAATACTAAGAGTAATACTGGTATTTTTTCTCAACTATTCTAATAACAGTAGAGCCTATCATATATACAGCATGAGAATTAACTGTTAAATATTTAACCAATATTGTTATTGATGATTTCAACAATTTTTCAGATTTTTTAATAGAGGATGAGGTAATTAGCTTTAAGGATGAAGTTCTTAATGATTCCGTCTTAGAATTGAATATTGCAAATAATCCTTACGATGTTAAAAAGGTATTTGATGGTCATATTATAACATTAGGTGACAATGTTGCAATATCAGAAGAATATAAATAGATTATTGCCCAACAAGCAATTGTACCCACAATTATCTTAAATGATCCAATCAAGAGAGAACCTTCTTCAAGAGTGAAGAAAAATCATCCGTCAGATCTTATTATAGGCGGTATTGATGATGTTATAGTCACACGATAAAGGTATATCAATTCAAATAATTATATGCATTTTTTCTCTATAATTGAGCCTAAGATAATTTTATCAAGAGAACTGGTTGAAAATAAAATAACCATTTTGGAATGTGTTAAGACAGAAAAACAGATTGCAAATATTTTTATAAAAGCCTTTGATTCTATCAAATTTGATAACCTTAGTAAAGCCTTGGGAATATTGTTTTATTTGATGTTTTGTTTGTCGTGTGATTTTTTTCATCCAAAAATAATTGAAAAGAAAATGAAAGATAATTTTGGTGGTGAAAAATCTATAACGGAAATTGGAAATATTTATTTGATTTGTTTTATAGTGATGATTGTTTAATTAAAAAGAGTATTAATGTTTTGATATTAGAATCTCTTATTCTTGAATCTTGATGAGCTTTTGGATTGAGTATTGATTGACCATTTTTGGATTAATTTTTACATTTTTAGTTGTAAAATAGTCCCCTATAAAAAGAAAGAGCTACCTACTTTGAAGTGTAAAAGCTGTCATTGAATAATTTAGACCTTTGTACCACTAAAATGGAGAGGATAATCTACTATTTGGAAAGGGCTATCCCAAGGATAGTGTAAAAGCTACTATTTGTGGGTATTTCATCAAAAGTATCGGTTATTAAAAAAAGTGACAGTCAATGAAACTGTCCAAAGTGTTCATTGCACACCTAATGCTTGGAGCATAGCTTAGGACTTATGAATAAATTTTCTATAGAAAAGGTCAGTTCGTCATCAATCTAGTTACTTCATCTTGATTCATTACAGGGGAGATTTTGCTGTCACTGCATTATTATTTCTTTTTAATTTCAAAATTTTCACTATTCTGGAAATTAAAATAATATTGTCTCTTTCTGTACTTATTTTTCATTAGCTGAATATTACCTCAATTTTTGCTGTTATTTTTTTTGGCTGAAATTTTATTTTTTCTAATTGGTAAAAAGTTAAAAAAATATAAAAACTAGTCTTTTTTTAAGAAAAGTGAGTGATCTATTCAAAACTTATTGTAACATAATTCCACTTTCCTAATTTATTTTGTATCAGTTTCTTGATTTTTTTTTTCTAGTTTTATAGGATTGGTTGGGAACTTCAAATGCATATTGTGATTTGTGTTTTGTGTCTAACCCTCACAAGAGCGACAACTTATTGTTGAGAAATTAAGGTTCTAATCTTACTCACTCTTATTTTGAAGATAACAAATATTTGATTTAGTACTAATAATTTAATTTGAGTGTGTAGTGAAATGGTATTAAAGTTCTACCTCAAGTTAATCAAGAAATCAAGTTTAAAGATGGATGCATATGGTCATATTAGAATCAAGCTTGAAGATGAACAATCAAGATACAAGATTGTGTCTAAATAGAGTATATTCATACTTAGTCTTGTATTTAATTTAGTTCATTACACATAAATTCTCTTTGCATTAGCTCATACTTTTCAAAAGAGTTTTTAAACTATCTTAAGCTTAAAATAGTTATTTTATCATATAAGTATGAAAATAGAATATAATGATCTCTTTGAATGGGAAAATATTCTTTAAAATATGATTTCTTAAGTTTAAATAAGTTGCAAATATATTTAAAATCATGATTATTTGAAATAGGCTAAAAGAAGTTTTTCTATTTGCAAAAAAGAATGTGTTTTAGGATGAACACTTTCTAAATTATTGTTAAATATCTTTGTAAAACTAAAACAAGTTTGTAATAACTAAAATATTCTTTTCAAATTGATTTCTAATGTTTTTAAAGTGTCTAAAACAAGTTTAGAAGTGAGTTTTTGAAAATTGCCAAAAACTGTTAAAATCTGAAAAATGCCAAAATCTTGTCAAAATCTGAAATATGACCAAAATATGATTTTGGTCGACCAACAGTGATTTTGGTCAACCAAAGTTGGTCGACCACTTTTTAGATCAGTGGTCAGAAATGACTATTGAAGCTGAACTGATGTGTCAAACTCTAATGGCTATATTTTTAGTTGACCAGCGTTAATTTTGGTCGACCAAACATTTGGCAGAAAGCTAATAATAGCTATAAACGACTAGTTTTCTTGGATATCTATATATAGAGCCTTATTTGATGATATTCAATATAAGAGCATGAACTTAAATTGATATTCATCTACTCTCAAAGTGTCTTAGCCTATTTTCATATCAATTACACTTTCAAATCATATTGAGCCAATCTTAGAGCATCAATAGTGCATTGTTCTCAAATCTCTTAAGCCAAAATTGTATTAATTACTTTGTGAGGAGAATTTATGGGTGAGTGTTCACTCTTGATTATTGAAAAACTATTGAGTATGAGGTGGGGTTACCACCAGAGTCATAAACAACCCGTGAGTTGGTGAGATTGGCACCATTGTCTAAACAATCTGTATAGGTGAGGTTGTCACAGAAGTCAAAACAATCCGAGATTAGGCGTGATAGAGCCGGAGTCAAGACTATTGTAAAGACTAGAGTGCACCTAAGAAGAATTTACTCCGTTTGTAAAAGGGTCAGTCAAGCTCATAATCTTGATCCGATAGTGGAAAGCTCAAAGTAAGTTGCCAAAGGCCAAGAACGTAGGCAAACTATCGTTTTTGTCAAACCTTGTAAAAACCGAGTTTGCACTTTCTCTATCCTTACCTTCTTTACTTTATTGCAAGCTATTTAATCAAGTGTTTGATATTTAATGTGCTTAATATACTTGCTATTATTGCTATATGTTTGGCATTATTGTTGATTTAGCTAAAAAGTTTTAAAATAGTGGTCTATGGTTTTGAATAGTTGAAAAGTTTCTTAAAACATTTTAAAACCTAATTCACCCCCCTCTTGGATTGTCAATCTTGAGCTAACAATAGCTAAGAATTGGTATCAGAGCTTAGTACTCAATATTAAAAGACTTAACTGTCTTGAGATGACGAACTCAAATAATTTTCAAAACTTTTCATATGAGGGGTATTCAACTACTAGACCACCATTTTTTAATGGAACTGATTTTAGTTATTGGAAAAACAGGATGCTTGCATATCTACAATGTTTAGATTTTGATTTATGGCATACTATTACTAAAGGTCCATTTCTTTTTAAGAAAAAGATTGATGATAAATTTGTTGATAAAAAAATTGATGAATATGATGTAAATGATAAAATTGCATTTTCTAAAAACAATAGAGCTATGCATATTTTGATTTGTGGTATGGATAGAGATATATTTAATAATGTTAAAAAAGTTACAAATGCTTATAAAATGTGGAATATGCTTGAAGTGTCGTATCAAGGCACAAATTCTATAAAAGAGACAAAAATCAATATTCTTACACACCAATATGAATTATTCAAGATGCATAAAGATGAGACTATTGCTCAAATGTTTACTAGATTTACTATTATTATTAACTCTCTTAATGCTCTTGAAAAAAATTATTCTCTAACATAGATTTGGTGAATAAAGTACTTAGGAGTTTTCTTAAAGCGTATCTAAGCAAAGTGGTGGCAATTCAAGAAGCTA
This sequence comes from Parasponia andersonii, assembly GCA_002914805.1. Lineage (NCBI taxonomy): Eukaryota > Viridiplantae > Streptophyta > Magnoliopsida > Rosales > Cannabaceae > Trema > Trema andersonii. The sequence continues at coordinate 708,197 of JXTB01000082.1, forward strand.
GAGATCTCACCAAATTTCCTCTAGAAGAACTCATGGGTTCGCTCATGACACATGAGATCTTGATGAAAGAAAGTAATGGAGGAGATCAAGAAGACAACATGTGCTTCATAGCAATAGAAAATGAGGTAAGCTCACTTGAACCTAAAAGTAAATTTCATGATGTTAGTGATATAAGTAGTGAGTTTAGTAATTGTGATTTATCATATGAAAACTTGAGTGATTTCAATGATTTACACAAAAACTATGAAAAACTCATTTTCAAGAACAATGCTCTTAAAAAAGAAATTCTCAGTTTGTCAAAAATAGTTGAAAAATTTACCAAAGAAAAGGAAGTAAAATTACCTTGTAGTAGTTGTGATATTTTGTTAAAAAAAAAACACTTCCTTAAATGATAAGATTTTTGACTTGACCTATATTATCCACAAGTTCACCAATAGAAAGAAAAATTTTGATTTAAAGCTTGATAGACAAAAATATGTTTTTGACAAATGAGGTATTGGGTACAAATCTTCTATTAAACAAAAATATTTCAAGAACTAGTTTGTGAAAGCTAGTACAAAGCATACTTGCACTTATTACAATCAAGATGGACATACTAGTTTTTTGTTCTTTGTAAAGAAAAATGCATATTTTGATGGAAAACTAGTTTAGGTACTAAAGAGTTCAAAGACTAACCCCCAAGGACCCAAAGTTATGTGGGTACCGAAAATCTATACTTGAATCTTTTTTATAGGAACAAGCAAGAAAGTGGGTGCTTCAAGAAGTTGACCAATGACTTCACCAAGCTCTCAAATTTCACAAGGAAATGATGGTGAATATTTCATTTTTAGAGACAATATAAAAAATAAAATTATTGTCATAAATAATATCGGTAACAATTCTTTGCTTATATTTAAAAATGTCTTACTAGAAATATATTATGCTTAATTCTTGTCAATCATTTGATTAGGTTTTTGAAGTTTATTTTATTCTTTTAAATATTCAATTTGAAATTTTGAACAAATGAGAGTTTATCTTTTGATTAAAAAAAAATTATCTATTGCTTTTGGAATTTAAGATTTGGACATACTAGTATGGTTACATTTTCAAAACTTTAGTAAAAGAATCTTGTTATGGCTTACCTAGTCTAATTTTTTTTTTTTGTAATGACAAGATTTGTAAAGCATGTCACTTTAGAAATTATGTTAATTATTTTTTGAAAAATATTATGCTTTTTAGTTAATTAATAATATTTCAAAAAGATTTACATGATTTTCTTTATTGGTTTCAAAATGACCTTGATTATGTTGAATGCAAATTTTTTACTAAAATACATTTAGGCCAAAATCGTCAACACTATTTGTTATATTTTAAACCATATGTTGATTAAATTTATTTTGAATAAAATACCATTATGAGTTTCGAAATATTCAAAAGCCTAATATTGGATATTTTTAGAGTCTTTGGATACAAATATTTTTTTAAACACCAAAGGCAATTTGAAATTTTTGATTCAAAATCTAATATTGGAACTTTTCCTAGTTACTTTACTACTACTTATGCATAAAGAGAGTTTTTCAACAAAAGAACTAAGTAGTAGATATATCTATGCATGTGACATTTGATGAAACTAACGACTCCTTCAAGGAGAAAAGCATAGATGATGTTATTGTAGGTTTGGTATTTAAGTTTGAATGATTGGAGCTTAACGACAAATCAAAAGATGGTGATTAAGTCCAACCTCAACACAAAGAAGATGAAGAGCCTTTGGAAGGATGGTATGGATGATTTTATTTGATTTATAAATTATTCATACATGATTCAAATTGCTTGCACAATGCATATTGCTTAAACTCTTATATTTGTGCAAATACTTAATAGTTTTTATATGATAAATACTGTGCATAATTAATTGAATTATTTTATCTATATTGGTATTGTATTTGAACTCAAAATGATGTATTACTTGAATTCAAGGTTTACACTTTATTACTTTATCATTTTGCATTTTTACGCATGATTTTTTTATGGGAACAATTTTTTTTTTTTTAATGAATATCACATATAAGATTCTCATTAACTTTCAAAACATGCTTTGTTATGTTCTATCTTTTATGAACAGCTATTTCTTATGGTTGTTTTAACTTGGATAATATATCATGTTTGGATTGGATACTTATTATTAGTTGCTTATTCATGTGTTTACTTTACATTTGTTAATTAGTATCAATCTTATCCTTCATGTTTAAACAACTTTTTAATGATATCAAAAGGAGAACAAGAATGTATTTTTGATTTAAATTATTTCAATTGGTATCAAGTTAGTCATAATTAGCATCAAACTTGCTTATTATATTTCTTCAAATATAATTGGTAATTATTTTCAAAAATAATTGGTATCCATAATTGATGCCTCGCGTATATGATTGATCTTTTCTTACTTTGACTATTGATATTTTGATCATGATTCATATATTGAGGAGAAGCATATTTATGATTTGCTTGTACTAAATTCGTCATTATCATTTTGTTATGAATTTTATGCTCTCTATAATTTGATGAAAATGAAGGAAAGGAAATTATTTCATTATTGTGCTTTAATAACTTTGGATTTCTTCTATGCTTTATGATGATTATACTTAGATAATTTATTTTTAACAAGTGAAATATTAAGATTTAGAGCTTTGATTATGTTGATGTGATGAAAGTTCTCTACTTGGTATATGCTATACTTCCTATACTCATTGACATCATATTGTTGTTCAATCTTATGTTTGACATTGTTATTCTTATTTTGAAGATTGTTCAATCTTAGTTTTCTCTATATCTCATTATTGTTTAACTTATCATATTATTTTTTACATGGAGAGAAAATTGTTTGAGTATTACTCTTTTATATATTTTTATCATGAATTCAAATGGAGAAAGTAGTATAGTGAATTCATATAGGAAGAATCTTATTTTAAAGATAAAATAATTTTTATGCAATATTTAGTTTGATATTTATCTATATCCTTTTAATGATGTCAAAAGGGGGAGAATAATGTTGATTTATGAATATAAAAAGAAAAGCTTCATTTATGAGTGCGCATAGTTTAAGGGAGAGAACTTTATTTAGGCATACATTTCTAATTTTCTCACAATATGCTTATGATACTTAATTGAGTTAAAAAGAGGGAGCAAGTCCCTTTAATTTTCTCAAGCATATTTTGAGATGAAACTTAAAATATGATAAGGAATAAGACAAACTTATCAAATTTTATACTTTAATATCCTTATTGCATATTTTCTTTTATCTCATAAATTAATGTTTGTCATCATCAAAAAAGGGGAAACTATTGGGAAATTAAGGTTTCAATTTTACTCACTCTTATTTTAAAGAAAACAAACATTTGATTTAGTACTAATGATTTAACTTGAGTGTGTAGTGAAATGGTATTAAAGTTCTACCTCAAGTTAATCAACGAATCAAGCTTGAAGATGGATGCATATGGACATATTAGAATCAAGCTTGAAGATGAACAATCAAGATACAAGATTGTATTTAGATAGGGTATATTCATACTTAGTCTTGTATTTGATTTAGTTCATTGCACATATATTCTCTTTACATTGGCTCATACATTTCAAAAGAGTTTTTAAACTATCTTAAGCTTAAAATGGTTATTTTATCATAGAAGTTTGAAAATAGAATATAATGATCTCTTTGAATGGGAAAATATTCTTTAAAATATGATTTCTTAAGTTTAAATAAGTTGCAAATATATTTGAAATCATGATTATTTGAAATAGGCTAAAAGAAGATTTTCTATTTGCAAACAAGAATGTGTTTTAGGATGAACATTTTCTAAATTATTGTTAAATATATTTATGAAACTAAAACAAGTTTGCAATAGCCAAAATATTCTTTTCAAATTGATTTCTAATATTTTTGAAAAATGCCAAAAACTGTTAAAATCTGAAAAATGCCAAAATCTTGTCAAAAGCTAAAATATGACCAAAATATGATTTTGGTTGACCAAAACCAACAGTGATTTTGATCGACCAAAGTTGGTTGATCACTTCTTAGACCAGTGGTCAGAAATGACCGTTGAAGTTGAACTGATATGTCAAACTTTAAGGGCTATATTTTTGGTCGACCAACATTAATTTTTGTCGACCAAATATTTGGCAGCTAATAATAGCTATAACGGCTAGTTTTCTTGGATATCCATATATAGAGCCTTATTTGATGACATTAAATATAAGAGCATGAGCTTAAATTGATATTCATCTACTCTCAAAGTGTCTTAGCCTATTTTCACATCAATTACACTTTCAAATCATATTGAGCCAATCTTAGAGTATCTATAGTGCATTGTTCTCAAATCTCTTAAGCAAAAATTGTATTAATTACTTTGTGAGGAGAATTTGTGAGTGAGTGTTCACTCTTGAATATTGAAAAACCATTGATTGTGAGGTGAGGTTGCCATTGGATTCATAAATAACTCGATTTAGGTAAGGTTATTAACGGAGTCATTAACAACCTGTGAGTCAGTAAGATTAGCACCATTATCTAAACAATCCGTGTAGGTGAGGTTGTCATCGGAGTCAAAACAATCCGAGGTTAGGCGTGATGGAGTCAGACTCAAGACTATTGTAAAGGTTAGGGTGTGCCTAAGAAGAATTCATTCCGTTTGGAAAAGGGTTGGTCAAGCCCATAATCTTGATTCGATAGTGGAAAGCTCAAAGCAAGTTGCCGAGCACTGGGGACGTAGGCAAACCGTCGTATTTGTCGAACCTCTTAAAAACCGATTTTGCACTTTCTCTATCCCTACCCTCTACTTTATTGTAAGCTATTTAATTGAGTGTTTGATATTTAGTATACTTATTATACTTGCTATTATTGCTATATGTTTGACATTATTGTTGATTTAGCTAAAAAATTTTAAAATAGTGGTCTATGGTTTTGAATAGTTGAAAAGTTTCTTAAAACGTTTTAAAACCCACTTCGCCTCCCCTCTTGGGTTGTCAATCTTAGGCTAACAATAGCTAACACCTATTTCTCTTCTTTTTCTTTGATCCTTTTGTTCTATTCTAGTAGCAAACTTCATCCTCAACTATGATTTATATATCACTGTACTTATGCTATTTATCATATATTATTTGAAAAGAAAAAGTAACTGTTGAGGGGGAGCCGTATGCACAAGTGGCAGTTGAAACTGAAGACTGATGTTGTTGTACCTATTGTAATATTGACTTTTTCTATTACAACAGAATATAGATCTTGTTGTTTCCATTTCTTCGTGCAGGTATTGATATTACTGGTGTCCCTGTATGAGATCTGAACCTTGAAGGCAACCAAGCCTATCAAGATCAAAATCTAGAGTCCATGTTACTTGTCTATTTAGTTGTTTTTGGAATTTTGGCCCTCTTTTGATAAAAAGGGGGAGACCATGAGATTTTATTTTGTTTGGAGATCATGAAATTTTATTTTATTTAGAGATCATGAGATATTTTGGATTGTTATTTTCAAGGAGAGCTGTCTAAATTTTTATCACATTCTTAATTATGATTTTTAGGGGGGAGTTGTCATGTTTGTGATGTAGAAATTAATAATTTGTTTTGCAAGTTTTTATACTTGAGTTCATTATGTTCTCTCATGTTGTTGTTGCCCAAAATATGCCAAAGTGGAGATTATTAGATCCAAAAGTTTAGCATTTTACATGATAAAGTTATGAGAACTTAAGTTGATAAATGTATTGGAGATGTTATTATAACAAGTGTTATTTTATAATAACAAAACATGCAATTTTTTTCTTATGGAAACTTTCTAGAATGTTCTTAAACATTTTTAATTCTCATATTTGATGATTCTACTGATTATAATGTTGAAATATAAAAGAGAAACTATGTCTTTTTGTTTAGTATGAATAGGATATTTTGCCTATCAATTTTAGAACAAATTCTTTTATATTTTCCTTATATATCTTCACTCTTTTCTCTATATATTGATGATACTTGATTGCCCATTATTGAACTAATGAATTTGGATAGACTTTTGAAGTGAATTCATAAGGATTTTCATTCTTAATTGGTGTTAGATATTTGCTCATCAATTAATTAATATTCCAATAGTTAATTGATATGATTTGCTGAGTTATTATTATTATATTTTTGATTTATTGTAACAAATTCGGATATTTTCTTAAATCTTGTATATGATTAATATTACTTAAGATATATTTTTCTTGATTAATTAACAATCTTTGACAGGTTAATTGAAGATTTTTAACTGATAAAATTGTGTTCAAAACTTGTCCAAAGAGCAATCATGAATCTAGATATTTTTTTAGTATCCATTCAGAAAGTTGTTTCTGACAAATTATAACATATTTGGAAAGATTTTGATTTTGTCATTAATTCTTTCTAATTTTTTCCAGCTATTTCACACTATTAGAGATGATTAAATGGGCTAAAATTCACCTGTGAAAGGTGTGCTGCTCCAAGGAATCTTGCATACACTTCATTGAGAAAAATATTTTTGGAAGAGAGTTTTTATTTTGTAAGGTATAAAGTATATTCTATTGCAATTGTGAGACTTAGAGAGCTTTAAGGTTCTCCAAGTACTTAGTTTGAGTGCACTTGCTTTTTAGGAGGGTACAAATCTAGATCAGTGAAGGGAGTTCATGTGTGAATGATCAACAAGACGAATGAAACTAACTGAATAAGATTACTAGAATTGTTACCATATATTATAACAATTTAAAAGAGAGAGTCTTTTATTACATTAGTAAATTAATATTTGTAATCTTCATATTTTACTAATTTTTTTTAGTTTTAGGGCTAGGCCCCTTGAAGTAGGAGAACTCCGAACCACATTAAAAATGTCTCGTATTCATTCTTTATTTTTTTTGTTCTTGTTATAACATAAACACTCATTATTGCAACAGTTTTTCATATATGTATTATAACATAATTAATTAATTACTAATTTAATGAATGAATGAATTAATTGATAATATCTAAAAAAATATTTCAAGTAGCTAATTTAGTTTCTTTTCTCATGTTGGTTTTCCTTTACTAACTAAATTAGTAATCAACTACTACATTAGCTTCAGGTTATTAATAGATACTAATTTGTTTTTTAGTTTTAAGATTAACCAATAACTATTTCAAAAAAATAGCCTATAAACAATTTCGTTTCTTAGAAACTAGATTGATTTATTAGAGACTAGATTAGTTTCTCGTTACTAACTCAATGAGTAACCAACTACTCTATTAAATTCTAGTTATAAGTGAAATAAATTTGGTTTTTGGTTTTCACTAAAGACCAATTTAGTTTCCACTCGAAACTAATTTAGTTTTTAGTTTTAAGTGTCGCAATAACCAAATTCTTTTAGGAAACCAAATTAATTTGAACTAGAAACTAATTTAGTTTATGATTTCTAATAATAAATTGGTTTCTGACTACTATTAGAAACTAATTTAGTTTCTAGTTTCTGAAGTAACTAGTCATAAAAGATTGGGGTTTCAAAGTTATTTGGTTATTAGTTTAGTTTTGAAAGTAATTTGATTATAACTTAGTTTACACTTGAAACTTATTTGATTTCTCAGAAGATAGATTAGGTTTTCAAGTTAGTTTCTCGCTACTAATCCAATTAGTAACCGACTACTAAATTGGTTTATTGTTACAAGTATTAACCAATTATTTTTGGTGTCAAAAGTAGCCGGTAACCATTTTCTCAAAAAAAGAAAAAGAAAAAATAAAATAGTAGCTAATTTAGTTTCTCAGTTACTAAATTGATTTTTTAAATTAGTTTCCTTTTACCAACTAAATTAATAACTAACCACTAGATTGGTTTATAGTTACCAGTAAATAATAATTTGGTTCTTAGTTTCACGAGTAAACAATAACTATTTCCAAAAAGAAAAAGCCAATAACCATTTTGGTTTCTCAAGTTAGTTCCTCATTACTAACCCAATATTAGATTGGCTTCTGGTTACTAGTAAAAATAAATTTAGTTTTTAGTTTCAAAAGTAGCCAATAATCATTTCCTTCACAAAAGAAAGAAAAAAATAGTATCCCATTTTGGTTTCTTAGGTAATGATTTCTAAAATTAGTATATGGTTTTTTAAAATAATATTACTACCAAATTGGGTTTTGGTTACCATTAAGTACCAATTTAGTTTTTGGTTTCAAGATTAGCCAATAACCGTTTCTTAACAAAAAAGTGACAATTTCTCATGTAATCAAATTGATTTCTCTTGTTAGTTTTCACTACCCATGTTGTTCTATACTAATAACTTCCAAAACATCAACAAAGCTCTGATTTATTTAAGAGAAATTAGAGGATTTTGGTTACCAAAATTTCCATGAATTAATAGGATTTTAGTTTCCTAACGAATGATTTTTTCTTTAGGAAATGTTTTTTTTAAAGAAAAAGAAATAAAAAATAAAGAAAAAGAAAAAAAAAAAGAAAAAACAGGAAAAAAACAAAAAAAAAAAGAAAAAAAGGAAACAAAGTAATTTTTTTTAAGAAAAGGGAACTAAAAAATGAAAAAAATGAACAATGAATAAAGTTTTTCAGAAAGGAAAAAAATGAAAAAATGAAAAAAGAAAAAAAGAAAAAAGATGACAAACTGAAAAGAAAGGATAAAAGAAAAAAAGGAAAATGGTGAACATGCTCTGAGTTGAACTTGAAAAGAGTATGTAGTATTTACTTGTCAAACTATTGTAGTAACAAGCTTCTAGTGGTACACTGCACCTTTCTTTAATTTAATCCTACACTTTGATAAGATTCCTAATAACTCCACAAAATTGAAGTTATCTAGTGCTAATTGCTCTTAAGTTACGTTATTTATATTAAGTTGTTTCAATTGTTCTTTTTGTTATTTGGATGTTTTATTTGTTTGTGTATACAGGAAAATAAAACAAGGGCGTTTGATGTAAATTAAGTGAATTCGTACCTTACAAATAAGTTTTTCAAATATTGAGAACGAAGTTGAATCTGATACAATCATAAAGAAACAAAAATGAGGCAAATCAAAGTTAGAACGAAGAAATAGTGCATCCAATAAGTCGCGGCACCAAACTAGCAGAAAAGTGGCGCTATAGTGCTAACCCTCGGGAAATTTTGGTACTATAGCGCTACTCTCTGCATTTTAGGTCAATAATAGACGACCAAGATTAATTTTTTAATGATCCAAGGGTCCAGATTTGGCATACCTTAAGTTTACAAGAGTCATCTCTTTAAAACCCTATCTTAGAAAATAAAGAAGTATGTTAGGATAGAGAGAAAGAGAATGAGGTAGCTATAGAAGGAGAGGAAGAAGAAGATGAAGACATGTTCTAACTAACTCTATTTCTTGATTTCCTCTACAACATCAACATCATAGTTTGTTCTTAGTTTTTTCTCTTCATTTTCTTACGAGTTTTTTTTTTTTTTTTGTATTTTTTATATTTAGAGAGTGTTGTTATAGAGAATAAATCTTTAAGGGAGGATTCAAGAGAGTAAGAATAAAATTTGAAGGAGGAGATTGACAACACCCACGAATACCTTGAAATTCTTCAAAGAGTGAGAATTCTAAAACTATTTTTTGTTTGATATTTCATATTTTTTGAATTTGTTGTATTAAAATGTTATTGCTCTCAATTTATACCATGAACTAAATTATTTTTTTTATCTAGTTTTGCTAGTGAACTTACTATCTTGTGTTTACTCATTTCTCCATGCTCTCATTAATAGAATCCATTGTTGAGTTATTTGTTTTTATCTTATATCCATTGTTTCTATTTAATTGACTGCTAAATAAATTGTTGAGTGAAATTTCTATGAGATTAGAAGAGGGAATAGAAATTTGAACTTAGGTAAAACGATATAAGATTACCTACTATGTGGTAAGTTTGCATAGAATAGGAATTTATCTATATGACTTGTGCAATTATTTTGAGATTTTAATTGTAGTGCACTTAGTTTAATTCATATAAGGGTAATATATTTTCTTGTCAAGGTAGATCTAATTTGCACTTAAAAAAGAATCCTTAGTTATATTAGATTCTTGGTTGACAATTCTAGTTGATTAATTAATTTCAGTGAAATTAAGAGATTGTATATTAAAATAGTGGTTGGAGAGTTAGTAATCTTAAACATTTTTCTTATTGCCTGCTGTCATTCATTTTGCATGTTAGTTTTTTTTTTTTAATTCTTTTAAATCAATTTAGTTTTATTTGGATAAATTTAGAATCGACCAATTTTAATACTTAGCTTATACTTAGTCATCAATCATCGTGGGTTCAATATTCTAACTCTTAAATTTATATTACTTGTAATTGTGTGTACTTATATGGGAGTGTATGAGTATAATTTATACTTGCACATTCTACCCAAAAATTCATATATTTGCAAATTTGTCACCGTATTCTTTTATCACCCATTTTTTAGATAAATGTTCTCTTTAGATCGTACAAAAATAATTCATAGCCCTTAGTTCGTATTTTCGTCATTCTTTTTCAAAACATAGTGGTGTCATTTTCCCAAAATTCAACCCATCTTGGATTTTTTTTTTTTTCAACTTTTAGGCGTGAATTTTTGTAAGAAGCCTAGTTATAATCGGCAAAATTGAAACAGCTGGAATTAAATTGTAAAAACATACATAGTTATTAGTTAAGACGCCAAGTGTGCCATTAACCCTAACAACTATGGGCAACAGCAAAGCATCCATTAGATAAGTGGGCTACTATATTGATTTTGATGAGTAGTCCCAGTTTATTGATGGCATGAAAATGGGTTTTCTATCCTAGAACTCTTGGGATTTGCATCCGGGTAGAAATAATTTGGGCCGAAATGATTTCTTTTGGGCTTTTCTTCATAAATCCAGTCTAATAGTCTAAAAATTAAAAAGAAAAATTGACATGGCTAGTATTAATTTGGCACAAAGTGACATTTAAAGTAGTCTTTTTTTTAATTGATATTTTTAGTAGTGTCACAAATTGTGCAACGAAAAGTCACATAATTTGTGATTATAAAATTATGACTTTTTCTTAAACTAATCAGTAGTCACAAATTGTATGACCTTCAATATAGGATCACAAAATACTAAAATACAACTAGAAAAGTCATTTATCAAAATATTACTAAAAAAGTCATTTTAGTCAAAATTACTACTATTTATATCAATTTCCCAATTAAAAAAAAAAAATCATAGATGGTTTTAAATTTTTTAGAAATTCCGAATTTGTTTAGGAAATTAGCACTCTTTAATAATATTATAAAAATAATATTTTTAAAAATTAGTATTTTTTTAAAAGTATCTATTTAAGGTAATCAATGAAGTTATTTAGAGCAATAAAGAGTACCTAAGGTAACTAATTTGATTACTTCAAGTAACTTGATCAATTACCTCAAATATCTCATCAAATAATGAAAAATGATATTTTTATAAATATTTTGAAATTAGTATTTTCTAAATAGTTGTGAGGTTTTCAAACAAATTTGAAAATCTGGGATTTTCAATTTTTTTAAAATCTTACCATAAATAATCAAATTTCCTCTTTTTTATTTTTTAATAGGAAAAGTGAAACGAGTATCCTTTCTTTACACTTTATGTAAATAAATGTTCGTTTTTCCCTTATTCTAGCTAAATGACCGAACATATATATTTTGACGCTCAGTATATATACAAATTTTAGTTTATATACTGAGTATATTAATTTTTATATTAAATATATTATATTTTACACTTAATATATACATTGATATACTGGCTATTTAGCTACAACATTTAAAAAATGGATATTTACCTAAAGTCATACAAAAATTCAGCCATTTTGGTATGAAGTCCTTTTTTATGACTATTTTTTAGGATGATTGTTTTAACATTCGTCATTGAAGTTGCGGCTTTTGTAAGAAGTCACAAAAATCATAACTAGTACGACAGGTTTTAAAAGGTAATCAGGAAAAGTGGTTTTAAAAATATCGTTCCGCCAAAATAACCTTTTTATAAGGAGGAATTTTATTTTATGACATGTAATCCCAGACACAGATCATAAATTTTATGATAGTCTCCAAAATTTTATCACGAAAGGTCATCTAAAAATGTCGTTTGGGCCCAAAATACTCCTAGATCCGTCAAATTCCATTCTTTGGACTCAAATTGCAATTCTGTAGGATGTACCATGCCAAATACTAACAATTTAAGCAGCCGAATACAATTTTTTAAGATATATGAATAGAAGTTATAACACAACAAATTTCTATGTACATTCAGTATCACTTTTAGAAGCTAAAAACTTCATATTTTCTTAATTTAGGTGGAAACAACCTACAAACGAACATATTTATTGAAAGGAAAAAAGTTATGTAAATTCTAGTGAGAATATGGTTGCTATGAATTATAATTAGTCGACTTTAATAAATGGTAATGGTTTAATTTTTTATGCCCCAGCCCTCATGTGCTTAGTGTTTGGTTGGGGAGAATAGAAAGGAAAAGAATGGAATGGATTTCAAAATAACCTAATTCTAATATTTGTTTGGAATGTTAGAATGGAAAAAAAGTCATTTAATAGAAAAGAATTTGATGGGATTGTATTCCACCTAATCTTGGGTGGAAAGGTTGGGTGGAAACCCATTCCATTCTATTGGCTTTTTTCTCTCTTTCTCAATTAACCTTACATGAAAAATATGATATTAATGAAAAATAGAATATTATTAAGAATAAATATTTTATAGAAAAAATAATAATTTTTTATTTTATTTATAAAATATTTTTTTAACATTTTTTTCTCGTCAAATATGTTCTTTATTAAGTATATATGAAATAATTATTTTAAAATAAATAATAAAATAATAAATAGTAAAATAAAATAAAATAAAAATGCTAAATGTGAAAGAATTTAATAAAATAATAATTTAATTAATAAAATAATTTAATGCTTAGCGTAATTTAAAATACATAAAATATTCATTTTAAGTTTAAGGGTATTTTTATCATTATATAGCTAATTCTATTTTTTTTACAGTTAAACAAACATAAGAATATCTATTCAACTTCTGATTTTGCCACTCCAACTAAACAATATAATTATATTATTATTCTCTTTATATTCCGTTCTGATTATTATTACCATCACCATTATCGTTACACCACTATAACAAATGGCTCTAACTAGAGTAATAGCCTATATTCCGTGTTTATGAAAAACATGATTAGACTCAATACGATTTAGATATCAATTCTTTCTTATAATTATTTTTTTAAAGTATTTTACTTTTTAGTGCGAAAAAGTAGATAATAATCTTTAGCTTTGCAATTTTTAAAAATTGTTCAATGATACCTTTTATGCTAGAATAATTATTATTGAAGAGTCGTTGCCATATTTAGTTTAACCGTCACTAAAAAAAACTCTACTTCTAGTTGCGACAAAAATTTTGACGAATAAAATATCTTTATGTCATTGACTAAAAAGTCTATAACCTAAAATTTTAATCACAAAAATAGAGATTGTTGTGACTAAATTTTTAGTCACAACAAATTTCTTTACTCTAAATAAAAGGTTGCCACTAAGAGTATATTAGTAAAAACTTGTGACTAGATATTACTTTGTAATCACAAAAAAAAAAATTAATTGTGACTAAATATCACTTTTAACCACAAAACCAAAAAAAATCGTCCTGACTAAAAGGTTTGTCACTAAATGATGTGTTTTTATGTTTTTTTCGTGTATTGCAATATTAGATAATGGTGTACCAAATAGCTAGCATGTGTTTCTTGGCCGTTCTTTCTCTTTTTCCATTGGGATGTTTCTTTGGTTTGTTTACTTATGTCTTATTTTCTATGTTAGCGATTCTCCAATTTGAGAAGAGGTTTGTCTGAAAATTTCGAACTGAGTACTCTAATTAGATTGTCTAGGGAACTTAATTAAAGAGAAAAAAATTTCTCACTATACTGATTAATTGTGATTTTCTTGACCTTACATTCTTTCCCAATTTGGATATATGAACCTTCGTGAGATGAAAACCTAACATTATTAGAGAGTCAAGTAGTACAAATATATAGAGACATACGTTATATATGACTTGTCAAGTGGTACTTATTCATTATTTTGATCGAGATTGAACGCTCTGCCCAATTGAGTGAATAAAACCCATGCCACCAAAAAAAAAAAAAAAAAGCAAAAAAGGGACAAGTTATGAAATAAGACTATTTTATTAGATGATAACGAATTCGAAGAAATATTCCCATTTATATTGTGATGAAAAGTGTAATGAGTGATGTGTTGACTGTATTACTTATTGCTATTACCGCATATAATGCAAATTCCGACATTGATTGTGTGGCAGAAATGTTGGTTCAAGAATTCTGGGGCAACATACATATGAATTATGATTTGGAAACACAAGAATCTCGTGAAAAGAAAGTAGATTATCATATATGTATGGTGGAAGGCATTGTGCATATGTAAACTTGATGTTGACTCATTGACTACTCCAAAGCATCTTCCACTTATATACCTATGGCCCCCAAATTTTGGTTTTATTCTGTTGTTTTCTTAGAAAAAAGCTAGGCTCGGGAGGGGGGCGATTTCGTCCAAAAAAAAGAGAGGAAGGGGTGTGATTAACATTTGCTTAATTAGTTAATAACACAAATTCAATGCTTGAACCTTTCACCATATTAAATTAATATTCGTATTCCATTATTCAAATCTGGCTTCATCCCTATCTGAACTGCATTATGGTGTATGATTTGAAAACTGCGTCTAGTGGACCGTATGTACTGGAAACAAGTAGGGTTTAATTTGACTACCTAACCATTGTAATTAGTGAGTTTGACTGCTTAAATCACGAATTTTAATATTGCTCATATAAGTAAATATTTGGGATAATTTTTACTTCTCATCATGTGTTTTTCCTTTTGAAGCCATAGGATTTGTTAATAAACCCTAGTAAAAGCCAAAGATAGGTTTGAATTAATAGTACTTCTCGCGCTTTGTTGAAGTTCTTTCAATAAGAGTAGTTGTGTAGGCCTAGCTGCTTCTCCAAGAATTTCGAAAAGCTAAAGGCTAATTATAAGTATATATTTATCTATACATACCCAGAGACCACTTTTGGGTTCACGGAACCGACTTCTAAAAGCAATCCGAAACACTTGTAGTATCTCAAATTTAATATTATTACAGGGTATTATTGATAATCTTTTAAAATGTACGACGAAAATATGTTCAAAGTATAACAATTTTAAAAATTAGGATTTTCATTTATTGAAAAAAAATTCTGAATGTGTATTGCCTTCCTAACACTTCACCTCGATCAAGCATAGTTGAGCTTATTCGAAATTTTGAACGCTCTAGTCGAGCATGGTCGAGCGTGCTCAATTACTATCGTTTATCACTAGAGTGTTGTCAGGATTTATGAGATTCGTTGGAGAATATTATATCTAAGTAATTTCAAATATGTATTATAATAATCAGGTGCGGAATTATTTTTCATTCGGTGGGAAATTAAGGCTCATAAGTCGTATAGTTTTGGGCTTTATTATAATTTTAGTCACTAACTCCATAAGTCATTTAGTTTTGGGCCTTATTATAATTTTAGTCAATTTTTAGTGAAAGCACTGGACTATTTTAACCCATTTTTAGTAAAGATAATTTTCTTTCTTTTAAAATACATGTAAAAATAAATTTCTCCAAAATTCAGTGGGGGCATATGTTAAAGTCCTTTCTATCGTTGTTAAAGCATTAGTAGATCTGTTGCCTACATGAATTATAATAAATTTACGCCTATATGGGCTTAGTATATGTTTACAATTGGGAAGTAGCTGAATCATAGCTGCACGACCTTATGATCAAAATCTCTGATTATATATGTACCTATGATCATGACCATCTTATTACAAGTGGTGATACAATATAGATAGTTTTGCTCAGGAATTGGTTACTCTTGACCAACTCAATTCGGGATTGGTTAGTCTCAACTCCGCTTGTTTTATTATTATTTATATTCATTTTAAATTTTTATGCACTCCACTAACCATTTATGGCATGCCATTATGAGTGTGTTTCCTTTGAAATGACACGTGCATTCTATATATTTGAAGACCTTAGCTGATTTTTCCATGTCTTCATTTGTCACACTTTCTGATTACGCTTCCACTAAGCTAGAAATATCTTAGCCAAGGCATGCACGCAAACTCAAATGTGGATTCAACTTAAAAATTATAACTCCAATTTTCAACGTGACGACTCCACCACTTGTTTTATTATTATTATAGCACTTGGTATCATCTCGCTCTTGTGGACCTTATTATCAGCCCGATCGAACGTTTTACAAAATATATTTTTGTGGTTAAGAATGCCATATTTAATGTGGAATCCCATCTTGTTTATCTCGTTGAAATTTTGACAATGATTAACCTGAGATAAGGTTGAAATTAAAACAAGCATACATATTTTTTGTGGTTAATATTAGGATGGAACTAGTAACTTCTCCCGTGGGGCATAAACTAAGCAATTATATAAATATATATAATTTTCAATTGGTATTTTTATGCGTTCTCTATTGATGGTTAAGTTTACCAAGTTAACCACCAAATGGGTTAGTGTAATGGTAGGTGAGGTTCTACATGGTGGTCGGGGGGTTTGAGCGGGATTTTCATAGATTAAACATGGGATAAAGTTCCCTAGCCCCATCTTTTTGGACACCTTACAGACCTTCCCTTATTACTCTATTTGGTAGGATTAGAGTGGCCCACTCTATTGCTCGATAGTTTTAAATTAACAAAAATATAAAATATAAAGTAAATCATATTAAATAAAAACTAAAACAAAACCCAATTAATTTTTTTTTAACCTAAACCTAAAAATACATCATATCAAACTCAGTTGTAATTAATCAAATAAACTCATCTTCAACTTAAACCCATAAATTATCACCAATTCCATCATCACCATTATTANCCCCCCCCCCCCCCCCCCCCCCCCCCCCCCCCCCAAAGCCCCCCCCCCCCCCCCCCCACCATTGTCATCATCCAAAAACCCTCTTCTCCCCAAACCCATCTCAAATTTCATCATTGTGTTCCATGTATGTATGGTGAACATAAGCCAAAAAGCCATTTGAGATAAAATCCCATTAATCAAAGAGAAGCTACACTAATGGCCATCCATCAATATCGTTAAAGATGAAAAACATATTCAACAAGAAAGCTGAACTATTGAGTATTAGATATTATATATAGAATTAGTTATTTTTTAGCTTAGCTGGCATTTAGTAGATATTTATTATTAGCTGACATATTTAACTACTTCTCTTGTATATATTTGGTTGTACCCTTTTACCAATCCAATGAGAATTCTTCGACAAGCTTCTTGAGCTTAATATGGTATCAGAGCAAGCTCACTCTTCGGCTACTTTTCGAGTTGTTTGACTCCATTATTGAAGATTCTTTCTTCACCGCCATTGTTTTAGACTCTATTCTTGCTTATCTTCTTCTACACTATCGTTTGATTGAGTGCAGATTCTTCCTCAACCATGACCTCGACTAGCTCAGCTACTTCAAATTTTACGACACCTTTGAATGGCCGCTCCACTATCGATGAACTTTTAAGTCAATACTTCCTGCCTTATTCTGATAGTTCAAGATTTATCATCATTTCACAGCCACTCACTGGAGTTAGCTACACCTCTTCGAGCTGTGCTATGTTGATTGCTCTCTCTATAAAGAACAAAATAGGGTTCACCGATGATTCCCTACTCAAACCTGACGGTACTGATCTGAACCTTCTCCATGCCTGGAATTGAAACAATAATATGGTGATTTCGTGGATTTTGAAGTCTTGTCTCTCAAATTTTTTTTGCTAGTGTCATATACTCTAAATCTATACAAGAATATTGGTTAGATCATAAGGATCTCCTTTAGTAGAGAAATGGCCTTAGAATTTTTCAATTGCGTCGTGAATTTATGATTTTTGTTCAGGCACAACATTCTATTAGTGTCTATTTTACTAAATTGAAGATAGTTTGGAAAGAGTTGAATAATTACAGATGTGTTTACATATATGGTAAATGCACTTGTGGTGGTGTTAAGGCATTGAATTTTTATTATCAAATGGAATACATAATGGCTTTTCTCATAGGGCTTCACGATTCTTTTGCTCAAATTCGAGGTAATTACTGCTAATGGATCCTATGCCTCCTATCAATAAGGTTTTTGCTCTTATTTCACAAGAAGAACCACAACAGAAGGTTGGCATTCTAGCTTTTGATTCTCCCAATACTATGGCTTTTGCTGCTAAAACCAATGCCCTAAAGGGGCCTGTGTCAAATAATGGTAATTTCCATTCCAATAGTTCTGGCAATTATAATAATGGGGTTAATAGAGATATTGGAAACTTTGGAGGATACAAAGGGCAAATGAGGGAGAGAACATTCTGTACTCATTGCAAATACCATGGTCACACAGTTGATCGCTATTATAAACTTCATGGTTTTCCACCTGGGTATCAGCCACGACAAAAGGATAGCTCATCTAATACTAATAATACCAATGTCATTCAAGTGTCTACTCTCTCCAGCTCAAGATTTCTTGCTTCTAATGACTATGTTACAGTGGGAAATTTCTTGTAAAACCTCGATGCAAACCAGTATCAACAATTAATGTCCATGTTGTCCAACACTCTTGCTACAACTGTCAAAACCATCCCTGATTCAAATTGTTCTAGTGCTTCTTTTTCCATAGGTATATACTTTTCTGTGTTAATGAGTCCTATGTTTTCTTCCATGCATTATTAGATAGTTGACTCAGGAGCTGTAAGCCTCTATGGGGATGTAAAACTTAGTCTTGTATTGATTCTCAAAGATGTGGTGTTATGCCTCAATTTAAGTTTAATCTTAAATCTGTGAGTGCTCTTCCATATATTCACCGCTCACTGTCAATGTCCTACCTGATTCTTTCGTCATTTAGGATCTCAGCAGCTCGAAAATGATTGGCAAGGGTGATAGGTTGGAGGATCTATACGTGCTGAACACCACAAACATCATTATAAGCAACATTTCTTCTGCATTTTCAAGTATTTCTTCCCTTATAAATGGCGTTTCTATCAATTTTTGGCAAATAAACTGGGCCATTTATCTTCTAAGTGTTTATATACTTTGAGAAATAAGTTATATTGTGATTCTTCTAGACCTCACAAAATTAGACCTTGTTTTTTACGACCGGAAATTCAAAGTCGTGACTTTTAAGTAATTTTAAATCAAAATAGTAATAAATAGTAATTTTCAAAATTTTAGAAAATTAAGTACTAAGAATTTTAGGTTTTAGTCCTTAAAAGTAATAAAATTACAATATTTGGAAACTTTTCATTAGTTTCAATTCCTTAAGAATAACCTTCATTCAAAATTCTTCACTCAAGAATTAGAGGAATTTCAACTAATTTATTTAGAAACATTTCTATAAATCATAAATTTTGATACTGAGAGTTTAGTATTGAACTTTAGGCCTAAAATTCCAAAAAACACTTACATAAATCATTTATAATTTCAAGTACTCAAATACGTAGTGTTATTATCCTTATACATTCACTTACTAAGAACTTTAAATTTGGCTACATATTTGTACGAGTAAAGGGAATTTAACAGAATACAAACACCCACTAGGAAGTAGGAATAGAACTGCAAGTACAAGCTAAACAACTTGTTTAACTGCCATGACAATTACCACAATTAATTCAATACCTGAAAATGGGAGGAAATAGGGAGGTGGACATTCACATGTATGGGAGTTATTTCTAACACACAAAATACTACAAATATACGGGTCATAACAAGTAATATAGAGTAAGAGAGTATTGATCCCACGAGGTGTACCTGATTTATAAATGCTAAGTACTAACTGAAACTGGTTTCCAATTTATCAAAATGACAATATTTGATGGTTTTGTGCAAGAATTAAAATGTGAATAATAATATAAAAGGAAAAAAAGGAAATTGAAAACTAAGCAACCAAAATAATTCTTAAAGCAATAGTAGGGACCTAGGGATGCAATTTACCCTCTAACTCCTCCAACTACTAGTTTTCCTCATAAAACAATTATCTATGCAGAATTAACAACCAAGAATCTTAAAGTATTCACAAAGTCCTTTCCAAGACATAAGTAAAAATGTCTAAATAAGATAATATGTTACTCCTAACATAAATTGATTAGACGCATTAAGTTTAGTCATTCTCACACAAAGTTATACAAGTTATATAGGTATATTCCTATCCTATGCCAACTCACCCTATACTAGGTGATCTTATGATATTCTATCAATGTCCAAACCTATAATCCCCTTCCCAAGTTCATATAGATTTCACAACAACAAATTATTTAGTGGCCAAGTAAATAGATATATTAAGTTCAAGATAATATAATCAATTCAACCATGGATATCAAGAAGAATAATAGAGGAAAACTAAATAGTTAGATTACATTAGAGGTTCAATTGCCTCCCTAAAAATGGAGTTTAGCTCACGTTTATATAAGGAAAAATACAACTGATATAACAAAATAGATACATATTCAAGTGGAGAAAATAGAAGAGAAAGACAAGAGTAAAAGATAAGAAAAACTCTCTTTGAAGCTTTCCAATATGATTTTCTCCTCTTGAATTCTCTTCCTTGATGTTTTTTTCTTCCTTGGAATAGCTCTAGAAACCCTTGGCTGCTAGGATTTTCATCCCCCAGTTGTCCCCCCTCCTGAGATGAGTATAAAAGAGTTTATATAAAAGAAGCAAACTGGCCATGATCTAGAAAATCCACAACATGTTTACACTTTATGGCGCCTAAGTTGGCATTGTAGCAACGAGACGGTCGAAGAGCTGGTACTGCAGCATCAGGCTATAGCGCAACAGTGCCACATTACTTAGGAGATGGTGCAGTGGTGCCATGGGTATAGTGTCATTAATGCAACAGCACCACGGTGGTGCGACGTCGCAACACCAAGCTACTAGAGCTTTTGGCGCTGTAGTGCCCAGTTCCTTTCATATTTTCAGCACTGCTACACATTATTGAGATGTTGTTCGTCCGTCTTTGCTTACCAATAATTGAAATTGCCTTAGTTTAGCCTCAGTTTTACTTGAAAAATCAGAATTCTCCTCTCAATGACTTCTCACTTGAAATATGCGTAAAAAAAAACCAATCAGGTAAAAAAAGCATAAAGACGAGCAATTCTTAAGTTTGAAGGCATAATAAAGATAAGTGTAAAATATACTAATCAAATACCCCAAACTTAAACTAAAACTCGTCCTCGAGCTAAAACAACAAAAATGAACAAGCAAGAATTAACTAAAACCTCACACAAAAAAAAAAGAAAACAAAACTAAGACAAACAACTGAAGCTTTTGAATGAGGTTAATATTGTCTCAACACTCTCTAAAAGATACATCATTCAAAAGAAACTTTGAAGCATCACAACAGTTTAGAATTTCAAATATGCTAGTGGCTTCGCTTTGTTGTCAACTCTTATCATGTGTTTAATAATTGCTTACATTTAACCAATCACACTCGGATCGCTTTATGCAGGCTTAGGATATACATTTAGAGCTATCTCAATGAAAGTGAATAAGTCATCTCATAAGCCTGAATTTTATGTCAATCTCTACTAATATAGAACAACACTCAATCGAAGATTAATAGGTCTTGACTCGGCTTGTAATGCAGGCTTGGGTACGGGTGGATGGAATGGTATCATTTAGATTAAATCACAATATGGATGCCCTTTTTGCTCAGTGAATACAATTCTCTCAAGCATACCGCATTCGTTTCCTCCAAACTTAGATTTTGACCTATTTTCAACTATTTTTTAAAACCAACTACCAATTTAAGGTAGTCAAACTTCTTCATTCAAAAGACTTCCCCTTTTCATTCTTCATAAACTGCTCACACTTTATCACAAGTTCAAAATTTACTTTCAGGCATATATAGTGTGAATTGAGGTTCTTTAGGAAAATATTTCTTAGTAAGAAGAGTTTATTAGCTTCCAAAATGAAAAAGGCTGAGAAATTTGCTAAAAAAAGGTGACTAAAGATATCACATTTAAAGGATAGGCTTAAAAGACTTAACCGGTCCAAAAATAACCTACATCATTTTTTCGATTTTAATGCTATCTAGGATTTTGCCTCGATTGACAATTAAACAGGTTCTAAGAAGACATGAGACTCAAAATATTTTTAAGTCACAAGCATAAAGCTACAATAAGCAATTCAAGGTTAAATACTCACAACTATATACAAAATATGTTCAAGAGTTATTCACAAAGTAAAATTACAAAAGATTGAAGCACACAAACAGTCATGATACTAAATGTTTCCAAAGAGTTATTTCACATAAACTCACAAAAATATTATCGATCATTAACCTCTATCAAAAGCTCCAAACAACACATAATCAAACAAATAAATAAAAAGAAAACATACTATGAAAGAAGAAAGAAAGAAACTAAGTAAACCAAAATGAAACAAAGGGAAGATATTTTAGAAGCTCACAAATTAAAATGCTCATGAAGACAAAGCAGGTAAGTATTAGAAACTCCCCCTAAACTTAAAGTGTGTATTATTCCAAATGCACTAAATATGAAATAGTAAATAGGAATGAGTACTTACCTGAGTGAAAGCCGCTCAATCGGTCTCGAAGGTATGGTGGTTGCCAAGTTAATCATTTTCGGCTTATAGTGGTGATGG
This sequence comes from Parasponia andersonii, assembly GCA_002914805.1. Classification (NCBI taxonomy): domain Eukaryota; kingdom Viridiplantae; phylum Streptophyta; class Magnoliopsida; order Rosales; family Cannabaceae; genus Trema; species Trema andersonii. The sequence continues at coordinate 730,867 of JXTB01000082.1, forward strand.
CGACAGTGCCAAATACTAGTAAGTTTATTTTTTCCCCCGGGCTGGTGGCATCGCAACACCAAACAGTGGCACCAGGGCACCAAGGCCTAAGATTCCAGCCGAAATTGGCACTAGGGCCTTAAAATAGTGTCAGGGTGCCAAAAATTCCTACAACACTTCATTTTTCTGCAATTAAGTCCTTCTATCAACACCTTCATCACTTTTCTTCAAAACAACCATATCAAGAACTTTAACACATGTTTCTCTCTTTATTCATGATATTCTTAGGCTGCCTCCCAAGTAGCACTTGTTTAACGTCCCTTGCTTGACATAGCTATCGCTCATGAAAGATTGGGCGAGGCGAGGGATGATTTAGCTCGATCAAGATCTCCTCTTAGGTAGTCTTTAAGCTTTTAAATATTCATCTTGATTCTTCTAGTTACACCATATGGAGACACATAAGTTTTTTTGAATAGCCCCAACCATCTTGACTTGAGCTTTCCTGGAAAGAGTTTTAGACAAAATAAACCAAGTACATTTCTTGGTCCTGGTTCAAAGTGATGATCATCGTGCTTCTTCTTCTTTGTCTTGCACCTCTTCGTATCCTTCTTGTAAGGCTTGTAATGGCTGGAGAAAGAGAGTGAAGGCTCTATGACTTTGTTTGATAGATTGGACTTAGAACATTATTGTGGAACTTCTTTCAGTGCATTATCTTTAATGCTCTCTTTTACCAAGTCCACTCGATAACAGTCATCGACGTCGCTAGGAGAGTCTGCCTCTTTGAACACATTGAAGGATATAACTTGATCCTCCACTCTCATAGTAAGTTCTCCCTTGTACACATCAATGACTGTCCTCCCAGTTGCTAAGAATGGTCTTCCAAGAATAATTGGAAGATTTTCATCTTCCTCCATATCAAGAACAATGAAATCAGCTGCGAAGTACAACTTATCCTCCTTCACTAGCACATTCTCGATGATTCCTTGTGGATATTTAATAGACCGATCAGTGAATTAGAGCATCGTAGTAGTTCATCTTGCTTCACCTAAACCCAGTTTTTGGAAGATAGAAAATGACATTAAATTGACGCTAGCTCCTAAATCACACAATGCCTTATAGAAGAAACGATAACCAACTGTGCAAGGAATATTGAAGCTTCCCAGATCTTCGAGCTTAGGAGGAAGGTTATTCTGAAGAATGGCACTATATTCCTCTGTGAGAGCAACTGTCTCATATTCCCTCAATCTCCTTTTCTAGAAAGGATCTCTTTCCTGAACTTAACATAGCTTGGCATTTGCTCAAGTGCCTCGGTGAAGGGATGTTGATGTGCAATTGCTTAAACACTTCCAAGAACTTAGAGAATTGTTGGTCTAGCTTCTTCTTCTTAAATTGTTGAGGAAATAACAATGGTAGATTGTAAGAACATGGCTTTGATAGTGAGGTTGGGGACTTTCGATGCTTAAATCTTGGACTAGCTTTGCTACATCACTTTCCTTGGCATGCTCCTTTTTAACAACTTTTTCAACCATTGCTTTTGAGGGTTAAGTGGGCTTTTCAACATTTTTCACTAACTCCTTCCCACTTCTTAATATGATGGCATTACAATGCTCTTTGCCCTCATTTCTTAGATTCACCTCAGTATTATTAGGTAACACTCCTTGAGGTCAGTTGGTTAAAGTATTGGCTAATTGGCCAAGTTGTGTCTTCAAGGTTCTCATAAAGGCTGATTGATTTTGGGAGTTGGCTTTGTTCTTTGTAATGTACTACATAAGTATCTCCTCCATAGATGGCTTTTTCTCTTATAGTGATTGCTCTTGATTCTAGAATCCTTGATGTTGTATCATTCTTGTGTTTGGATTCTGCTCTTGTTGGTTTTGATTACTCTAAGAGAAATTTGGATAATTTTTTCATCCTAGATTGTAAGCATTGGAATAGAGATTATTGCATTAGTGTTGATTGTGGTTCCTTATAAAGTGAGCCGACTCCATATTCAAGTGACAATAAGAGCTCAAGTGGTTGTCACCACATTGCTCATAGGCTCTAGTTGGGCTTTGGATTGCTTGCACCCTATGGATTGCCATTGAATCGAGCTTCTTGATTATTGACTCTAAATTCTTGGTCAATACACTAACTTGAGCTACCTAAAGAAATAACTTCTAACTTATTGATACTTGTAGTTCTCCTTGGATTGACATATTCAGAAGGCCATTGGTAGTTGTTTGCCACCATTTCTTCCAATAACTCATAAGTATCATCTGTTGATTTACCCATCAATGCATCACCATCCACAGCATCTACGATGGTCCTCAAATGACCTATCAATCAATTCTAGAATGTTTGAACAAAAAGCCACTTAGGTATCCCATGTCGTGGATACCTCCTCATCAATTCCTTATAGCACTCCTAAGCCTCATACAAGGATTCATTGTCAAATTACACAAAAGAGGTGATGTCGTTCCTTAACTTAGCAGTCTTGGTTGGAGGGAAGAACTTGGCAAGAAATTTCTAAGCTAAGTCCTCCCATGTAGTGATGGATCCCAAGGGTAAGACATTCAACCAACCCTTATCCTTGTCCCTCAAGGAGAATGGAAACAACCTCAAGAGAATGGCATCCTCGCTAACTCCGTTGTGCTTAAAAATATCGCATATCTCTAGAAAATTCATGATGTGTTGGTTAGGATCATCACTAGGTAAGCCACCAAATTGACACATAGTTTGCACCATCTGAATGATTTTTGGCTTCAACTTAAATTTAATGGCATTGATAGTCGGCCTCTGAATGCTAGGATCGAAACTTTCAAGCACAGGAACTGCAAAGTCTCTTAAATGTCTAGCATTGTCTCGGTTTCCCATTACTTCTTGAGGGTTGACTGCTTGGTTCCTTTGTCTTCGATTTTGCCTCAAGTTACACTCAATCTCAGGATTGAGTGGTAAGAAATCCACACTTCTCGTGCGTCTCATATAATGAAATTAAGCACCTAAGATTCACAACAAAAGAAAAAGTTTGAATTAAATTGAAACTAATAGATATTAGTATTAACAAGTAGTAAATCATTGTACTCCCCAGCAATGGTGTCAAACACTTGTTAGAGCTATTTTTAACACACAAAACTCTGCAAGTATATAGGTCGAAAAGATAAATATAGAGTAAGAGAGTGTCGATCCCATGAGGAGTACCTAATTTACAAATGATAAGTACTAACCGAAATTGGTTGTAATTTATCCAAACAACAATATTCGATGGTTTTGTGCAAGAATTAAAATGTGAATAATAATATAAAAGGAAAGAAAGGAAATTAAAAACTAAGCAACCAAATAATTCTTTAAGCAATAGTAGGGAACCTAGGGATGCAATCTACCCTTTAACTCCTTCAACTACTAGTTTTCCTCATAAAACAATTACCCATGTAGAGTTAACAACCAAGAATCCTAAAGTATTCACGAAGTCCTTTCCAAGACATAAGTGAAAATGTCTAAATAAGATAATATATTACTCCTAACATAAATTGACTACACGCATTAAGTTTTATCATTCTCACACAAAGTTGTACAAGTTACATAGATATATTCCTATCCTATGCAAATACCCTATACTAGGTGATCTTATGATATTCTATCTATGTCCAAACCTATAATCCCCTTCCTAAGTTCATATTGATTTCACAACAACAATCTATTTAGTGGCCAAGTAAATAGATGTATTAAGCTAAAGATAATACAATCAATTCAACCATGGATATCAAGAAGAATAATAGAGGAAAACCAAATAGTTGGATTATATTAGAGGTACAATTGCCTTCCTAGAAGTGGAGTTTAGCTCATGTTTATACAAGGAAAAACACAACAGATACAACAAAATAGATACATATTCAAGTGGAGAAAATAGAAGAGAAAGACAAGAGTAAAAGGTAAGAAAAACTCTCTTTGAAGCTTTCTAATATGATTTTCTCCTCTTGAATCCTTTTCCTTGATGTTGTTTTCTTTGTTGGAGTAGCTTTAGAAACCCGTGGCTGCTAGGGTTTTTATCCTCCAGTCATCCCCCTTCTTTAGATGAGTATAAGAGAGTTTATATAGAAGAAGCAAATAGGCTATAATTGAGAAATTCTGCAATATGTTTACACTTCGTGGCGTTGTGGCGCCTAGGTTGGCGTTGCAACATTGAGATGGTCGAAGAGCTAGCATGACTTCATAGTGCTGCATCGCCAAGCTACTAGAGCTTTTGGCGCTTTGACCAGTTCTGCTCAGTTCCTTTCATATACTCGGCACTGCTACACACTTTTGAGATGTTGTTCGTCTGTTTTTGCTCGTTAATAATCAAAATTGCCTTAGTTTGGCCTTGGTTTTACTTGAAAATTTGGAATTCTCTTCTCAATGACTTCTCACCTGAAATATGTATCAAAAACAACTGATCAAGTAAAAAGAGCTCAAGAAGGAGCAATTCTTAAGCTCGAAGGTACAGTTTAGATAAGTGTAAAATACATTTATCAACATGCTCAGTAGAAACTTAATTACCTTTTAAAATGAATACAATTTTTGCCAAACTTTCATGGTTAATACCTTTTCGAAAATACATTTATAAACCAAGGTTATAAAACAATTGGGATTCAAAATAATCACATATTCAAAACTAAAACCAAATCCACATAATTGTATATAACATAAATCATCCCATCCCATAAGCTCACATTCTCTTATCACGAACTAGAGTAGCTTGTACTATATATACTAAGTATTCTATGCCTGATACCTATCCCAGAAAACCTGAGGGACACCCATGTGTCTGTGCCTACCAAACTGGAGGGGCTGCTGAATGCCTATGCCTATCGAGTGGGAATAATAAGAAAAATCTCGCATAGGTTTATAGGCTCTCACAGAAGGTAGGGATACTGGCCGCCCACTAAATACCGTAATGCCTAAGATGCATCACATATGTGATCCTATGATATGTACAATATTTAACAATTCACAATAACCATGCATTAAGGAATTAATCAATTCATGTCTTAAAATCTCACTTGGCATTATCTTGGGATTTACTATAACATGGGTAGTAGCACACCACTATTTTTTCCCATAATCACAATGTAATAATAAGTATAAAAATCCACAAAGTCTAATCCCAATATAAGCCTACACATTTCAACTATTTATCAAATCATCATAAAATCACGATTTTTTTATAAATAAAATTTAATGAAATTAAATTATATAAATAAAAAATTAGGTCATTAAATCCCTACCTCAATATGGTAGCTTTACCAAGCTAAAGATGCTTGAAGAAACTTCTGTTGGTCACTTGGGTGTTCGAGTGGTTGATTCGGGATTCAAATAAGTCCACTTGAAAAAGTGACTTTTCCACCAGAGCCTTCGATAGAAAAATAGAGGTTACCATTGAATTTAGAACATCAAAAAATGCTAGGTTAGAGACATATAGTTTGTCAAAAGAGGGCCCTAGTATGGGACCGACTTGTGACAAGCAAAGCGGTACTATTCAAAAGCCACATGCCTCAATTTTCATGCCACCATAAAAAATAGTCATATTTTATATCAAAATTCGTCTCTCGACCTCACCGAGTCCAAATTTGAAATCAGAATTCAGTTTCGAGATCTCAAGCATTAAATGTTCTTAAAAATCTAGAAGTTTCAAAAATATCACTATTTGAAAATATTTAGAAAATATCAACCTTTTCATTTTGAAAATCAATGCACTTCCGAATATTGTTTTAATGTCACAAAATCATATTTGTTCATGATTCTAACTCATTTAACATATCATATAATTTTTTTCATCCTAGATAATTATTTTATAAAAAGAATTATAAAAATACCATATTTTAAATTAAACAAAATTACCAAATCTGGAAAACACTCACCGGCAGTGAGTTGATGTCGAAGACTGGTGGGAAATTGACGGCAGCAACGAGAGCAGTCCAGACGTGCCGTGGTGTGACCGTACGATGTTGGGCGACGGAGCTATAAGGAAAAATCTGGTTTGGTGGCATCATCTTTAGTGGCTCTGATTTGCGCCGTTAGGTGGCATCTCATGGTAGGTAAGGTCGCCACTACTTCGTCAGCGAAAGATGCTCCACACGAGTCAGCACATCTGATCGTCATTCTGGTGGTGGCCCGGTGAATGAATAGTCACCGTGGGAGTGTTTGGTTGAGAAATTTTGGGGACTTGGGGAAGAGAATGAGGAATTTTCAGAGGTTTTAAAAGCAATTTTGTAAACTATAGAGCCCCGTGTCACTTTTTGGTTTAATGAGCACTATTCTTGTTATTTATAATTTGACCCAATTTTTGAAAATTTATTACAATTAGACCCTTTAATAATTATGTTTTAGTCCCTCCGTTTGGGAATTATTTACAAAATCATCCTAATGAATCGACACGTAATTCAGCCCATATTCATTCAATAATTCAAATTTTTATTAAATAATAATTTAATTTTTTTGAAAGAAAATTGGTGAAAGACCAAATTACCTTTATAAATTCTAATGAATTTTACATCCTTCATTCCTTAAAAGAATTTCATCCCGAAATTCATACGTAACTAAGATATAATAATAATAATAATATTAAAAATAAAATGAACCATCAGTTATTGAATGTAAGAGAATCGAATCAAACACAAGTTAAACATGGAGTGTAAAACTTACACCCCTTACTTGGTGTTAGAATTTTGTCAGCATACTGATGCCGTACAAGGCTTGAGCTAAATAAATACAAGGACATCGACACAAGAGAATGAGAATGATGTCCTTAAGTGGGTACACAAAATAAGAATGGTAACGATAATCAAGACCAAGAGTCAATAATATAAGACTCTTATAACTTGAGGACTGATTGTTAGGCACCAGACTAGAGTAACAAACCAAATGTCGAATACATATTATATTATCCTCCTGATCACACCAGATCAACATCACACTAAGACAATCTCATTTATTTGTACTTAGAATCCGATCTTAAATAACCATTGAGTCCAAAGACTCTATCAAGATTTCAAATTGAAATCAATATCCTTATGTTATATCACACAAGATAGACAAGTTCAAAGGTTAGATACCACAATGAAAAGAGTCATTTATTGTTCCTCATGACGAGTGAGAAGTAACTAAATATACAAAATACTTCTAGTCAAATACGAGAATCACCAAGAATAGAAATTTTTAATAGAGGAATACATAGTACATTGTAGTCCAAACATATAAAATACAAGTATCCACATAACAAGTTTAGCCCAAAGACTTTCCAAGTCCTTTACCCAAGGTAATATTATATTATAATAACTCATACCACAATTAATTCCAGAGACTCTCCAACCTAGAATAGAACCATATAGTTGCAAGTCATACAAATCACTAATGAATCTAAAGACTTTCAAAGTCTTTTATGCAAGAAAAAGTCATATGGAAATGACTCGATTTTTCTATATGCAAGCAAAATTGCTAACAGTTCCATAATACCCCAGAATGTCTGTCTTCCATTTTACTCAATTTTATTTTTAAATCGAAAACAATTGAAAATATTATTGAAAACATGGATCACAAAAATTAGGGGCATACAAGAATGCTACACTAGTCCATAATAAGGTCTCACCTTAGACATAGGTAAACTAAACCTGAATCCCAAGTATTCACTTTGAAAATATAATAGAAAGAGTTTAACAACTCTCTATACAGACTCATGAGTAGTACCATCAATTATATCACCATAATAATGCTTGGTTCCAACTCAATTCAAGTAATGAGTTACAAATTGAACTCAATACTAACAACTCAATAGGAGTTTCAGCTCTCAACAAATTATGACAGTGTGTTCATTAATTCTTTAAACAAAGTTCCTTAAATGTCATTCGGCATGAATGAGAAGAAGTTCCATATTTTATGTATACAGTTTGCTAAATGAATTATCAAGCATTTACAATATATAGATTGCCTTCAAAACATAGTTAAATGTAATAGGAGTGTTTCTTGAATTTCCTAATCCTTTCTGAGAGTTTTCAAACAATTCTCTCCTAAAAATTTAAAAGTACATCTTTTAACTGGCTTATTACATATGTAAATATATTCTCATAATTCTTTACTTATGAAAAACTCTAGCTAAGGCATACTTTAGTAAGACTATCTTTATGTTTTATAACTTTGAAGTCACCACACTCTAGTAATTTTATTAAAAATAATAGTTTTTAAAATACTTTTAAGATCTAACGATTTTATAATGCATTTCAAAAAAATAGTAGAGTGTGTCATAGTTAAACCTTAAAATTCTAAGTAGATAGACAATATATACTTATATATATATATATATTCTTTTTATATAAGCTTTACTTAACTTGTAACATATTTAATTCCGAAAAAAAATTTAAAACCCAATTTATGTTTTTCAATGGGGAAATCACATATTAACTTGCATAACTTGAATTCTATTAAATCAACTTAAATATATTAATTCATAGCTTGTATTCATATGAAAATTTAATTTCCACGAATTTTTAAAGTTCAAAAGTACCATGCATCTGTATGTACCACTTAAGTCCCTTCAAGACTTAGGTACTCAAAATCAATTTATTCCCATTTTAAATTAAAATAAAACATTATCCCACGTCTCCAATACTAGGAGTTCCTAACACTAAGGATACCAAATTAAATTAACTACACAAGTGCTAAATTATCAAATTGAGACTACCAAAATAAGGTCAACCCAACTTGAGTTAACCAATGAAAAATTATTTATTACTCAATAAGAATTTAATAATCCAAGATTCATCAATGATGAGTGTTTATTTTACTCACAAATTAAATATTCTCTAAGTTCATATAATTGTAAGTCCTCAAGCATTTGTGTTGTTTCAAGGTTATTTTGTGTTTTTATTATAGAAAATTAGAAATTGAGGCCTAGCATATATTTGGCATCAAAAAGGAGAAGTTTATGAAGCCATTAATAGCCGAAACAAGACCTGAAGCATTGAAGAGAGCTAAAAAGCTTAATTGGACTAGTAGCTAGCCCTTATGGTGCCTATAAAGGGCACCACGGTGCCTCAACTCTAGAACACTGGCGCCATGGTACCTTAGCACTAGCACTGTGGTGCCTAAGCACTGGTGCCGCAGTGCCAGAAACGCGAACTACGATGCCAGTGAGATTTCAGCATGCGCATAAGTCGAATTTTCTCTATTCTACAGCCATATGTCCACACCTTTTTGGCCAACTTTAAGGGCCACTTTTGCCCTTGATCTAATACCAATGGACGGTTATATTTCTCCCCTTCTTAGGTCATTTTAGTGCCCTTTAAATATACACTTTAGCCTCCATTTCAAGTGTGGACAGTTGGAAGAGTAGACATATCTTTGAGAGCTAAAAATCCAAGAGAGAGAGAGAGAGCTTTTGAGCTAAAATTTGAAGAGGACACTTGAAGAATTGAAGGATTGAAGTTCTACCTCCACAAAAGATTTTTCTCTTCCTTTTTCTCGCCTTAATCTCATTTGAATTTTATATTGGACATATTGTATAATTTGTTTGGAATATTAAAATTCTTTATGAGACTAGCCATGGATTTTACTATGCTTGGATTGATTCTTCATCTTAGGATTTGATGCACCCTTTTTATACTTTATTTTGCTTATTTTGTTAATTGTTGGCTTATTTTCCATTGTCAGTCCATTTATATTTCTCTTTGCTTATTGTCTCTAATTTATGTGGCCAATAAATTAGTTGAACTTAGGTTGTGATTTTGATATTTGAGAGAGTTTGATTTCATAAACTAGAATTAAAAAACATAGTTTAGGTTATTGTGAGATCGAGAGGAGATCAACACCTAAATAATCAAATTAGGAAGTGCTTAAAAGCTAGATTTAATGAGTACTTAGGGAACCGAGTTAGATAGAGATATCAGCTTGGGTACTTAGACATATTTTCTCATTTGGCACTCGAGAGAGGGAATGAGATTAGATTAAGCCCTTTGATTAGTAAATTTAGTAGAAATAGTCTAATAATTGCTTAATTTGATGAATTTAGGAATAATTAGGGGAAATCATGTCTTTAGTATATTAAGGCATAGTAATTTCCATATTTTACTTACATAATTCTTTTATCTTTATTTAGTTTTGGTGCCTAGATAAAATTAGGTTATGATAATTTTTGTACTTAACAACTAATCTAAAATCCAATCTCTGTGGATCGATCATTCTTGCCACTATACTAGTTAATACTAAGTTTTACTAGACTTGCTAGGTTAGTTAATAAGAGGTAATTATAAATGTTAATTTGGTACTGGGTGTTTATTTCCGACGATTAAGTGTTTCCCTATTATCAAATTTTGGCGTCGTTGCCAGTGGTTGGCATTTTCAGATTGTTGTTGATATCGAAAATAAGTAGCTTGATTTTAATTTAGGCATTTATTTTTATTTTTCATTTTTTATTTCTATTTTCTTATTGTTTATTTTTTGAGGTATGTGAAGATTGTAGATTGACAAGTCCTCTTAAGATTTTCTCAACGAGACTTAGAGCCATTTCATTGTGCATGGTGGAGATACAAAGAGATGCTCATCAATTTTCTCTGTCTTAGCTTCTCTCAGGAGTGTCAACTACAAATCTTCCTTACAACTTATGGCTTGAAATAAGAATGTGGGTAGAAAGAGGAAATGGTACTGCCTATTTCCACCAATTATCTACTGATGAAGCCTATTAGTTGCTGGAAGGTGTGGCTAATTTTTATTATCGGAGTTAGAGTTATCTACTAAGCCACCTCGGTTTAGGTGACAATTTCAACATTTCAGCGTCATGCTTTGACACTCCGCATCATCAAGCAGAGTTAAAGCTCCATAAAGAGAAGTTGTAGAGAATAGAGATGGTGGCAAGGGAGACACAAGATAAATACAATTGTGAAAGCCACCGAGAGGAGATGGGTACAAGCGGGAGGATCCTTAGGTTATTCGATGATGACTACTCAAGTGAGGAGGAGGGTTAGGACAATACTTATGAATCTCAATTTTTGAGATACAAGTTATCATGCCACCTGCTATTAAAGCTCACATTCATGAGGATCCTATATGGACAAAACCTCCTCCATCGCCTTTTGCTTTGGTCATTAAAGCCCACCATGCACATATGCTGAAGCCGAATCAAGTTGAGCATACGTGTCGAGCATTGCCATATATTGCCAAGTTAGAGGGCATTCGAAACCAAGACCCATATTCAGAGCAAGAAAATTTTGGTCTCTTGTGATGTAGTTTTCCATTAGAACTTGTTTCCTTTTCAAACTATCATTCAACAAGGTCAACTTGTAGATCCTTTTCCTAATCTTGTTTTACCTCTTCTTATCCTTGATACTTCTCTTTTACCTAATTCTTGTCTTACTTCTGATGTTATCATTTTTTCTGGCAACTTACCTTCTCCTTCCATACCTCCATTTTGTTGTTCCACTAGACAACATTGTTCTTTGTCCTATCTTATGCACTATCATTGCAACCTGTTGACTCAACAACCTCTACCACCTTGTTCCTCTTCTTATCCTCTTTCCAACAATGTGTCCTACCATTCTCTTTCTCGGTCCTATAAAAGCCTTATCCTCAATATCAACTTTCACTTTGAACCTCAGTTCTATCGTCAAGCTGTTCAATTTTTGGAATGGAAGATTGCTATAAAAGATGAATTAGATGCTATTGAGGCTAATAACACTTGATCTATAGTTCCTTTGCCTCCAGGGAACCATAGTATTGGCTACAAGTGGATATATAAAATCAAATATAGGTCTGATGGTACTATTAATAGACACAAGGCCTGCTTAGTCGCTAAAGGTTATACTCGATAAGAAGGTCTTGATTTCATTGAAAATTTCCTCTATTACAAAATTAGTTATTGTCAAAGTTTTGTCTGCCTTGGTAGATAGTCAACACTAGCTGTTGGAATAATATTCTATAAAGCAGTTTGTTATTTAGACATTATAAATAATATTTATTGGATTATTTAGTATCTATTTGTTATTAATAAATTCCATGTTATGAATTTCTATTTCATTTATATCCCATTGATATACATGTGATGTGTATGTTTATCTTATGCAAACATGTAAAAGATTTCAAGACATGAAATGAGTAATAAAGAATTATTTGTATGATGAGTTCATATGTGGGAGACATTATATTCTTTATTTCATTATGTCTAAATTAAATTGTTTGCATTCTGCATATTGAAGATGGAATACTTTACTATGCCATAGAATATAGTGTTGTCTATTTAATTAATGAAGACTCTAATTATCGAAGTGAGTCTTTGGATAGAACACTAGTGTGTTATAAGAAATTTATAATAGCATCGAACAGGACCTAGTAAATTAGAATTTGAGGTTAAGTGTCGTAACTCAAATTTCTAATTTTACTAATCTAGCACTATTGTAGAAGACCTTAATTCTAGTGATTAACGAACTTACTTTCATGTGTTTTGTCTTTTTGAGTTACAAAAGGACTAGTTTTGATTTATGGTTCGAACTCCGGTATCTTGGAAGATAAGGTATATGAAATGTGTAGAACGTTTTTTATGATGGACACCATGCATATGATGTCACTTTG
>JXTB01000082.1:743710-780065 GCA_002914805.1 Parasponia andersonii
TTTGAATTTTAAATTTGTTTAAATTCAAATTAGAGATATTGTAGGAGATTTTATTTGTAAAATCTTCTATCTTTTAAATTTCAAATTTTGTGAAGTTTTGAAATTTAAATTTAAACCAGAATATCTTTTCAAATCTTCAAATTTGAATTTATGATTAGTAGATATTTAATGAGATTAGATATTGATTTGGATTTTTAATTCAAATTTGATAGGATAAGATAATGAGAGATATTTAAGGAAGTTAAATTCAAATTAAGATTTCAAAAGTTGAAATTTAAATTTGAGATATTTAAGGAGATTTAGTTAGTTAAATCTTTTATTTAAACTGATTAGATTTTGTGAAAATCTTTTCTAATTTAATTTTAAATATTATCTTCCATATTTAAATATTTAACATCATCTTTTAAATTAGAATTATTTAAATGTTAAATAATTTGACAGTTACCGGAAATTAATAAATCATTAACAATTAAATAATTATCTGCTTACTACTTTGGTATTATTAGGACAATGTAGCATGCATGCCTAATAATTAAGCTAATTAATTGCTAATAAGCTTCACAGAAAAATAAATGACATTTAGTCCAAGAATCCAATATTGGGCCTATAGTGGTGTACCCCAATATTAATGGACAAGGCCCAATCATAATTAAGAGTTAATTATGATAGTGGGTATATGGTCTATTGGAGCTTGGGCTTTATGGATCCATCTGGTCCCCTGTCTAGCTCAAATTAAAGCCTTATAGTCATTTGATGATCAGTTGAGCCCAACAAGTCCAATAAGCCCATTAGGATTTACTAATCTCTCTATAGTTAAGAGAAAAGTTCTCTAGCAATCAGACACAAGTGTTACACGTGAAACACCTCCTTGAGAAGAGAGTGTCACACGAAAAATAGAGAGAGAGAGAAAGAGCAGAGAAAATCGGCCACCACTAGGGATTCACTGTCCTTAGTGTTTCGGCCATCCCGGAGAAATCGGTTCGAGGAGATTGTCTTCTTGTTCATCTGCGGATCTCTTTGTTGGGAATTAAGAAGGTGACCACCTAACAGATCAATCAAACGGCTTTCGAGAATAGACAGGAAGACGAGAAGGTTGTGGAGTGAATCTGATTATTGTTCTTGTCTAGAGTAAGAGTTAATTTATGTTAGATCACGATCCGAAACTTTTTGTAAAAAGAAAAATTTTAAACGACCAATTCCGTTGTATTTTCTTGAATGTACAAAACTATGGTATTTTTGAAAATGATTTTATGAACGGAAATTTATTCCAATAAACACCAGCACTAGCATCTTGTTCAATTAGATGTGAATAATGCTTTTCGCAATGGAGATTTATTTGAGGAAGTTTATATGGATTTTCCTCTTGGTTTTGATTAACAGGGGACCGCCTTTAGTTTGTAAACTTTGTAAGTCTATTTATGATCTTAAGCAAGCTTCAAGATAATAGGATTCCAAATTTACTCATGCCTTGATTTCTTATGGTTTTTCTTAGCCTAAGGCAGATTATTCTCTCTTTACTAAAGGCAGTGTTGAATTTTTTATTGCCTAGCTCATTTATGTTGATGACAGTGTTCTAACTGGTCCCAATTCTCAAGTCATTCTTTCTTTGAAGCAATTTCTTCATAGTCAATTTAAACTTAAGGATTCGGGCTCCTTGAAATATCTTTTGGGATTTGAAATTGCTCAATCTATTGAAGGCATTGTCGTATCTCACCAATATTATACTTTTCAATTCCTTGAAAATACTGGCTATCTTGGTTGTCAACTGATAACTCTATAAAAATAGAGTTATTTAGTGTTATTATGCCTTACAATTTGCAATGTTCTTATTTTAAATCAAGTTGTTTGAATTATTTTTCTTGCTGTTTTGATATTGTATTTATTTATGTTGATAAGAGAACTAAACAAGGGTGTTAGACATAAAAATAAGTGAAATTGTGCCCTAAAAATGGGTTATTCAAACTATTTGGATTGAAATTGAATCCGACATGAATATAACATAACAAAAATGAGGAAAATCAAAGCTAAAAACGAAGAAATGATACACCCAGGAAGACAAGGCGCCAAACAAGCACCAAGATGGCTCTGTAGTGCCATCCAACTGTGCCGCAATGCTAACTCTTGGGAATTTGAGACTCTTTCTAGTGCTGGAGCGCCTCGTTTCATACAATAGCACCACCCTTTGCATCCTAGGTTAAAAATAGACAACCAAAATTAACTATTCAATGGTTCAAGGTTCCAGATTTGGCCTAACTTAAGTTTGCAAGAACCACTTCTTTAAAACCTTATTTTGAGATGTAAAGAGCATGTGGAGATAGAGAGAAAGAGAGAGAGGCAACCATAGAAGGAGAAGAAGAAGAGAAGGATGAAGATGAAGATATGCTCTAACCATATCTATTTCTTGACTTCCTCCAGATCATCAACGTCATAGTTTGTTCTTAGATTTTTCTCCTCATTTTCTTGTGAGCATTTTTTTGTATTTCTTTCATATTTAGGGAGTAGTATAGTTGAGAGTAAATCCTAGAGGGAGGATTTAAGAGGGCAAGAACCAAGTTTAAAAGAGGAGATTGACAACCTCTATGAATATATGAACACCTTCAAGCTCTTCAAAGATGGGGAATTCTAAAACTCTTTTTTTCTTTGATATTTTGTATTTCTTGAATTCATTATATTAAAATATTATTGTTATCAATTTATACTATGAACTAAATTCCCTTTTATCTTTTTTTTTAATATGTGAACTAACCTAGTATGTTATGTTTGCTTATTTCTCTCCTCTTTCATTAATAAAATCTATTGTTCAGTATTTATTTTATCTTATACCTATTGCTTCTATTTAATTGATTACTAAATAGATTGTTGAGTTAAATTTCTATAAGCTTGGAGAAAGGAATAGAAATTTGGACTTAGGTACCTAGTATGGGATAAGTTTACATAGGATAGGAATATACCTATGTGATTTTTGTAACTATTTTTGAGAACTTAATCTTAGTGCACCTAGTTCAATTCATGTTATGAGTAATATGTTATCTTGTCTAGATAGATCCAATTTGCACTTGGAAAAGGCTGCTTGATTACATTAGATTCTATGTTGATAATTCTAGTAGATTAATTAATTTAAGAGAGAAATTGTGAAATAGCATGACAAAAAAATGGTTAGGGAATTAGTAAGCCTAGACATTTTTCTTATTAATTTATCTTTTATTCATTTACATGACAGTATAGTTTCCTTTGTTTTATTTCTTTAAAATCTATATTTTGGTTATTTGGATAAAGTTAGAGTTGAAATAATTTTAATACTTAGCATTGAATTAGAAATCATTCTACATGGGTTTGACACTCATTTTACTTCGATATTTATATTATTTGTGATCATGTGTACTTGCACGAGAGTGTGAATTTCGAGTTGCACATTCTAACCAACATCAACCTCATATAGTTCCTTTGGATCCTAAGTTGAAACTTTGAGCTAGTGAGGGTGATCTATTGCCTGATGCTTCTAAAAATTGCTGCCTCATTGGTAGAATTATTTATCTCACTCTTTTGCGGCACTGTAATAGTAGCACTGTGGCACTGCCTAGAAAATTAAGTTCTAGAGGCTAGAGTGCCACAGCATTTGCATGGAAGCACCGCGGCGCTATATAGCATTCGGAAGCACTTTGTTGGCAAGTTTTTAGAGCTAATCTGAACCATTGATGCCATCTGATCGAATAGTTGGAATTCCACTTGGCCTAGGTCGACTTGAAGTCCCTTAAATACATCTTTAAGCCTCTATTTGAAGTGTAGAGAGTTGGAAAGGAAACACACACTTAAGCTCAAAAATCCTAGAGAAAGGAGAGTTTTGGAGCAAAAATCTTAGAGCGGATGCTTGAGAGAATGTCATGAAGAGATTGAAGCTTAAAGTTCTACCTCCACAAAAGAGTTTTCTCTACCTCTTTCTCACCCTAATTTCATTTGAATTTTGTATTATGCTTGATTATTGAATATATTTGGATGTATGAAATTCTTGTTGAAATTAGTGTTTGATTCTCCTATGTTGAACTAATTGTTATATGCTTGGGAAATAATGTAGCTTATACTTTGATTTTGTCTTGATTTCTAATATGTTCTTTGATAATAATTCATGAATTTATTTATGCTATTCCATACTTACTGCTTCTTAACTAATTAGCTACTAGTTGGATGATTTGGTCTCCAAAATTTGGTACTTGAGAAAGGGAATTTTAGAATAACCATAGGATAGTATAATCTAGGATTTTTTAGAGTTTGAGAGAACCTATAATTCCTTTGAAGCTATGACCAAAGAGCCATTGAACATAATGAATTCTTAAATTCTAGGTTTTGAATAGAGATATTGAAACAAGGATTTAATAATGATTTCACTCGGCACTCGAGAGGAGTAAAAAATACATTTAGGGTTCTTGGCTTATAAACTAAGAGTAATTGATTAGAATGAAATTAGTTATCAAAAGACATAGTTGATAGTTAAGTGAATTCAATCCCCTAGTACATTTGTGCATAGATTTTCCATATTTTATTTTTATATTTTTATTTTTATTTGTATTTATTTAAATTATAAACTTATTTAATTTTGTTGCCTAGATAAAATTAGGTTACAATAATTCTGGTAATTAACAATAATTTAACACCCAATTCCTCATAGGATCGACAATTCTACTTATCATTTTATTACTTTTTTATCACCCATATACTTGCAGTTATTTTACGTATATGCATTGTTGTTGATATCGGGAGTAAGTAACTTGATTTTAATTTAGGTGTTTATTTTCTTTCTTTTAATTTTTATTTTTAAATGTTTGTTTTGCGAGGTACTTAGAGATGTTAGATCAACAAGTCCTCTTGTGGTTACTCAATGAGACTCGAAGACAATTTATTATGTATGGTGGACTCATGACGTGCCTGAAGCATGGTTTCTCTGAGAGTATCAAATACAAAACTTCCTGAACAATCTTCAGCCCGAAACAATAATATGGGTAGAAAGAGGTAATAGTACCACCTTTATTTACCAATTATCCATTGATGAAGCCTATTGGTTGTTGAAAGATATGATCGACTTCGACTATCGGAGTTGGAATTATCTAGCAAGCCATCTCGGTTTGAGAAATAATTCTAACATTTCGGTGCTATGGTGTGATACTCCACATCATCAAGTGGAGCTTTATCCCAACCTTGAATACCATTTTGCACAATTTTTGGAGGAGACAAGACTTCACCATGAAGAGTGGGAGAGAACAGAGACTATTCATAATTCATAATTTGAGTCTCTTCATGACTCCCTTGAGACCATGACAAGGGCAGTTGCTATAATTGACGTACATGCTACAAATAATGATGAAAGCCACCATGAGGAGCCAAGCACAAGTGGATGGACATTGAGTTTATTTGATAATGAGGACTCAAGTGAGGAGGAGAATTAAGAGTGGACCAAGGAGAAAGAATCACAAGACAATAATTGTGAATCTTCACCCTTTGAGATCCGAATCATCATGCCACCACCATTCATCAAAGATCACATTTTTTATGATCCTATGTGCCCAAAACCTCTTCCACCACCACTAGCACCATTCATTCAAGCTCACCAATTACATGTGCCGATGCCGAGTCAAGTTGAGCATACGTGCCAATTATCACCATATATAGCCAAGCTTGAGGGAGTTCAAAAATAAGACCTGTTTGTTGTGTTGTATGACACATACTATGGGCAGAAGTCACTATTTGATGAGCTTCACCAATATGTGCATAAATAAGCCTAAGGAAGCAATTTATAAAGAGGAGTCCTACACCACCCAAGTTAGAGCCGCCTTGCATGGAGCACCATATTGACCAACCTTAATAGGAGGCGACAATGTCTCACTTCCCCGGTACATATTCCTTTCCTTTCTGCTTATATTGAATATTTAAATTTTGAGAACATTGCCAATGTTGAGTTTGGGGGTGAGAGCACTTATTGATCAATTATTTATTGGGTATGACTTTGCAAGTGCGTTAGTTGTTTTGACTTTTCTTCCTATGAGTTAGTCTCTTTTGGCAAATCTTTTATTCGCTTTTGTTTTCTTTTGCTTGTTTGAATAAGTTGTGAGTTTTATTGAGATGAGATAACTTATTATTGATAATGAGTTTAGTCACTAAATGTCCTTTAGGTCTTTTGAAATACAATTCATTGAAATTGTTTGTGTGCTTGACCCATATTAATTGAACCACACTCTTGATTCTACACATTTGAGCGTGATAATCATAATCACTTGACTTTTTGAGCTTTTGGAGAAAACTTGTTTCTGTTAGATAGGCATTGACCTCTCATGAACTCTAGAACCTATTTGAGTGAAGCTTGAGGCAAAATTCCATGTTAGGTGTCATTGGAGAAATGATTTAGGCTATCGTTGGACAATTTGAGCCTTTCAAGCCAACCTTGATATATTGTCATTCTAGTACACCCACTTTGAGCCTATTTGTACTTTTCTTTTTCTACTATGTTTTTGCCAAACCAAAATAATGACTACCAACCTTATCCTTAAGCATGTTGAACCTCAAATTTTTTTCATAATTATCTTTCCTTTGCCAAAGCTGACATTACAAGCATAATGAAAGACCTTTTAATATTTGATGACATACTAATGTACATTAGTAGAGAGCAGCATAAAAAATTGGGCATATGGTAGTTCCAAATTGCATCATATAGAGATCTTTCAGTGTCGATCGAAACACACAAGTCTATTTGTAGTTCCTTTTTTTAAGTGATATTGATTCTACACACACTTAAACATTGAAAGTCTTGAGTAAAGTTAAATTGATGCTTGAAGTTGAAAATCTAGATAATCTCAATGTTTGCATTATCTTTGAGCTTGGAATATTTTACGGCTTCAGAGATACTTGCACAGTTTTTGATTCGATATAAAACTCATATTTTGTGTTTTGCTTTTTTTTTTTCCCTTATTTTGTTTTGATTGAGGACAAGCAAAAATTGGATTTTAGGGGTATTTGATAAGTGATTAATTCACTCAATATCAAGTATTATTTAGCTCAAATAATTATAAGTTCTCAAGCATTTATGTTGGTTTGATGTGTTTATTTTTGTAGTTCTTATGAATAAATGATAACCAAGATAAATTGGTACTAAATATGGGTATTTTAAACGTGAAGAATAAAATTTTAGTCCGATAAAAGTGCAATGCAATAAAAATCACGTAAAACGGAGCTAAAACAAAGAAATGGCACCCTCGAGAAATAAAGTTGTCGTGCTGAGTTTTAGAGCCGAGAATGTGAAGTTACTGTAATAGTAACGCCATGGCACTACCTAAAAAACTGAGTTCGAGAGGGTAGAGCACTGCAACACTTGCAAGGGAGTGCCACGGTGCTATACAGCTTCTAGAAGCGCATTTTTAGAGCTAATCTAGACTATTGGTGTCATCTGATTGAATGGTTGATATTCCACCCGACTTAGGTCAACTTAGAGTCCCTTAAGTACATCTTTAAGCCTCCATTTGAAGTGTTCAAAGTTGGAGAGGAAACACACACTTGAAAGCTCAAAAATTCTAGAGAAAGGAGAGCTTTGGAGGAAAAATCTTGGAGAGGATGCTTGAGAGAGTGGCTTGAAGAGATTGAAGCTTGAAGTTCTACCTCAACAAAAGAATTTTCTCTTCCTCTTTCTCACCTTTATTTCATTTGAATTTTGTATTATGCTTGATTATTGAATATATTTTAATATACAAAATTCTTATTGAAATTAGTATTGGATTCTCCTATGTTGAACTAATTAATATATGCTTGGGAATGATGTAGCTTATACTTTGATTCTATGTATTGATTTCCAATATATTCTTTGATATTATTCGTGAATTTATTTATACTATTCTATGCTTAATGTTTCTTAACTAATTAGCTACTAGTTAAATGATTTGGTTTCTAGAATTCGGTACTTGAGAAAGGTAATTTTAGAACAATCATAGGATAGTATAACCTACGATTTTCTAGAGTTTGAGAGAACATATAATTCCTTTGAAGCTATGATCAAAGAGCCATTGAACATAATGAATTCTTAATTTCTAGGTTTTGAATAGAGATATTGAAACCAAAATTTAGGAATAATTTCACTCAACACTCGAGTGAGGGAGTAGCAATATATTTGGGTTCTTAGCTTATAAACTAAGAATAATTATTTAGAGTGCAATTGGTTATCAAAAGACATAGTTGATAGTTAAGTAAATTTAATCCCCTAGTACATTTGTGCATAGAGTTTTCATATTTTATTTTTGTATTAATATTTTTGTTTGTATTTATTTAAATTATAAACTTATTTAATGTGGTTGCATAGAAAAAGTTAGGTCATGATAATTCCAGTAATTAATGATAATTTAACACCCAATTCCTTGTGGGATCGACAACTCTACTTATCACTTTATTACTTGTTTATGACCCGTGCACTTGTGGTTATTTTACGTATATGCATTATAGACGTAACAACTATCTCAAATATCGCCTTGGAGAAAGACTTTGGTTTTCCTTCTTCCTTCTAACTCAAAGCTTTTTCTAATGCTAATTAGGATTCTTGTCTTGATACTTGTAAGTTAGTTACTAGCTTTTGTGTTTCTCTGGGTGATTCTTTAGTATCTTGGAATGAGAAGAGGCAAACTACCATTTCTTGTTCTTTTGATGCCATTTGCTCTATGACTTTCGAGTGGTTGTTTCTTTCCCTACTTTCTTCTTTTGTGATAATCATACTATCATTCATATTGCTTCCAATCCAATCTTTCATGAATGCACCAACATATTGAATTAGATTGTCATTTTGTGCATGATAAGGTGGCTCAAGGTTTTATCAAACTTCTACCTATTCATTCTCAGCATTAATTAACAGACATCTTCACAAAGGCCTTGCCTCCTACTTTGCTTTTTCCACTCTTATCCAAGATAACTATTCTTGATATATATATAGTCCATCTTGAGGGAGAGTATTAGACATTGTGTATAGAATTAGTTGTTTTATAGCTTAGCTGGTACCCTTTGACTCATCTAATGAGAATTCTTCTACAAGCTTCTTAAACATAATATTGAGCAAAGACTATTGAAAATCAGAAACCCATTTTCAAAATAAAAGCCTCAATAACAAGTTACATGACATGTTTCCTCACTTCCTCCTCAAATATTTGGTCAAAATAGTTGAGCTTCAACATCTTTTTTGGCATGTTTCCAATCGGCACATATTCAAATTTCTACATCTGGAACTATCTCCAACCTAACAATGATGGCAGCATGCAGTGGTAGAACCAGAAAGTTTTTTGAGTGGGGGCAAAACTATAGATAAAAATTATTTTTTGAACTCTTTTCTCCTTAATTTGACCTAATTTTAAATCTCTATTTTATTTTACCTCTTTATGAATAAGTTTAGTTGAATTATGAATGAGTTTAGTTGAATTTAATTGAGGTTTTTATAAAAAAAAAATTAATTAGGTCTAAAACAATTTGAAGAGTTAAAAAAAGAAATTATTTTTCTTCGCTCAACATAAAAGAATAATATAGTTATTATGTAGCTAACTAAACTTTTTAAGTATAAAATATGAGAATGTCATTAAAATTTTAATTATTAGCTAGGGCATAACTTCAATTTTTTCAAAAATACATGTAAAACTTCTAAATAAAAAAAATCATTAGAAAAAAAGTGAGGACATAATTAATTTTGTTTTTAATAAAAGATATATATGTAAAATCAAAAACGTTAAATATTTGGTCCCTTTGCCCACCCTACTGGTTCCACTAATGGTGGCATTGATTGAGACAACTCTAGGAATTGGCAGCTCATAGTCCCAACCAAAAGACTGAAAGAGGTTACACGTGGATCCTCGATCCTTAGTGTCTCCATAGTTCTCTAGTCCAAGCTCTACACCTCATGTAAAACTTTTAGACCTCACCCAAAAGTGCTAGCTTGAAGGTACTTTTGGGCTTATGGACCACTACTTAAATTCTCATGATCTTCCTACAATATACTTGATGTGGAACTTGGATTTTTATAATCTCTCCATGCTAAAGACTTAGTGTCCTCGTTAGAGGGTCCATATTCAATAGTCCATATATAATCCCTATGGATGAGATCCACATTTACCATGATTATGGCCTGTGATAGCTTTTTAAGGCCCACACAAGTATAGACTAAGTCAGCTCTGATACCAAATATAAAACCACTGAGTCTCACCCAAAAGTACTAGTTTAAAGGTACTTTTGGGCTTATAGACCATCACTTAATGGGACTTAAGGCGTTACACCTCACGGAGCTTGAGTTAGAATTGAGAAAAAAGAGGTTTAGGTGGACAACTAATACCTCGTGCTTACTTGAGCCATCAGATAGGGAGAATGGTGGATTCTTAGGTTTATAGGTTAGGGGAAATGAGGTGGAGAAGACAGGACAGACAAAAAATGAGGTCTTTTTTTTAATTTTATTTTAAGTTTTTTAGGGGAAAATATTATGCTTTTCCATATTTTAGAATACGGTTAATGTTATGATAATACCTATAAGTGTTTATAATTTACTGATATTTATTAAATATTTTGGATATTTAATAAAGTGATATTTCATGCATAATATTTGTGATAATATTTTGATTATTATGCAATAGTAAATATTAAAGATTCCATGATTTATTTATTCAAGAAATATTTTAATAAAGTTATTTTTTATAGTTAGGACACATAAATTAGATTATTCACAACTAATAAGAGAAGCTATTGGATTATGTTGCAAGATTTTATGCATTTATAGTATATCTTAAATTATAGTGGTATGACCTATGCAAAAAGTCTTGGTATAAAAGTAAATTGAATAAGGACTATACGAAATATATTCTTATAATACGTGTCGTTGACAAAAATATATTCTGATAAATTTATTAATTAATACATATTTTCCTTAATCTTGTAATAGGCAATAAACTCGTATTTATAACTTGCATTATTTGATATATTAACAAGTTACTAATGAAGAGATTGACGATCTAAATCTTGACATTTTAGTAATGTATTATTATGTGTATTGAAAACATATACTTATAGATATAGATTCTACAACTCTATTATATAAAGAAGTGAATATAGTCTTGCGGAGCTATAAAAGCTTAGATGATTTAAATCTTAGCTAAATAATTAATAAAATTGATTATTTTATTAATTAAAGACTTTTTTTAAATCTTGTCATCCATTTGATATAGTCTTGTATCAAAGAATTGAAAGATATAATTGGACGAGCAAAATAATAATTTTACATAGCTCAAATTATTGATATTCATGTGGAGATACCAATATAAATATTAATTATCTAATAGATATATTTTATTACAAAGTATCTTATGGTATATGTTTAAGAAAAATGTGGAGGAATGAACCTTTTGAAAGTGAATTTTGAATAAAAGCCTAAGTTTCAAGACTCTTTACAAAATAGTCTTTTTACATTATCGGGTATAATATTGAATGTAGTCAAGTATGTAATTGAGTATAATCAAGAAAAACTACTTTACAAATAAATTAAAAACATAATATTTTTATAAATATATATTTTAAAAGAGATTGTTTTGTTAATTGCCCCTTTAATTATACTTAATTCAAGAGTGTAATTCAGAACTTTAGTAGAATAAGTTTATAACTAATAATATAAGCTCACTTGTATTAAGAGTTAACAAGATTTGGGTTTATTTATTTTAGCTTGAATCAAATGAGTTCTTTTGTGCCCTCAACCATCATCAACATCTTAAACTGTATGAGATCAACGTGACTAGGCTCAAAAGGACTTTTACTTAGTAACAAAAAAAGGATGAAAAGAACAGATCACCATGACTAGGCTCAAAAGGGCTTTTACTTAGTAACAAAAAAAGGATGAAATGAACGAATAGGAAGGAGGGCATCTAGGGCTCACTTTGACCACTCCTTAGAGCAGAATTTATGGCCATTGTAAAACATATCAATGTTATATATTAGTTCTTGTTTGTTTACCTCACTAAGCTCAAGGGTTTTACACCGAAATCTCATTTCGAGATCTTGAGCAAAAAATTGAACAAATGCACATATATACACAAAATGGTTGCTATTCGCCTTTTGCAAAATTTCATCAAATGGTGACAATTGGGGTGGTGGATAGCTAGGACTCACTCACCTATAACTTGGGTGTGTTAAGAGGGCAGGATGAATAGCCACTCACAACCTGATGCGGCCGATTCGTGGCAAAAGAACTCGGTTCCCTCGCGTTTCTTCCCTACACACGATGGAATAAGGCGGATTTTTTGGGCAGTGCGGCAACTTTGACCATGTTGGGGTGGGGCCAACAGTGACAAGGGTCATGTTAAGGGGCTCTGGTGGTAGGTTCAGTTGGCTGGGTAGAGAGATTTTGGGGCTGTGGGTCACAAGAGAGAAAAGGAATAAGGAAAGGGAAAATTAGGGCTTTGGGGGAGATCTGGGGTATTTTGGCCACACGACAAATCTAGGCTTGGAAGTCAACTTTTAAAAATTGCCTTTTAACCTCTAGTTCTAAAGTTCTCTTTCGAACAAGTCCTCAAAAATTTTCATTTAACCCAAATTTTTAAAGTTTTCTCACTTTGGTCCAAATTAAAAATTTAAAGATTTCCACGGTCTTCAAATCTATTTTTGGTGAAAATACCATTGTACCCTAAATAATTGTGGGGTTTTACACATGCTCATTCCTCTTTAAATCTGTTGACGGAGGTTTTGTCAACAATAAATTTGGAAAAATTGCAAAATGTGGCTTGTGTGTGAAAATGGTTAATTAATCAAAGCAAACAAAGAGACAAGAATTTTATAGTGGTTCAGTCCTAAAAAAGATGAGCCTACGTCCATTATTTTTTATTATTTTCTGGAGAATTACAAAAGCTCAAAATTACAATGTATTATCCGGAAAGAAGAAGCAAGAGTCTAAAAGGTTCCCAAAAGATCTAAAAGATAAAAGAACAAAGATATCCCAAAAAGATCCAAAGATTCCCCACTGAAACATTGAACTCCCTTTATATAGGTGAGGATAGCTCCATATTTCCCAATTGTGAGAATAGATAACTGTATAATCGAAAAATACAATTCGAGTAATAATATAACTGGGTAATAACTTAAATGAGATAACTGGTCGATCTTTAAAGAGAAACTTTTGTTTTCCTTTCTTTGTAGGTTACCCGTTTGACGAAGCTTAGTCTAGTTTTCTTTTCATTCTAGTCGCACTTAACTCGTTTGGAGGAGGTCGCACTAACTTATGCGGTAGAGGTCGCACTTAACTCTTTCAGAGGAGATCATACTTAATCTTACTCATGTGACCTGACACGTTCACTTGGCCAACTTTTCCCTTTTTGGAATTGACCAACATATAGGATTTTAGATCGCACAATAATTGTCCCACCAGCTCTATTAGTTCTTAAGGACAAAATGGAGCTTCCTTCTACTATAAGTGCGAGCTTAAAAAATGCGATGTCATGACCTAGACTTGAGACCTTTGAAGAGTCGCCTAATCTCAAATCTCACCTTTTCAAGATCACGCACACCTTTTTCTGACAGATGAAACCACGTGTCACTTTTTCTAAGAAGAATAGCAAAACTCGAGGAGACTTTTCCCTTCTTTTTCTTTTTTAAACAGACACAATGATAGTGATGACGCCAGCTGTTGTCTTAAATCGAATCGTTTCAAGTTTTGAAAAGATACCGATTTAATTTCGGAAAATCAAATCCCGCGTGAACTTCGGCCTTTGGATCTGAAAATTAAATACCTTGATCTATGGCTGTGATTTGACGATGCTTGAGACATATATATTGAAAACTAATCCGCCTCCTCTTCAAAAATCCTATCGTCTACTATTTCTCTCGAAACCCGAAGCATTCACGAAGCAATCCTTTTGGCGTCGTCTTGTTCTTCAGCTTGTACAACTTTCAGCCTCTTCTCCGATGAAGCTATCACCGTAATCCTTCAGACTACATCTCGATCCCTCTATCTTCGAAGAAAGGTTAGTATATATCCTCTCTCTCTTATTGTTCTCTGTCCAGAAAACCCATTTATAGATTTTATTTATGGAAATTGAATCCAGTTGTAGAGCCTAAACGTCTTGAATGAAAACCCGTTCCACACTCGGATGGACTGGAATAGGAATTTTTCAGATCCCCTTCATTGGTTTATAGAATACTTTCTTTTAGATGACTGACAGAGACGAACTCGTGAAAGAGTTTTTTTTTTTTTAAGGGTCTGAAACCCTTTTTTTTTATTTTTTAACGAACTGCTCAAACAATTTTTATGAATCCGTAGATCGATTAGAAAAAATTCGATGAGTAGCTTGTTGATGCAATCCTAGGATGAGACTCCAAAACTGCTCGTATATAGCTAAGGTCCCTGATGCTCACATAGGACTAAATCCATCCATATTTCTTTTCAGATGTCTAGTAGTGAGGATTTTAGGGAAGGGAATGCATTCTCAGGAGAATCTTCCAATACCAGCATTAGCTCCATAAACCTCGAAGATTATCTTGAGCCAGAACCTGAAGTTGAGATAACCAAGGTCACGCAAAGTAGTCCTCACATAGGCAACCTCCCTTAAGACTAATGGCCCCGGCATATCAGAGATGCCCCGGCATTCGTAACGGGTTATCAATATGTAGAGGGAGACTGGTCATATACCAATATAAGGACGAGCTGCACCACGAACAGGCTCAGCAAGATCGTGTGCAACTACAAGATCGCCATCCCTCTTCGCTTTCCCATGGATTTTAATCGACCACATACACCACCTCGCGGAATTGCCTCATTCTCTGAAGTGGTTCTCAAATGCGGTGTCCACCTCCTATTTTATCCTTACATAAAATCAATCATCGATTATTATGGAGTCGTTCCTTTTCAACTAACTCCAAACACTTATAGATGCATGGTAGGTCTATACATACTATACCATAAACTAGGCTTAGAAACCCCCACTCCTGAAGAGTTCGCTTGGTTTTACCAAGTGAAATCAAACCTATTAGGTTTCAGCTTCTTTTATGCGAGTAAGTGGTTGAACCAAGCAATAAAAACTATCTGCGGGGTTCGTAACAATATGGGAAAATAGAAAAATCCATTTTTCTACTTTGACTATGCGGATAACGGCTTCTTTCAGAAACTTGGTAGGTAGCTTTCAGTTTATCGCATTTTCTGTATAATCATATTATTCTAATCGCACTCGTATATCATCGCAGATAATAGGGAACGACCTGGACTTTCCAAAGAATAGCTCACAAGGATGTACAGAATAAACGACCTTCCGATTGAAGAATTCGATTGGAAGAAGCTTGGGACTTCGAAGAACTTAGTCGCTTGCGGTCTGCTTCCAAGGGGAGCCGCGTTCCTAGATTCCACTGTCCGTTCGACCAGACCCTCGAGCTGGAAGAAGAAGAAGCCAAGGAAGAAGACAGAAAAGAGTGCCTTGTCTTCCAAACCTAGGAAGCGAAAAGTACCTGCCACCCCTACAACCTCGGAACCATCATCTCCAGAAACCGCATCACCACCAGTTTCTCAATAGCAAGAAGGTAATTATTATTTTTTCTCTTTTCCTTATCATCATATTATGTCACCTCGCATGCTGACTCACATCTGTACAGAAATGGTTATTCGTAGTGGACTACGAGCACCGCCTTCCACCCTGGGGTCAATAGCAAAGTCCAAGACGTCAGAGAGCACACCTCCATTGATGTCAAAAGAGAAAGAGAAGGTTGACACATCCAAGAAATGAAAAGTCGCCTTCGAGGATATCTCGATAAGCTCACCTCCTCCTCAGCCTCAAACTGCGAGCCATCTCGATCCGTCCAAGGAGACTACTACTTCTTCGGAACCGAACCAGGTTGATAAAGATGAGGAGCTTTTCGCACTCCTTAACCAATTACCGGAGAAGGCTGGTATGAGTGCAGCCTTCATTGATTGCTTCACTTCTGAAGATGGTTGGGAGAGGATGAAGTGACGATCTACCAAGGTTACCTTCGGTTCTGCGATGAAGATGTTGGCAAATGTAAGTATCTTCTATTTTCTCTCTTCAACGCATTTTTCTGGTATTGATGTGTTATATTTTCAGACTGCTACAGCTGCTATCCTGATTCATGACCCAATCCTTGAGTGTTTGGAAAAAGCTAAAAAAGTCGAAGAAATAACCCAAGCATTCGAGGACTCGGAGAAGGCTCGCGAGGAAGAGAAAAAATCCTTCGAACTGGAGAATTGGTAGCTACGCGAGGATCTGGCCAAGGAAAAGCTCGAAGGAGAAGCTCGAGGAGAAAATTAAAGAGCATGAAAAGACTATCTCTGAGCATCTGGATCGCATGAAGGAGGCTACAACAGAGGCGGATCACAAGGCTATTAAAGTGTTCAAGTCTACTGAAGTCAAGGAGCTCGAAGACAAAGCCAGTGACATTGCCTTATCGACCATTATATATAAAATCTTCTACGAGCATCTGAACTTTGACTTTTCCACCATTGGCGAAGACGTGGTCGAGCTTGTCCGGAGTTGGAGGGAAGCGGAAGCTACCAAAACTGGAGATGGTGGAGTGAGCACGTCTGCATAAAAATAATATTCTTTAATTTTTTTAACTTCAGAACAATACGAGCTTGATCCCCTTCTTATTTGTGTTTCTTTGCTTGTATACAGGTGCAACCCTTTATCAATGAATGAATGCTTTCTTTATTAGACATTTATTCCTGTAAAACAATCAAAACACTAAGTTGTAATATAGAAGATAATTAATTGAACCAAGTAGTCAATCACTAGGTGACTGATCGATACACTATTGTGATTCAAATCCAACACACTTAAAATGGTTGCATTAAGATAGGTTAGGTCGCTTAAGAAAACAACAAGAATGAGTGATGCAAACTCAATACTGTTCTTCAAAAATTTCATGGAAAAATATAAATATAGCAATATATCACATCGAACAATGAATGTTTTGCTTAGTTACTTTGTTGTTTGAGGAGGGAAATTGCGTAATATGACATGCTAAGGCATGAAGCGAGGAGAAAATCCTAAGATTTTAAGGAATTTTAGATATTTCGGCGATCTAAAATTCTGACCCCTCTAAATGGACATTTTGCAAGTCCCTTAGGAAGCAAGTAGGAGATAATATTCTGATCCTACTGCCCCCCAAGTCTTATGGTGTTTGAAGACTGCCATAAAACTATAAAAGGTGGACCAAATCGAATGATCGATGAGGAGACACCCTTATTAATGATGATGATCAATGAATGACGATCAACGAATGACGATCAAGTAGATATCTTTATTAATGAATGACGAATACATGAAGATATATATGAAAATTTACTGATAATAGCGACGAAGTTGTTCTGCATTCTAGGCATGCTCGATCTTTTGTCCGCTAGTGTGAGCTAACTTATATGTCCCAGATCGAATGATGGCATCAATAACATATGGTCCTTTCTAAGAGGGTCCAAATACACCAGCACCGTGCT
Source organism: Parasponia andersonii (assembly GCA_002914805.1). NCBI lineage: Eukaryota > Viridiplantae > Streptophyta > Magnoliopsida > Rosales > Cannabaceae > Trema > Trema andersonii. Next base: position 761,181 of record JXTB01000082.1, read on the forward strand.
CTATATTATTTGGTAGGACTTGCCGAAGAATAAGGTCACCAACTTCAAACCCTCAGATTCTAAGTTTAGAATTATAATATCGAGCAGTGCGCTATTGATATGATGCGATTCGAAGCTGAGACTGCTCGTGCCTTTCTTCTAAAAGATCTAGCTCAATCCTCATTAGTGTTTTGTTGCAATCTTGCTCATAGGTTGATTGTCGTAGAGAGCTCGCACCAATTTCAATCGGAACCACTGCTTCATATCCGTAAGCTAAAAAGAATGGACTTTCTTTGGTAGTTGTTCGTTGAGTGGTGTGATAAGCCCATAAAACTTTAGGAAGTATGTCTGGCCAAGCTCCTTTATGCTCTTCCAACTTTGTCTTTATATTGTGTTTAAGTATTTTATTTGTCGCTTCGACCTGTCCATTAGCTTGTGGATGAACAACAGTGGAGAAATTCTTCTTGATGCCTAAGTTGTTGTAGAAGTTACGGAACTCGTCGCAGTCAAATTATTTCCCATTATCAGAAATTATGGTATGTGGTATACCATAACGGCAGATTATAAATTTGTAAACAAAATCTATCATCTTTTTTGCGGAAATGGTACTCAAGGCTTCAGCTTCTGTCCACTTGGTGAAATAATCGACTGTGACCACCGCATACTTCAATCCACCTCGCACCAATGGAAGCGTTCCGATAATATCAATTCCCCATACTGCAAATGGCCGTGGACTAGTCATTGGAGTGAGAGGAATAGGTGGCATTCTAGGAACAGTTGCAAATCGTTGGCATTTGTTACACCTCCTAGAAAATTCCATCGTATCCTTCTTCATGGTCGGCAAAAAATACCCTTGTCTTAGAATCTTATTCGCAAGTGCCTGCCCCCCGGAATGATTTCCACATATATCTTCATGAATTTCCCTCATAATGTAGTCTACTTTTTCTTCATCGACACATAAAAATAACGGAGCACTAAAACTTCTTCGATAAAGCTTTTCGTCATAGATAACATAGCGAGCTGCTTTCATTTGAAGTCGCTTTGCATCGTCTTTGTTTGCGGGGAGATCGCCATTTTGTATATAGTTCATTATAGGATCTATCCACGATAATTTTTTTATCAACCGTCATTGCTATCTGGGGCTCTACTTCGATACTTGGTTTTGTAAGAAACTCGACAGGGACCACCTTTAGTAATTCGGCATCTTTTGTTGCGGCGAGTTTAGCTAGAGCATCTACCCGAGTATTCTTAATGCGAGGAAGAAGTTGAATATTATAGGCAATGAATGTCGAGAATAATCTTTGTACCTCCTGTAAATAAGCCATCATTCTCTTTCCTCTTGCTTTATACTCACTGTTCACTTGACAAACGACCAGCTGGGAATCACTGTATACCTCAATCATTTCGATCTTTATTTCTTATGCGAGCTTTAGCCCGGATATCAGTACTTCATATTCTGCCTCATTATTTGATGCTGGAAATTTTAAGCGAAGTGCACAATGAATATTGTGCCCTTCAGGACTGATTATTACTAAGCCCGCACCAGCTCCACTCTCGTTTGACGATCCATCGATATAAAGCTTCCACAATCTTGATAAATCTGTAGCAGGTTTTTCGATTACTTCTGTGGGAAGACCGACATCATATGTGAACTCCGCAATGAAATCTGTGAGAGCTTGCCCTTTAATCGTCGTGTGGGGTTAAAAATCGATGTCGAACTGACTCAACTCAACTGCTCACTTAAGTAGTAGTCCGAAAGCCTCGGGTTTTTGTAGAACCTGCTTTAACGGAAAGTTTGTGAAAACTTTGATGGTGTGCGCATGAAAATAAGGTCGAAGTTTCCTGGATGCGACAATGAGTGCTAATGCCAATTTCTCCATCTCTGGATATCTTGTTTCGACATCGAGTAGTCTTTTACTTACGTAGTACACTGGTCGCTGTATCTTTTCATATTCTTGAATTAACGCAGCACTTGTTGCATATTTAGAAACAGCGAGGTATAAATATAATGTTTCCCTCGGATTTGGCTTCGACAAGAGTGGAGGAGAACCCAAGTGTATTTTTAATTCTTGGAATGCCTGCTTGCATTCTCCTGTCCACTCGAACCTCTTCCAAATTTCTAATACTTCAAAGAATGGTTGGTACTTATCCGTCAACCTGGATACAAATCGACTCAATGCGGCCACTCTTCTTGCCAGGCTCTGCACATCTTTGGGTTTGCGAGGAGATTGCATATCAATCAGCGCTTGTATCTTCTGAGGGTTAGCTTCAATACCTTGCTGATTGACCATGAAACCCAGAAATTTTCCAGATCCTACCTCGAATGCACACTTCTGGGGATTCAGCTTCATTTGATACTTTCGGAGAATTTTGAACATCTCATCAAGATATTTGATGTGATCTTCAGCTTTCTTCGACTTTACCAATATGTCGTCAACATATACCTCCATTGTCTTGCCAATTTGTTTTACAAACATCATGTTGACAAGATGATGGTAGGTTGCTCCTACGTTGATAAGTCCGAAGGGCATCTTTTTGTAACAGTATAATCCTCGATCAGGATGAACGAGGTTTGCTCCTCATCTAACTTGTACATGGGGATTTGATTGTATCCAGAAAATGTGTCCATGAAACTTAAGAGTTCATGCCCCGATGTCGCATCTACAAGCTGGTCGATTCTTGGAAGGGGAAAGCTATCCTTCGGGCATGCTTTGTTAAGATTGGTGAAATCGATGCACATTCTCCACTTCCTGTTGGGTTTCTTTACCAATACCGGGTTAGCAAGCAAGTTCGGGTAAAAAGATTCCCTGATAAATCCAATTTCGAGCAACTTTTCTATCTCTTCTTTCAACGCGGCATAGCGTTCTGGATTCATAACTCTTCTTTTCTGCCGTACAAGTTTTTTTGTTGGATCTATGTTAAGACAATGGCATATGATATTCAGATCGATCCCGACCATGTCCGAATGTTGCCATGCGAAGACATCCAAGTTAGATTTCAAGAAAGTGACCAATGAAGCTCGCACAAGTTCTTGAAACTTTGCTCCAATCTTTAAAATCTTGGAGGACCTGTCAAATGGCAAATCCTCCAAGTCTTTAATGGGTCCAGTTTTGACCTCTCCATCGATTTCTCGAGGGTCGAGGTCTTCGCTTGTCGTTCCGATTGATGTTTTGCCTGATATTTCGACCGACATTTCACCTGACGCTTCGACTGTCGTTTCGCCTGACGCTTCTCTTTGTAGTTGGACCATAATTGTGCGAGGTATCGCATCCTTTGTTGTGAGCTTTAAAAGTTGTTATAACAAGTCCGCGCATCATATTGGTTTCCTCGCACTTCGCCTACTCCTTGTTGAGTCGGGAATTTCATAGCGAGATGATAGATCGATGTTACTGCTCGAAGTTCCCTCAGTGTCGGTCTTCCCAGTACAGAATTAAATGCAGAGGGGCAATCTACAACCAAAAATTGGGTCATTACTGTTGAAACCCTAGGATAGGTTCCAACGTTGACCATTAACTCAATCATGCCTATAGGCATTATGCTGTTACCAGTGAATCCGTAGAGTGGAGTGATGGTTGGCTTTAGGTCGCTTTCATTCAATCCCATCTTTTTAAAGGCGTCGTAGTACAGGATGTCAATAGTACTTCCGTTATCGACCAATACTGACCATAACTGCGTGCTTCGACAATTGATCTTTATGACCAGCGCATCATTATATGGATAATGGACCTCTCTCGCATCTTGTTCTGTGAAGGTAATATCCATATCTGGTACTTGCTGAAGCTTTCGTGGTCGCTGTTCAAGGTGCATGATATTGGTCAACGGCTGCTGCCGAGCTTCTCGTGCATACCTATCCTCCACTCTCTTGGAATCTCCACCAACGTGCGGTCCTCCGAAAATAGTTTGCACCTCGCGCTGAATTTCTGGAGGTCACTGTCGGTTTTCTTCTCGCCTTTCACTATTCTGTTTAGAGTACTACCGTAACCGCTCTTCTTTAATTAATCTTTTGATCTCATCTTTCAGGGCAAAGCAGTTATTGGTATCGTGTCCAATGTCATTGTGATACCGACAAAACTTGTTGGGGTCGCGCCTCACCGTATCTCTTTTCATCGGTTCCGGTTGGCGATACTGCTCTTGTTGGTTTGTGACTGCATAGATATAATTATTAACCTCATGGGAGCTCTTGGAATCTCCTGCTTTTTCTATTTGAGCTGCTTCTCAGTCGACTGTTTATTACTCCTTTTGTTCGACTTCTTATCATTATTGTTGTTGTTTGTGGTCGCATCTTTGACGGCATCCTTTCCTCCTCCCTTTGTCGTCTTATGAAGGTTTTCGCGCGAAGATTCCACCCTTAGATGTCGACCAACTCTTCGATAGAAGTCTTCAAGGGTTCTACATTCTCGCTCTAGTAACTCTTCCCAGAGTTTAGTTTCTGGTCGTACCCCAGCCATCATTAGAGTTAAAACTCCTCCCTCAGGTAGGTTATTGACCTTTGCCAACTCTGAGGTAAAACGATTTAGGTAAGATCTTAGAGTTTTCTCCAGGCCTTGCCGAATAGCAAACAGACTTACCAGTGGAACAGTAAAATTCTTTGCGGCCTGGAATTGCCTCAAGAATATAGTCTGAAGCTGTCGCCGGGACGAGATTTAACTAGACTTGAGTCCTCGGAACCACTTCTTCGCTGCTCCTATAAGAGTTACAGTAAAGCATCTACAACGTGTGAGATCATCAATACGATGAAGTGAAGTGATCCATATGGTCCTGCAGATCAGTTTTCCCATCAAAAGTGTGTATGGTGGGAAGTTTAAATCCAGCAGGTAAGGCGGCAGCTCGAACCTCCTCACTGAATGACGATTGACGATACCTATCAACGAGCTCATCGTCCCAACCAGCAAGTGTATCTAAAGCAATTCTCAGATTATGAACATCGACGTTCAGAGGGAGAACATTCTCTCTTACTGGTGGTAGGAGTGGCCTTTGATCATTGTCATGATATAAGGTGGGTTGGTTAGGTAGGGTCTGTTGCAACCTTAGAGATTCCAATGAAATAGTGCGACAAGATAGGCTTTGGTTGTTGTGATGCGATGTGGATCACTCTTGACTACGTCGTTGATCCAGATGTTGTCTCAGGTTTATAGGATTCTGTCGAGAATCCCTACTGATCCTTTCAAAGACACTCCTCAATTGACATTTTTGCTCGTTCTCTAGATAATTCGGGAAGGTTGTCCACAATCACGATCAGTGCTCGAACTTTCGATACCAGATACTAGAGGCAAGTCTGCGACCTTGCCTTTTCCCTTGGAGATGCAATCTCCTCGATGCTCCTGCTAGGCTTTAGGTTAGTCGCGGTTCCCTGTCTCCAGGATTTGAATTCCTCTCTCAGGTTGTTGAGCAGGACGTTCTCTGGGACGTTCGTACTGTGGTGGAGTTAGCATCTGTCCCTCAGCAAGTCATCATAGAGAGTCATTAATCTGAGTTGTAATTTGCTAAAGGTTCACCAGTGCTTCCTCCATGTGATCCTGTCTCTGGACAATATTTTCCGGTGCATCACGGCAGGCTGATCCTGTGTAGTTGCGGTACTTTGGGAATGATTTTGGCTAGTTTTGGTGTTTCTGGTAGTATTTCTAGTGCTTGCCATTGTTGAAAGAAGCAGATAGACAAACTTTTCTGCCGGAATAGCCCTCCTTCTAGCGCCAATTGTTGACAGAGGTTTTGTCAATAATAAATTTGGAAAAATTGTAAAATGTGGCTTGTGTGTGAAAATGATTAATTAATCAAAGAAAACAAAGAGACAAAAATTCTATAGTGGTTCAGCCCCAAAAAAGATGAGCCTACGTCCACTGTTTTTTACTATTTTCTGGAGAATTACAAGAGCTCAAAATTACAATTTGTTGTCCGAAAAGAAGAAGCAAGAGTCTAAAAAGTTCCCAAAAGATCTAAAAGATAAAAAATCAAAGATATCCTAAAAAGATCGAAAGATCCCCCACTAAAACATTGAACTCCCTTTATATAGGTGAGGATAGCTCAATATTTCCCAATTGTAATAATATGTAACTTTATAATCGGAAAATACAATTCGAGTAACAATATAACTGGATAATAACTTAAATGAGATGATTGGTCGACCTTTAAAGAGAAACTTTTGTTTCCCTTTCTTTGTAGGTTACCTGTTTGACGAAGCTTAGTGTAGTTTTCTTTTTATTCTGGTCGCACTTAACTCGTTTGGAGGAGATTGCACTAACTTATATGGTAGAGGTCGCACTTAACTCGTTCGGAAGAGGTCGCACTTAATCTTACTCATGCGACCTGACACGTTCACTTGGTCAACTTTTCCCTTTTTGGTATTGACCAGCATATAGGATTTTAGACCGCACAACAAAATCTATTCTCTTTTCATTTCTCTTTCATTTTTTTTTCTAATCACAAATTAGTAAAATGATGACCCACTATTGAATTGAAAATACTTAACTAAAGGACATTGGCCTCAACATGGGCGTGCTACTACCACCAAGGCCATTCCAAGCAATATATTCAACAGGGAAAAAAAAACATTAAAAAAAAAGAGAGAAGGATTGATCGGGATCAAACTGAAGACCTTATTCAACGAATATTTAACTTATATATAAGTAAAAACATATCAATTCTTTATGGTCATTAATTACTAGCGTAAAAGAAGGGCCAATTAAAAAAATAATAATAAAAGAAGGGTACCCGATTTTGAGTTGTTAACATGAGATGGAATATTGTCCCCACATGAATTGGAATCCATTTTCGATCGTACTTGATATGTGTTGTTATATTCTTCTCTTTGGAATTGTTAACTTTGGCTAGAGTGATTGAGCCATATAGGGTATGGCTTATAGCCTTATACATCGAATCCATCGAATGAAGTTAGGTGATAATCATCTGAGAGATCGTAGTAAGGTCTATCTTGAGAGTTATAAAGTAATCAAATTAGGTTGATCGAAATTAGTTAACATTTTTGGCCAAAGGGATAACAAAAGTCGCATAACTTTATATTTCACATCCTGTGCAGCTGTGTTTCTTTAATTTCTACTCCTTTTATTTTTTTCACCATAATCTTTTTTATTATATCTTTCTTCTTTACTACATTACTTAGAAGTAGCATATTTTCCATCTCCCGGTTTTTCTCAGGGACCAGAGTAAGTAAATCTTAGCTACTAAAATATTTCATTGGTTTTGGAAATTACCCTTCCAAAAAAAAATTTCGAACATACATTTACCATTTGTTCCTTGGATTGCTGATCCCGAGTGCAATATTGCTTATTCTCTATGAAAATAAATCAAATCATCCCTTTACTTTTCATTTATTATCTTAAGAAGAACTTTACCTTTTCCCTTCTTGTTTTTCTCTTTCAGTATATTGAGTGGCTACAGAATCATATATATTATATGTCAAAGAGATAATATATATATATATATAAATATGTATATCCTTGAGATAGTACGAACCAACAAAAAGCAAGGTACACGAAATAGTTATCAATATGAAATAAAGAGATAGTGGTGTTATTAAAAGGGGCTACCTATGATCAAGGGGGCATGGAGATGGTCGTTTTCGTGTAGGCAGGCGGGGGAACAAATATAGATATATTTTTGTAGAACAAACATATACAACCTTAAAAGCTACAAAAAGACCTACAACGTCATATATATATATATATATATATAGATAACAAAGTGGTCCCATGTGTTTTCTAGGTGTCCTCTTGCAATTTAAACCTAAATCGAGAAAACTTAAAGGTAGTCTGGTGATTATTAAAAAAAATTAAAATAAATTAGATGTACATAAAGCTGCATGAAGGGATTTTTTTTTTCGTCCAACTTTAATGTTTTTATTATTTTTTTTTTCAACTTTGAGACTAAGAATTCGAATTTGGTACTCTTTACTTTAAAAGGATGTATGGCTATTATTAGACTAAACTCATTAATATTATTTCAATTCATTTTTCGAAAATGAACTGATAAAATATCGTTAATAATTCAAATAAAACTTACGAAGTTTAGAAACAACTATGTGCTAAATATTAAACTAAATAAGCCTCAAAGTAATTGCCGGTGATGACACTTGTAATATACACTACCGCAAAAGCACTAGTTATACATCACTAGTGTGGCTGATCAATCGAATTAGTATGCACTGTACACGAATTTTCCTCCAATGAAACAAAGAAGTATTATTTTATAGGCAGTTAAATTCGAAAATTTGTTGAAGTAAAAAACGTGATTCTAAGGGCCTCTTTGATATAAGAGTTTCTGTCAAAAGTAAAACACAAAAATTTCTATGACAGTTTCCTTAAAATCTAAAACGCAAATGATATTTTAGTCTCCACGGGCATGACTCATGGCTTGTGATTACCCAATATATACATATTACTATTAGTTTGAGTCAGTGGATTGCTGAGTATATCCACTAAACATTGCTTTGCTTTTGTGAATGCAATTATTAATCCTCGGTGCTTCGTCGTTGCTTGATTTGTGCTTTTCTCATTGACTTGCAAGTACTTGTATCTGTATGATGTTTGTGTGATCTTTGAATTAATAATTTATTCCTTATATCCACCCATTATTTGACAATCTTAACTTTCATAATTTATTGAGCTATTTTTTAGATATAAAAGATAATATTTCATCCCCCCTCCAAAAAAAAAAAAAGATATAAAAGACAATAGACAAGTCAAATGCGTGCTCTTCAGAATCATTACCCCAATAAGTAGTTTAATTCCCTTTAATAAAAAGCTTGATAACCTTATGAACACTGGAAACTGCGATAGCCACAAATTATATAAAGGAATTTCCACCGTATGCTCTTAGCAATAATACAATTGCTAGTGGCCCCTGTAGCAAACCCCACCATATACGCTTATTAAATAATTATTTTGTTTTTCTTCTATTCCAAATGGGATTTTCTTTTCCTTTAAGATATAGTAGTAAATACATGGGATTAGGTGTGAGGTATATGATCTCATAGTCATTGGTGGCCTTTCTAATCCACTTTCTATTGCGTCTGTCCAATATAATTTCCTTAATAGAAGTAGAATTTGTCGATTTGATTTCACCTTAATCAATCTATAATTTTAGTTCTTTTATTTTTATTGTTATTATTATTATTATTATTATTATTATTACTACTACTATTATTATTATTTGGAATAAGAAACAGAAAATTCGAAATAGTTGGCACCGGAATAATTCATATGGTGCCCAATCTTTTTATTTTTTATTTTTTTTTATTTTGGCAATAGTGCTCAATCATTAATTTTATTCTTCCGAATTCCAAGTATTCTTCGACATTCAAAGTTTGCGTATTGTAAATAATATTGCTAGCGACTTTAATTTTAGTCATTAGTTATTTGATTCCTTTGAAATGAAATATATAAATATAAGTACACATGGATACAAATATTCCTAACAGATAACCTCAAGTTGATTAAAAAAAGAACTCCGGTCGATTGAACGGAATTTGAAGTTATAGCCGATCTTAGAAGACCTGGCAGTACTACAAGAATACCAAAAAAACTGTTCAAAGATTATATATATCACCATTTCTTGTTTGCTCCCAAGTACTTTTCTTAAAGTTTATTCCTTTCAAATAATTTTTATATGGTTTAGAGATATGCAACGAAAGTTTAGGAGGAATATTATTTGATACATTGATTTCTTTCTTCTCTTATAATAACTTGCACGCATATATATATTGTAATGCGCAATTAACTAATTTGTGAAGATAACTTTATATACATATGTAGTATATGTAGATATATTTATCTAGAACTTCTTTGATCTTTCGTACAGCGTCACTTCTAATAATTCTTGCTTTTTCCTTTTCATTCCCACAATATCTTTCTTTGCAGATCAGGACAATAATCAATCAAATATTATTATTTTAGATAGGACTAAAACGGAAAAAGTTCCAATAAGTAGGGTGTGTAAATCAAATACAACAAGCTAATAAAAGGTACCATATATATGCATAATACAATACAATTAATTAATAATTATCCTCACTTATATATAAAGTAAACAGCAGCTAGCAAGGGTTTACATTCCGACCCTCAGGATATAATCTATGTTGAGGATGGCGAATTATTTTAAATTATTTGTATTAGTTATTATAATTCAGTAAAATATCAGGAAATGGAAGAGATAGGCTATTTGTCACGACCCAAATCCCAGACCAGTGGCAGAAAATGAATTTCACAAATAGAAATTCATAATTTATTTTAGAAAATTTTATAAACTGCAATTCTTCGTAAAAAAAAAAACAACTAGTTTACAAAAATAGTTCAAATTGTAGATTCTCACAGTTTGTGATCAGCACTAGACATAAACTGTTAATAATAGTAATAAAACATAAATATGCATCACATCGTCATCACCAGTAGGCATCATAGATAATACAGGCTAAATCTAAAGTATGAGCCTTAAATATTATTACAAATCCAAGGTGAGTATCTAAATAATTACCAACCACAAAATTAGGATAAACTTCTTCTTGGATTACTCCGCCCCGGAGTTGCCCAAGTCGCACTGTAAATCACCTGAGAAGGGAAAGAAAGGGGGTGAGCATTCACATGCTCAGTAAAAATTTCAATTACCCTTTTTGATATGAATGCAACTTTTTAAACCTACATAGTTAGCACCTTTCCAAAATCCATTTATAAAATAAGTTTGCAAAGTAATCAAGATCATAAATAATCATGTTTATTATATATATCATAAATCAACTGAGTACAAGTATATACATGAGCTCTCATCCTCTCATCACGGTCCTATAATACCTCTGTAACAGAGGTACCCACATCCTGACACTACCTGGAGGTGTGTCAGCAAATCCTATGCAGGACCCTAGATCTCTCACCTAGCACTGTAGCAACTCGCCAGCGATCTAAATACCATGATGCTAAAATGGAATTCAAGTACGTGATCCCATGATAGGTACAACATGTTATAGAGTCTGTAATAGCCATGCATCAAGTATATTAAGAAATCATGCTTTAATACTCATTTGGTATTATTTTGGGATTTACAAAAAATCGAGCAGCATAACTGCTGTATTTGCCCAAAACTAAAATTTTAAACCTACATAAAAACTATACAATTCAATCCCAGAACAATCCAACATATCTCAACAGTTCACAATCTTATCAGTTATCCAATCAAACCAATTAAATCTATTAAAATCGACAATTTTAAGAAATAGGTCATAATGCACATTTTTATCAAAATAAGGATAAAAACTTAGTAATTAAACTCCTACCTCACTAGAATAGTGATATCATGCCAATAGGTCCTCAAGGTACTGTTGAACGATCGCTCGGAGGGTCGGGAACCAATTTCAGGTCCTCGATCGCTCACTTGTGAAAAACCAACTCCTCAACGGAGCTTCAAATCAACAAACAAACCTCTTTACTGAACTCCTAGTACCCAAAATCACTTAGATTAGATATATGATTCGATCAGTTCGGATCAGGGCTGACACCGGACTGGTGTCACATAAAATGAGACAAAATCTAAGCCGTTAAATATGGTTTTTCATGCCGATCACCAAATATAGTCAATATATATATATATATCAAATTTCACCATTTTTTGAGTACATTCCAAAAATGATATCAAAAACAAAATCTAATGGTCAGATCAAAAGTCAAACCCGAGCTCAAAAATACACAAAATGACAACTTTTAATCTGAGCAAAATGGGATAGTGTAATATATACTTTTAGGTTCCTCTCGATGATACGAACCCAACAAGCTGAAGAATACGACCTGAAACGGCCCGAAATGACACCGAAAATTCAAAGTTTTTCGCGGCCCAAAATGGCGTGTCTCGGTGAAGAGAGGCTCGGTGGTAGCTGTGGGCGGGCAGCACAACAACTGGTGGTGCGGGGAAGCTCCACCAGTCATTGGCGGGGCACGACGATGGACGGCAGTGTGTCTCGGCTGGGCTCGGTCCTTTGGTGGCTTGACGAGGAAGAGAGAGTAGAGAGAACGAGCGAGAGAGAGAGTGTGTGATCGGAGAGAGCAAGAGAGAACGAGAGAGACGAGAGTGAGATTGGAGGGGAGAGAGAGAGTGAAAAAAATATCTCTTTTTTTTTTTAAAAAAAAAGGTCAAATGACCCTTTTACCCTTGATAAAAATGAGATTTTACACTATTGATCGGAATACAACTTGTACCAAAAAGTACTACTTGATTGAATTAGTAAGAGTCAATTAGATTCATCATGTTTACTATATAATCAATAAAATGTAATAGACCATAGTGACAATAGAAATATAGGATCAGAAGTGTTTTTCCTTTCTCATTCCTTATGCATGTGTTTACTTATTTTGAACATAAATTTTAGGGTGCGCATTCCTTTAGTCAAATTGGGAAAAGATGATCAAGCTCCAATTTTTGATTTCTTCATAGACATTTTTCTTTTTACGATTTTATTTCTTTATTACAGAATTGTAAACACTGTCCTTAGAGATAAATATAAGGTTGTAAGGATTATTTGAAGTTAGGTTCAAGCTATATAAATAAGAGTAATATAAATAATAATTAACCAGAGTTAGGGTCAAACTGCATATATAAGACTAATATACATAACAATTACCATTATGCAAAATGAAAAAAAAAAAAAACTTCAACATGTCACTGCAACAAAAAATGCCTCACAAAGCGCTTTATAAGTACCTTGAAAGGCCTTTCACGACGCCCACAAAAGCGTTTTGGTTCCAGGTACTGTGATAGGCCTTGGCTACAAAGGCGCTCATAAGGTGCCGTGAAAGGTCTATCAAGGCGCCTATTAGGCGCCGTGAAAGGCATCTTCTACGGCGCCTATAAAGCGCCGTGAAAGATATTTTCCACAGCGCCTTGGTATAAATATACCAAGGCGCTTAACAGTCACCGTGAAAGATGCTTTTCACGGCGCCTATTAGGCACCTTGGTAAATAATTTCCAGGGGGTATTTGTAACGTATTTGTCTATACTACCCCCTGGAATTTTATAAATGTAATCCAAATTCATTACATATACCAAATATTTGAAATAAAATGGAGTATAAATATATATTTATATAGTAATATTAAATTAACATAATAATCCATATAGTCTATATATGCATTATTTTTCTAAGCCAAATTAACATGATCATCAAAGACTACATATATCATAAATAAACAAAGATTAAGAACCTCAAATGAGAAATTGTAATAGTTCTTCGACTCACTCTTAAAGAAGTCCGTTGATATCATCCTTTATATAGAAATTTTGTCCATTAAACTATAAATTCAAATACCGTATTTGTTAGAAAGTTATCAATCAAACTATAAATTAGAATAGAACTAATAAAATGTATGGTTACATACCATTGTAGTAAATGATTTAACATTGGCTTGTTCAATGACTTCTCTCATAAATTTACATATGTAGAATCTGCACTCAACATTTGTCAGTTATCTTGGGCACTATACATAAGTATAAAGTAAACATAAGTAATTTTTATTAATCTTCCACCTAACAAGTGTTATTAATTCGAATTTAGTACCTTTATTAACTTATAAACCGGACCATTTGATCTTCCTTTCTTCCCTTTTTCTACATTATATATCTTGAATGCACTTTGAATTAGAAATGTGCAAACACAATAATAAAAGGTTAGCAATAGTAACCATAAGTAAAAATACCATAAGAAACTAAACTATAACAAAATAACTATTAGAGAACTTACTCAATCATTGTTAAACCAATTTCCTCATGGAAAGCTAAGCCGAGAGGATCTAGAAACCATATATAATCTTTAAGAGGATAAATGATAAGCAACATCCAATGGTCCCTACTCATAAAATTGATGATAAAGATTGTTAATATGTAACAATTAACTTCATATAGGAAGTAGTTGATCATATGACAATTTGTTTAGTTTAAAATCTAATAATATGAGATTCAATGAACGATGAACGATGACAGATTTAAAACCAAGACAAAGTTGTTTTTCCCCTTTTATACTAGTGATATATCATACACCTTCCAAGATAAAATTAATTTACACTATTTTACAACGATATAAAAAATTAAAAGGATGTAATGTTATGTATAACACTATGACAGCCGTTGTTTTATAGGTAAGCATTAAGTGATAATTATTTTACTGGATTTTTTACACTATCAAATAAATCCTTGCCCAATCATTTACATTGGGAAATTAAATGAAAAAATTATCATGAAATCAAAAATTACCATTAGTCAAATAAAAAAAATTCAAAATCAGATAGAGCAAAACTAAAATTTTAAAATCAATGATTCCAAGGTGTAATTAGAAATTAATGTTCATTCTCCATGGATAATATCCAGGTTGCTAAACTTATAGCACGATTCTCATGTGGACCACCTTCTGTAGCAAGTGTACTAGGATCCATGAACATAAACCTAGCTTGATAGCCATATTGGGTCACTAAATGGTGTAAATGCCTACAAGTATAAAATGCAATGTGAATTAAGTGTTGTATTATATAATTGCCAACTATAGATACATGTATATATATAAAGTTCTATATATATTAAAAAAATAAACTTCTTACCTCATGTATAACGTAATAGGCATGGCCCCAATCTTTTGTAACGTGCAAAACTCAATTATGTCTTCTTTGAATATGGGAAAACAAAAAGCTTCTCTAAACACTTCTTCATCAAAGGGAACATTAACAACAACACCTTCATCTACATTTTGAATGGTATTCAATAGTAATTTTATAGAAGCTAGTACACCATCAACAGATTTAAACTGTGTTTATGTAACAGATTCTGCTTTATTTATTTGTGGATGTACTCTTTCTTGTGTTTGAGGTAGCTGTGGTTGTGAAGATTTATTCTTTCCCGTTTGATACCTATTTATATCATTAAACTCCTAAAATCCAAATAAATGATGAAATGTTAACAAACAAGTTAATAATTCACATTAGAATTCAATAAACGATGAATTTATTTGGAAAATGGGTCTGCCTACCAAATTATATTCAAAGATAACAAGCATCTTAGGCTATGCAAGATGCGATCAAAGTGCGTCACCTACCAACCTTATATCATTATCTAGATTTGGAATAGGAATTAGGGCTGTAGCATCAAGAACAACCTCTACTGATACACGAAAATTATTCTCCTCTAATTCTCTGTCGTGAATAATAGTTGATGAGATTGACTCTTGTCCATGTCCTAAAGCAACTATGTTATCACGAGACCCCACTGCAAGCTTGCATGGTCGGTTCTATAATATAGAAAATCAAATACAATTTATAAATACAAGTAGTTAATCAATATGTTAAGAAAAAAACTCATATAAACTTACTTTTTTGAGTCGTGAAGATGTTCCTATAGCCACCATTAGATTCACATGTATCTCTTGTGGTTGCACTTCTTCCCTTTGAAAATCTGGCCGTGAGGGAGTTGTATTAGAACCACCAACATTACTTTATTGTCCTGCTTGAATCTTAGCAATTTTTGCTTTGAACCGTTCTTTTTGTTCTTTAAGCATTTGTTGCATCTTGCGTCTTTGTTCATCTTGCCATTGTTTCAAATCAAATGATTGTTGCTTCTTTGTTGGAGCAGGTTGATGAAAATATTGTCTGTGGCTAACATGAAATCCCATTCCCCATACACGTCCAGAATATTTAGAAGTACCTAAAGCTATTTTTAAGATATCATTAGAACCGTCTATCTCGACATTTCCCTCTTGGAATTGTTGATTATAATCTTCCTACAAAACATATACAAAATTGAACATTAGACTATGCTATACTTTTAACAAAATTACAAATTAATATAACCTATATGTTGTAATAAGCAACTTACAAGTCTATCAACTATTGCTTTGATTTCCTCAGTATGGCCTCCTTTTTTAGAGACACGTCCACTACTCCATAGTTCAGATCTATCAATACCACATCGGCTTTCGTCTTTTTCAATCTTAGCTTCTAATCCAGCATAACCCAAGTGAGACATACGATGTGGATATTTATTTTGCGTTGCTCTTCCCTATTGTACTTTCCTAGCTTCCTCCTATTCTACACTTAATCTTTTCTTAACAAACTCATCCCAAATATGAGGTTTAATCTACGGTGCATATGATGCTGGAGGGTGCTCTAATAACTCTGGACAAGTATGTCTATACTCATAAATCAGTTCAGTTGTAATCCTAGACTTAAAATCTCTCCACATTTTCCTACAACTTTTTAAAGTTTCTTTTTTTTGCTTTGTAGTCCAATACAAATATTTTCTACAATGTAAAAGAAATAATGTTAATACCAAATATATATTCTAATAAATATGAAATAAAAATATTCATGTTCATACCAATATTATATGCTAGAGCTCATCTTTTAGGTCCGTTGGTACAAGCGTCCAGTTATCAATGTTTATTGGGATCTTGCGACGAATCATAAGGCCACAAAAGCTTGCCAAATATTTTCCTTCATCCCCAGTTGGTTATCCCAATTCATTGTACGCGGCAACTTCTTTTTTGTTATCACTTCTTTTTATAATCAACTCCTTCATTTGAGTCGTTCCTCTTGGTTTCTTTTTGTATTTTCTTTCTCCTTGACTACTTTGTGATGGCGTAAATTGATAAACATCATCTGCACCTTTATTTTTCATGTCAATAATTACCTGTTAAATAATAAAACCACAAATATAGATAAAAAATTAAGATAGAAAATAATAAGCATGTAAACATAAGAGATAATATATTTTAAAAAACAAAACATCAATTTATAAAGACATAAAAATGAAACTAAAATATATAACTTATTTGATTTGTACCTCATTAGTTTCTTTCTTTGATTATCAATCCAAATACCTTCACCATCATCTCGTAAACATGTAACATTACCTTCATTAACGTCTTCTATCAAAGCCTCCACCGAAACTCCTTTTGATATTCTTTTGGTTTTGTTGCAAGAACAATCGACCATCGAGTATCGAGTGGATCATTGACGTAAAATACTTATTTTGCTTGTGTTGCCAATATAAATGGATCATTCTTGTGACCTATCTGGTTTAGATCAACTAAAGTGAANATAATAAGCATGTAAACATAAGAGATAATATATTTTAAAAAACAAAACATCAATTTATAAAGACATAAAAATGAAACTAAAATATATAACTTATTTGATTTGTACCTCATTAGTTTCTTTCTTTGATTATCAATCCAAATACCTTCACCATCATCTCGTAAACATGTAACATTACCTTCATTAACGTCTTCTATCAAAGCCTCCACCGAAACTCCTTTTGATATTCTTTTGGTTTTGTTGCAAGAACAATCGACCATCGAGTATCGAGTGGATCATTGACGTAAAATACTTATTTTGCTTGTGTTGCCAATATAAATGGATCATTCTTGTGACCTATCTGGTTTAGATCAACTAAAGTGAAGCCTAACTCATCTTCTCTAACCCCATGGTTGCTCTCCACCCATTGACACATAAACACTGGGAACGGAAATGTGACAAAATCAAGTTCCCAAATATCCTCGATAACGCCATAGTATACCATATCACCCTCTATTGGGTTTTTATCCTTCGAACTTGAAAATTGTATGGTTTTTGTAACAATACTTACCCCACTATTTTGGTTATTCTTATATTGTCGCGGTCTCTTGTGCAAAAATGAACACTGTTAACTTGATAAGCATTATACTTAATTACATCCAATGATGGTCCACGTGATATCCATTTTAATATATCAGATAGATTATGTGTTATCTTATTTATTTCAACTACAATCTATTCAAAATACAAAATTAACAATTAGAAAACCCAACATATTAGTATTCATACTCTAAAATAGGGAAAAAATGAAATCAAACTATTAATTGTAACAACTAATTGGAATTACCCGTTCATGAAACTAACTAATAAAAGTTCGATGATGTTCATCATGGATCCACTTCTCTCTTTTTGATTTCATTGAGAATTGTGTTTTGATCCAATTTATATGCTCCCTTTAACAAATCATCACCAAAGTAAACCATTATTATTAAAGAATTTAACATTCAATCAATACAAATCTAATTCACAATAAAACTTACTCGATGAAAGGATGGACTTCAGCTATATTTTGTAACACAGTACGATATGCTTGGTCTAGTTGTTCTCGTTTAACTGTACATACGACACCACCACTTACGCTTTTATTAATATTTGAAGATGCGGGTAGTCCGATAGCTTCTACATTTGCCATACTCAGAACAAAACTCAACAGCTTCTTCTACGATATAACACTCTACAATGCATCCTTCTGGCCGGCTTTGATTTCTAACATATCCTTTTAGAATTTTCATGTATCTCTCAAATGGATACATCAATCTCAAATAAACAGGACCACATAACTTCACTTCTCTAACCAAATGTACAGTAAGATATATCATTATATCAAAAAAACTAGGAGGAAAAAACTGCTCCAACATACACAATGTTACAACAAGTTCACGTTATAGTTCGTCTAACTTGGATACATCGACCACCTCAGAACAAATTCCATTAAAAAATAAGCATAATCTGGTGATTGCATGTCGAACATTTTTAGGTAATACGGACTTGATCGCTATAGGTAGCAGATGTTGCATTAGTGCATGACAATCATGAGATTTAAGTCCAACTAATTTCAAATTGTTCATATCCACTAATGTTCTAATATTAGAAGAATAGCCTTCAGGAATCTTCACATTAAATAAAGATTGACACAATTGATATTTTTCTTCTTTTTTCAATGTGAAGTAAGCAGGGGGTAAATATGTTCGCTTCTCCCCTACTTTAGGAGCTAACTTTTTTCGAACACCCATGTCAACAAGATCCATGTGGACACCAATACTATCCTTATTCTTCCCTGGAATATTTAATAAAGTTC
>JXTB01000082.1:781301-848801 GCA_002914805.1 Parasponia andersonii
AAAAAATAAACAATTGATATAAAAAACTAACTAATTCAATTGAGTACCATAAAAAATTGTACATAATCTCCCCTAGTTCTAGCATTAACCAATTGAGTAACTAAACCACTAATTATAAATTAACACTCATTTCAAATTATTCTTATATTTCTAAGTATTACCAAATTCAGAACTTAATTTATTCTTAAATAGTCTCATTTGTTACAAACAATTTGTCAATCAACCAAATATAACATATGACAAAATAATATCAACACAAATAATAAACTCAACCAATCCCACATAATTATAACATCATCATATCACCGCAACATACAATTTCCTATATGATATCATATCTCATCTAGTTTAAATTTTCCAAAACAATAAGATAAAACCAATGTGAAAGTAACATGCATAAGTCAATAAAAGAAAAAAATTTAAGAAAACATACCTCAGTTTGCTCAGTTTGCTAATTCACAAATAATCTCAGTACTCTAACTTCTACTAAAACCTATACGCAAATTAAAATGATAAATTAAATTAAACATCTATAATCCATAATACTTTAAATTAAACATTAAATATGTAAATTTCTAAAAATCTACATAATATTCAATTAAATTTGCATAAATTTGGTTTAATTGATACTAAGGATAGAAATTAAAAAGCATAACCTAATATATGATTTCTAGTAAATAAATATGAAATTAGTATAAATTCATATAACACACTTTCAATTTGAAACTTTTTACAACTAAATAAACTCACATTTCACCTAAAATAAATAAAACAAATAGTAACAAAATAATAATAAATTCGGATTAATTTGCTCTTAAATAGCAAAACTTACTCAAAAATAAGATTTCTACTAAATAAATAGTCTAACTCGGCATTACAAGAGTAAAGATTATCAATGCATGCTCAAGATGTTCACATTTGATAAATTAGGGTTTTCAAATTTAAACTCTTTCAAATATAACCTAAAGCATGAAATTTCTACAAAATAATTGATCAAAATCATGGTTAAGACAATGAGTAATCTAATTTTAGTGACAAAAACAAGTTTAAAAGCTTAAACATATCTTGTTTACCAGAAAAAATGGTGAAAATGGCGGAAAGGGGGAGACTGGCCGCGGCTGGAAGTGAAGAGGGAAAAATATGAGAAAAGTAAGAGGGAAGTGACATGGCCTCTTTTTTTGGGTCCTTTATATAGGACCCCTACCTCGGCACCATATGGGCACCGAGAAAAGTATATCACGGTGCCTAATGGGCACCGTGAAAGTTAAATACCACGGCGCTTTTTTGGCGTCGTGAAAGTTATATTCAACGGCGCCCATTAAGCGCCGTTAAAGATTCTATACCAGGCGCTTTTTAGGCGCCGTGGTATTTTTCAGTTTCAAGCGCCGTGATAGTTAATCAATTATCACGGCGCTTCCGTACACGCACCGTGATAGTACATATTTTTAATAATGCGTGCTTTTAAATAATTTAAGATACCCATCTCTAGCTTTTATATATATATATATATATATATGTAACATTTCAAAAAAAACAATTATATATATGTACCCAGGCGGGGAGCAAATATAAATACACATTAAACTAACGGGCCAATATTTTAAGCATATTATTTTAAAATACAAGGACAAAGTTGTACGGCAACGTAAGGGACAAATATTTAAAGCCTAATATTTTAAAACTCAACATTATGTATTAATGAGAATGCTTAGTTTATCACGATATATATAGTTATAGCATCTATTTTTAAAATGTTGAAGTTCTACGTTCGAATCTTAGCCTATCGCCTATCCATTATTAAAAAGAAAAACAAAAGTTGAGTGTTTAAAAGTGGCCATGGGTGCAGTCTTTTGAGCGGACTGGCTCGTCTATGATTTCATTAATAAATATCACGTTTTAACTAATATAATATTAAATAAACATAATCTGTGCTATTTAGGATTATATCCGTATTCTCTAAAAATTAAAAGAAATTTTAGATACAGGCCATAAGTGAGTGTGCATGTATAACCCCAGATTCAATGGATCAGTTCTAAAAGCATTAGTGCCACTAAATTATACGTTTTTTTTCTTAACTTTTTTTTTTTAACTCAATTTACCAAGGAGGCCCCATTGCTCAAACTTTCTTATATATATGTGGAAAAAAAGAGAGGAAGGACCTAACTTCTTTGTGTACACACGCAATTTTTGAGTTAAATTACTCAACCACAGCCCTAGAAATGACTACTCTCTGTGATTGTCACCGCTGCATCATATTCACTGCTATTTGTTCCTATTCGCGAATCATATATATATATATATATATATATATATATATAACTATATATCCGTTAAAATGAATAAGGATTTGGATGTAGTCCCTTCTGAGGTCCGTTCTGTTACATGATTTATTCAACACCAAACATATTTTTTAATAAAATTTTGGACAAATATACTCTATATTGACTAAATTATGTAACATCGAACGAGACTATATCATACTTTCATAAATACTGTTGTACGGTCTAAAATCCTATGTCAGGTCGCATGAGTAACGTAAAGTACGACCTCTTTCGAAAGAGTTGCATGCGACCTCAATCGCATAAGTTACGTGCGACTCCTCCGAATAGGTTAAGTGCGACCAGAATGAGAAGGAGACTAGTCTACGCTTCGTCAAATAGGTAACCTATAAAGAAATGGAAACAAAAGTTTCTCTTTAAAGATCGACCAGTTATCTTATTTAAGTGATTACCCAGTTATATTGTTACTCAAATTGTATTGCCCGATTGTACAGTTACCCATTCTCACAATTAGGAACATTGAGCTACCTTCATCTATATAAAGGGAGTTCAATGTTTCGGTGAGGGGATCTATGACTTTTTTTGATCTTGAGAGACTGAGGAATTCTTGAAAGATCATTTTTTAACTTTCTTCTTCTTTTTCGGACAACACATTGTAATTTTGAGTTCTTCTAATTCTCCAGAAAATAGTGAAAAACAGTGGACGTAAGCTCATATTTTTCGGGGCTAAACTACTATAAAATCTTTGCCTCTTTATTTGCTTTGATTAATAACCCTTTTCACACAAGCCACATCTCGCAATTTTTTCTAAATTTATTGTTGACAAAACCTCCATCAACAAATATATTATACCCTAATGAATAATACACGTGTATACATATATATATATATATATATACGTTGTCAATCCAATAGGTATTTTTTTTTATCTATGGGTAGGTATTTTTTTTTAGCCGTTGGATCACTATCTAATGGTGATCCAATGGCTATAATGAAGTGTATAAAAAGACGTGCATCATTAATATTCTCTCTCTCTTACTTTTTACAATAAAAAAATATGCATGCTAAATTTTCATTGGCCAAATAAATATTATGTATAGGTAAAAAAAAAATACCTACTAGATTGGTACCCATATATATATTATGAATCTCAATTCAATAGTTTTTTTTTTTCTTTTATCTATCTCTAATTATTTTTTTTTACTCGTTCGATTATCATCTAACTACTATAATTATAACGTGAATAGTTAGAAAAAAAATATTAATACCTTTTTTTCTTTTTCTTTTTTACTAGGCGTAAGATAGAAATTTTAATTGGATAAACAATGGTAATAAATAGGTTAAGAAAACTAAAAAAAAAAAAAGAAATTTACACCCTCTAAATAATTAAATGTGAATTAGTCAATGCCGTCAGAACTCTACAAATAAAAGCATATGTAAGAACAAGCAAAATATCGCAGTTATTCTCAAATATGGTGGAAGGCAAGTTAGACAGTGAAAAAAATAAATAAATAAAATTAAGTTAATCATACAAACCAACATTGTTCACACATGTAGTCAACAAATTTGAATTGTAGAACTTGTGGGCTTCGTATGGTGTTGTCTAAGTTTGAATTATTGGCTACAGCTTAAATTACACGAGGAGTAAAAATTTCGCCCTCGGGACAGGGTTATAATCGTGGGACCTAAAAAAAATTTAGGTTTGTATTGAAAGGTAATATATTTAGCGTTGATATTAACTGCAGCTAGGTAATTACATGGTTGATATCAATAGCATCTAGGGAATTGCATGCATGTGCAAAATATATATAGAAACACATTTATATATGGGATAATGACAAATAAATACCTGACTTTTGATTTTTCTGTAGAAAAAATTCTGACTTTTCAATTCTGAAAATAATACTAGATTTCTGCAAATTTATATTATTACAGAATTAAAAGATACAAATATTCTTTTGTCTTAGTAATTTAAAACATTTAAATATTAAATACTTTATAAAAAAAGTCCTACAAAAACTTTTATTTTTCCAATTCTTTTCAAATAATAATTAAAAGTTAATTGAACTAATTATATAATATTTTTAGAAATTATATTAGTCTTTAATTTTTTTTATTTCATTAACGAGGGGTAGTATTGCATTTTTAATGTAAAAGTAACAAAATTGACCATTACATGGTACGAATTTACATAAATTATAAATATTGAAATATTATTTTACAGAAATGAAAAGTGAGGATTTTTTTTTCTTTTGCATAAAACTCAAAAGTAAAGATTTTTTTTTTGCCATTATATATATTGAATACCAACCCATTAGTTATTTTTTTTGGTCTATTTATAAATATTATTTTGTATAATTAAAATTCATTACACAAATTTTCTTTTGATAAAAATAAAAAGAAAAAAAATATTAAATAGTATGTAATTATTTTTATAATTTGTTTAAGTATTCAAATTATGATAACTGTTATATAATAATTATAATAGATAAAATATAAAATAACTATAATAAGTTAAAAAAAAATTATAGCGTGTATATATATATATATATATTAACATTGGGCATGACTGTGTAGTTATGGGTTGCTGAGGCATGTCCACTGAACTTTGTTTTTGCCTTTTCTTTTTTCTTCCTTTGTTAGTCCCTAAAAAGACAAAATTGCACAGCCAAATCTGTAAGTGCTTTTCTCGGTGACTTACACCTTTGCATTCTTTTAAGGTTTATGGTTTTTTTCTTTTTACATTTGGCTTCAAGTCTATACAACTTTCAACACCTCCTCAAGGCTATCATCAAATATTCACGTTTAATTTGACTAAAACATGTAATAATTTAAGTAATATAATATTAGAAAAATATAACGGGTCTCATCAAAAGAGCTACGTCATCGCCTATATAGACTTTGTGTGTGTATATATATATATATACACATCGTAGTGGGCTCTTGAAAATCATTATAAACATTGCTCTGGTGATTTGTTTTTTCCCGACAGTGGTAGAAAATGCAGAAAATAATCTGGAAAAATTGTAGTGAAATAATTTCACATCTCAGAAAATAATTGATATTTTTGACAATTTAATTCGTAAATAAATAAATATGAATGATTTCAGTGATCATCACTGTATGTTAGATAATTAGTATTTCTAATATAAATAATATTGTCCATATAGTTAGAAACAAACAAAAAGATAGTTAATTTTCTAATATATATGATTCCAATCATTCAGTCAAAAATATAAATAAATAATATTATAAATAAATAATTAGAAAATTAGATCTTTGACAAAAATAATTCTAGCTATTTTGTTAAAAATAAAAAAAATATAAGTATTAAATTTAACGTGAATAATTGTAAACAAAGGTCGTATACGCTACAACTCAACTTGCTAAATAACTCAAAATCATGAATCTATAAATATTTAAAATAGAGAATTTAAATATCTAAAGTGGAGAATTTAAATATTAGCATAATATATATAATCAACACCTTAGAAATATTTAGAGCAATAAAAAGTAACAAGATTAGTAACTCAGTATTCTCAAAATCTAAATAATAATAATAATAGCAATAGCAATAGCAGTATCATATATATATATATATATATATAAAAGTATATGTGTTGCGAAGAAAAATTGGTCTATGGGTTGATATAATCATACGGTGATAGAGCCAAAAAAAAAATAGCAGGAGATGGTGATGTTTATATATATATATATATATATATATATATATATGATAATAATCAATAGATCTACTGAATAAAAGTAAGGTTAGAGATGGTAAAGGAATTTATAAAGAAAAATAGTTAGTAACTGAAGGAAATAGATTTGACCAAAAGGTGTAAGGGTTGAAGAATGACAGTCTTGGTTAAAGTGGAAGGTTGAAATTATTATGCTTTGTTTTGGAATTTAGAGGGAGAGAGAGAGCAAAAGGAATAAAATAGGTAGTATACTATGTTTTTTTACAGGAAAATTGTTCCGTTAAAAATAGTATTTCAGCCTATATTTATAGGCATCCCTTCCCGAAACTTAATGTTGAATCGATTTTAAAGGCAGCCTGGTGACTAGGTTTGCGGACAGTTTGGTCATGATGTGTCATAAGAGGAAAGAATTATCCTGACACCTCACACTTAGTGATGAGGTCTAATTGCGGTACTATGACATGATGTGACATGAATCTTGCAATCTTATACCAAGAAATTGACAATTATAATATTCAAGCTTTTATTATTTAATATAATTTTGACATATTATATTTTCTCAATTAACTCTATATTGCATAATAATTATATTATTTGTAATTTAATATTTTTAATTAGTGATTAATTATTAAAATTTTATTATATTTAAAAATAACATTAATTTTTTGAGCCGATTAGTTATTTGGCTATTTTTTAGCCCAAAATTCAATATATAACTAAATTTCAAAATTTATAACTAAATATTTAACTTATTTAACGGTGAAAATAAAAATACAATACATTTTATAATTAAAACATTAAAAAGAATTATAACGTTTAAAACATGAATATCTACTTAAATTATTTTAAAAAATTAGTTATTCACTTAATTTTCCCAATTTTTTCTCCCGGAAACCTGAAGTACAACCGATAGAGAGCCACAAATTTGCTAAATTTACAATTCAATCATTCTGATCGCTTGAAAAGAATCCCAGTGGCCCATTGCAAATCATATTAAATAGTCATTTTTACGTGGTCTTAAATGAGGATAAAGGCATTGAGTCGTAACAGCCAATTGGCAAGTAAAAATCGGCATCTTTGTTGACAATATTATCATTTTTGTTAAATGCCAACAATCATATTACTTGAAAGAATCTTTCTTCTCAGTTATCCATTAAAGATATCGGTAAACTCTGTAAGTCAAAATTAATGCTCGAATATAGTAGCGGCAGCAAAAAATCTTACCTCTAGTAAAAGCAATCAAGTTTAAGCCAAAAATCTAACAAGGAATATCCTTACATAGACAGCACAATAAGACACTCATAGAATTGTTTTCTTCTCTATCCGAAGACAAGTTTTCCCCTTAAAGTGATAGAAATATACATACTTCTTCATGCAGTCAAAGAATATAATATATATTTTACTGAAAAAAAAGAATAGAATATATTATAAATTAATATTATTGTTATTAATTAGGTTTTATTTAATTATTAGTTATTAGGTTATTTTAATTTTGAGTAATTAGATTTAAATTTTATATTTTTGTATGTTTCTAGAATTTGTCTACTTTTCTAATTTTCCACTTGCCCATCTATAGCTTATTGATATAATTGCTTTAAGAGTTTTTGACATGATTGGTGTTTATATTTTTCGTGATTGGTAAAACCGTCAATGAGTTATTATTTTTAGTAATTAAGTCTCTAAGTTTTAAAATTTTTGGAATTAAGTCTTTTTTGTAAGTAGTTATTAAAATAGTGGATAGAATTAAGCATTTTTAAGTCGTACACAAGGTTTTTGAATGTCAAAATTAATATCTTACTTACATCAATTGGAATTAGAAGGAAAATAACTAAAAATTAGCAACATTTAGCAGCCTAATATAAAAAATAAAAAAATAGAAATTCTCATAAATTTAAATTTTTTTTTAAAGTTTTTTTCTATGCCCTTCTTAGTGTTAGTGAAATGCTAATTTATTTCACTTAAACATGATCAATTTAATGAAAAGTTTAATATCAACAAATAAAAAAGACTTAATTGCCAAAAAAAAATTAACTTAGGGACCATTTTGCTAATCTGCTAATAATATAGGGACTAAATATGCCAAAAACCCTTGTTTTAAAGATTTTAAATGAATATTGAATCGCTAGTATTTTCTCACTCTAGATTGTTCTAATTTTCTCTCGAATTCTTAATTAGTTTTATTTTTTTTTTCTATCTATTTATTTATTTCTGCTTTAATCTATCGATCTTTACTATTTTACTCCATTTCTTTTATCCTATTATCCTACATCACTTCTTTTGTTACACTAGAGACCCACTAAAAAAATAAAATATGTTGTATATACTTTTGAATATATACTCCCCCCCTTTAAGAATACATATTTTTAAAGAAGAAAATTGAAGGGTAACTCCTATGTATGTCTTTTAGCCAATATGCAGATAGATGATAACTCATACTGGTGGAATTTATTTTAAATTAATGGCCCGCTTGTAGCCAACGATTATTTTCAAAACCATTTAACAATTGAGAAAAACAATATTTTAAAAGTAATTACTAAAACCAGAATTTGGAGACATATGGAAACAACCGATATCAGTAAAACATCAGTGAAAAAGTGAGTTTGTATTTAAATAACCATCTGTAATGTTAAGAAAATACTGAAAAAATGATCAAATTTTAGTCCTATTATAAGTAAATGTCTATTTTTCAAATACCGTAGAAAAATGACCGATTTATCAGTATATATACTAAATTCAAAATACAATGTATCAAGTATAAAAACTAATATACCCTGTAATAAATATATTAAGTGTACAAATACATGTGCTCGATCAAATTAGCTATAAAAAGACGAAAATCACACATTTATTAAAAAAATATATATAAACAGGAGACACATCCTAATTTCCCATTTTATTTATATCAAGGCAATATATCAGAAAACTAACTTTATAAGTACAAAATCCAAGAAATTTCTTTGGATGTGACATATCTATTAAGGGAAATTATGTGAAATTGATCTTTTGAAAGTTATAACAAAAGGCTTATCTTTTAAAATTCTTTTTAAAATGGTCTTTTGTATGGTTGAGTTTGATATTAAGTTTGGTTGCGTATAGAATTGAGTATGGTGCGAGTATTGTCAAGAAAAAAATATTTTACAATGAAATTAAAAATATAGGCTTTTTTGCAGAAGTGTGTTTCAAAAGTTCTTTTGCCAACTTACCCTATTTATTTATTATACTTCTCAAATCAATAATGATATACCGATACATATCCCTCAAGATTGCTCATTAAGTCGGGTGAATCCAATATAGTCTGGTTATATAAACATATCTAATAACCTGCAGTATTCCCATAATTTATCATGGGGCTAGTAGAAGAAAATATCATGTAACATGTATATATGTGGCATATAAGCAACGAATATAATACTATTTGGTTGTATAAACATATACTTGATTAACATAATCTTGTTTGGTTGTATAAATATATGCATGATTATCATTATTTTTATTTCATGAATGGAGACTGACAAAGAGAAGAGAAGAAGCATCAAAAGAGGGCCCAAGCATCCCAACTACGTTCGTATCCAAAAAAATCTCTATCCTATGAGCTACAAGTTAAAACTGGGGAGTAAAATTAATAGAAGGAAAAATACAAAGTATCGAGAAATAAAACAACCAAAAAATGGCAAAAGAATCACTACTTCGCTATGCCTCATTAAAACTTGGTTGGAAGTAAAATCATCAACTTTTCTCTTTTATTAAATTCTGCCAATATTTGGTTACATGCGTATTCTATATAGAGTATTTAGTACATGATCTTAGTAATATGCTATATAGGATAATAGAGCTACTCATACAGAATATGAATATGTTTACATAATTGATTTTAGGTTACTTAGCACGTTAGATAACTAGGTAAAATTATTAAATCTCTATTAATAAAACATTGAGTGAAAGAAGGTATGAGATACTTACGGTCTCCATTGTTAGTTCATTATATACTAGGATGAGCATCGCTTCAGAATCTTACTGAACTCCTGTAGGAGAGTTTTCTTCTGGGTAGTATTGGAAATGAATTTCTTAGGATAAGTTATTAGATGAACTATATGAGGCTAATCACCTGTAGGAAATTATCTTATATAGAAAGCTTAATTACTAAAATAATAGTTACACACGCAACTCAAAATACTGATATCCTCCTATTAGAGTTCTTGTTAATAGAGTAGAGAACTAAATTAAATAGTACTTAGAAATATGGGATATGAGATATTTGTCTTATTTTCTAAATGAAATTATTTAAGCTTGACTTATTAACTACATTACTTCCCATAAGAGGCTTATAATTAATCGAAAGTTGAATTACTATGAATATTAGTGATAGTTTTAGGGATACTTTACTTACATATTGCAGATTTTATATTATATGATGTAAATTATTTGAAATATTTGTTACATGATGTTTGCTATTACATAGATTATTTATTTACATTTATGTAGATATGTCCTTAATTCCTTTACCCACTGTACTCACACACACATAACTTATATAGTTAAACTATGTTGTCTAGATTAATAAAACTTAGATTTAGTGCTTATAACTGATATGATATTAAGTTCTTACTCTTATATACATTCACTAGTGAGACTAGTGAAGAAAAATAAAGCGTACATATAGTGGGAGAATTTCTAGAAAATTTATTGATATATGTTGACATACGATCTCCAATATGTTACAGCGTAAAATTCAAGGAATTTAAACAACTACAATATTATGCTAAATTTTAATGAGATACTTAATGAACATCTTCACCATGCTAAAGTAGCTAAAGTTAAATTTTCTAATATCTAGCTAAAAGGAAAAATATTTCCTATATAGCACTAAATGATATTGAAAGAAAATTGTTAGGAATATATATATAATACTTAACTGGAAGGTAATAATAATTTATTATTCATTTACTTATTTTAGTGGATGGCTTAATGAATCTTGGATAAGATATAAGAATCATTAACTATGTTTGCATGTCTATTGCAACGGGTTCTAGGAAACAAAAAAGGCTTAGTGAAGGCAAGCTCACTAAGAGTAAGGACTACAATAGCTATAGTATCTATACTTAAAATGAAAAATATTTGAATCATATTTGATGAATTTATGATTAAGGACATTAAAAATTATCAAGCATTTAAGAGAAATTTAGTTTCTATTTCATATTTGATGAAACAATATTATTCTGTTTGTCTTGAAGATGAAGTTTCCACGTGAAAGAATAATACTCTTACTGCACTAATTGATATTTTTACTGACCTAAATTATTCTCATTTATATAATGCTAATAATGATGAGATTAGACATGATGAATCTAATCATAAGAAAGTAAGTACTAAGAATAAAACGTATTTTTACTTTGGTTATATTGACTTAAATATGATCCAAAGATTGGTTAATGATAGACATCTAAACTTCTTAGAAGCTATACATTCACCAACCTACGAATCCTATCTTAATCCTGAAAAACACTCAAACTCATGAATTTCTTCATACATTAATCCTGAAAAATATGGTTATCCTCTTCTTTATACTTTCTTCTTTAAATTTCCTCCAGTTGTAATGTTTAAGTTTCAAATAAATATTTAATCTTTGCTAAAACACTTGTTTGATTGATAGATTAAATGATATTTTTCTAGTATGATTTAAAACTACAGTAAAATATATGAACCTTGTGGCCATTTTTGAGCTTGTAAGGCTCTGAACTATAGCCAAACTTGCAAAAAACACAGACCTAGGTCGAAAATGATGCACGGATTTTGCTAGATAGGGGTATCAAGCTACTAGACACCCTGTCGAGCACTTAACAAGTAGTACATTTTCGACTATGCTTGACACCTGTGTCAAGCTATGTCTCAACTATTATCAACCTAAGCGATTGGCACATTCTTGACCATGCTAGACACACGTGTTTAGTAATATCTAATCCATTGTAGATATATATACTTGATACTATCATGAACCTACTTGACGCTTTGTCTAGAAGGCTCGATAATAGGATTAAGTGACTTAACATATTGAATTCTATATGAATAGCATTGACTTACGTGGAGTTAATGATAATAACGTTGGCTTATTTAGGAAGAAGATGGCTTGCAAAATATATAGCAGAGGTTGGGATCTATAGGAAATTATTTTTTAATCTTATCATTTTGTTAGAATAAACATTAACTAGCCTTTTTTGTTAGCAGCTTGGAAGATTTGGGTTTTTTGTTCATATTGGTCAAGTATTAAAATTTATTGGTTTTTATTAATTTTGAGGATATTTTGTTGAAATATTTTGATAGACATGGTGGTCAGATGTCTAAGACAGAGTGTTTAATATTCAAGACAAGCTGTCTAGCTGCTTGATACCATTATTAAGTAATAAATAATGATCTACAAACTAGCTAGACATATTGTCTGGTTGCTTGATATAGTTGTCTAACGTTCTAGACAATGTATTTAGCCACTAGATATGTTTGTCGACAGAGTAAATAATGATCTACAAAATAACTAGACATGGTGTCTAATTGTTTGACATAGTTGTCATGCATTCTACACAATGTGTCTAGCTGCTAGACATATTTATAGAGTGAGTAAATAATGATCTATAAAATGGCTAGACATAGTGTCTGGTTACTCCACATAGTTGTCTAATATTCTAGATAATATGTCTAATCGCTAGACATGTTTGTCGAGTGAATTAATAGTGATCTACAAAATGACTAGACATATTTGTCGAGTGAGTAAATAATGATCTATAAAATGGCTAGACATGGTATCTGGTTACCCAATATAGTTGTCTAATATTTTAGACTTTGTGTCTAGCTGCTAGATATATTTTTCAATGAGTAAATAATATTCTACAAAATAATTAGATATAGTGTCTGGTTGCTCAATATAGTTGTCTAACGTTCTAGACAATATATCTGACTGCTAGACATATTTGTCGAGTGAGTAAATAACGATCTACAAAAAGACTAGATATAGTATTTGGCTGCTCGACATAGTTATCTAGTAGTCCAGATAATGTGTCTAGTCATTAGACACGTTTGTCGAGTAAGTAAATAATATTCTACAAAATAACTAGACATGGTGTCTGATTGCTCGATGTAGGTATCTAGCCTTTCAAATATAATCACAAATTCAATGAGGTTTAAGCTACTTATATATTAAAAATATGCCATCCATTTTGAAAAATATATAATCTATGTTACTAGAAACATTGTCATTTCATTATTCGTAGTACTAGAAACTTAGTCATTTTATTAGTCATTATCTTAATTTTTTAAAAATATTGAAACTATGCAATCCATATCAAAATATTGAAAATATATCATTCATATTATTAGAAATTTAGTCACTTCATTATTCGTATTACGAGAAACTTAGTCATTTTATTAGTTACTATCTTAGCATTTTAAAATATTAAAAATATACAATCTATATCAAAATATTGAAAATATGTCATTCATATTACTAGAAACATAATTGTTTTACTATTCATATTACTAGAAACTTAGTCATTTTCTCAGTCACTATCTTAACTTTTTAAAATATTGAAAATATGCCATCCCTATGACTAGAAATATAGTCACTTCAGTATTTGTATTACTAGAAATTTACTCATTTTGTTAGTCACTATCTTAACTTTTTAAAATATTGAAAATATGCAATCCATACCAAAATATTAAAAATATATAATCCATATTACTAGAAACTTAATTATTTTATTCTTCTTATTATGAGAAACTTAGTCATTTTGTTAGTCACTATCTTAATTTTTTAAAATATTGAAAATTTGCAATCTATATCAAAATATTGAAAATATATCATCCATATTACTAGAATCATAATCACTTCATTATTCGTACTGCTAGAAACTTAGTCACTTTTTTAGTCACTATCTTAACTTTTAAAATATTAAAAATATGTAACCCACAATAAAATGTTGAAAATATATCATCTATATTACTAAAAGCTTAGTCATTTTATTATTAGTTTTACTAGAAACTTAATCACACCGTGATCACTTTCTTATTCTTTCTAATAAGAAAGTGACTAATATAGTGAATAATTAATTATGATGATAACTTGTATATATTAATATGATTCTCTAATATAATTAATATAATGAAAAACTCATTATGGTAATAAAGAATCATTTGTTTTGATTATTCTTTAAAATTAAACAGTTTTCAAGCAAGATAAATACTATGTTTATTGACTTTTTAATATTGGAGAGAATGGCTAAACACTTGTTGGTTGAAATGTCCAACTATAAAATCACACACTCTCATGCAAGTGCAGATGGTCACAAGTAATATAGACATGGAAATAGAATATCAGACCCATGAGGATTGATTTTTAATTCAATGCTA
Organism: Parasponia andersonii; assembly: GCA_002914805.1. Lineage (NCBI taxonomy): Eukaryota > Viridiplantae > Streptophyta > Magnoliopsida > Rosales > Cannabaceae > Trema > Trema andersonii. The sequence continues at coordinate 795,676 of JXTB01000082.1, forward strand.
AATATCAAAATTATCTCTATCCTAACTTTATCTGAACAAATAATATATAGATTTTGAAGAAATAAAACTGAGAAAACTAAACTAACATGCAAAATAAATAAAAGTAAGTAATAAGAAAAATGTCTAGGTTTACTAATTCCTCATTCTTCCTTTAAACACACAATCTCCTAATTTCTCTCTTACATTAATTAATCTACTCGAGTTATCAACTGAGAATTCAAATGTATTCACAAACTTGTTTCCAAGACATAAGTGAAAACACCTAGACAAGCTAATATATTACTCATAATATAAATTGATTAGATTTATTAAGTTTAGTTATTCTCACCCAAAGGTTATACAAGTCATATAGGTATATTCATTTTATGCAAACTCACCCCACATTAGATGATCTTATGTTATTCTATCTATGTCCAAACCTAAATCCCCCTTCCAAAGTTTTTAAATATTTCACTCAATAATCTATCTAGTGATCAATTAAATAGAAGCAATAAACATAAGGTAAAATAAATAGCTCCATAATGGATTAGATTAATGAAAAATGAGAGAAATAAATAAACAAAAGATACTAGGTTGGTTCACATAGTAAAACTAGACAAAGAAAGATTTAGTTCATAATATAAATTGAGAACAATAACATTATAATCTAATAAATTCTAGAAATAGAAATTCAAAGAGAGAAAAATTAAAGAATTTCGCCTTAGAAAAGCTTGAAAGTGTTCATGGAGGTTGTCAAGCTCCTCCTCTAAGGTTGGCTCTTGCTTTCTTGAATTCTATCTCTAGGATTTTCTCTAAACTATACTACTCTCTAAATATGAAAAGTACAAAGAGAAAGTCCCAAGAAAATGAAGAAAAGATGGTATAAACTGTGATATCTCGAATTTCGTAATGACACACAATTCCTTACATAATTAAAAAGCCAATAACAACTTGATTACATAGCATTTTTAATTATAACATTGTCATATCTATATACTATTTTAAGTTTTGATTTTAAATTATTACGATTACTAACTTTTATTCTGTTTTAAGATATTTTGCAGTGAAATACTCTGAAAATACTCTTTGGTACAAGTTTTGATGTGTCTTAAACCAATTGATAAAACGTTATGTATTTACATTTTGGTTAACCATTAGTGTTATTTTATTTGTTTGAGTATCTTGTTAAGGTGATTTTGATTTATAATCAGTACCTTTTTATGTGGGATATTTGTGTTTTAATTAGAAAATGTTCTAGAAACCTATTTGTATATATATGTCTAAATATTTTCTTGATATTGTTTTTAGTAACACTAATATTAATCAAGTTCTTTTATTGCTTGTTATTTGTATTGGTGGTTAAGTATACACATCTAATTACGATCTATAGCTAGGTCCTATATACTTTATAATAAGATAAGGTGCATGCAATTATTTAGATTTGAGATGACAAGCACCTAGTTTAATGATATTTTGACACCTCAAAAATATTTACTAATACCTAAGATATCCCATTACCGACTTAGTGGCTGTTTTTTTTTGTTTTTTTATCTAATATATGTCGTAGGTGTAAAACTCTCTAGCGAGACCTATAGTTCCCAATGTGAGAAGAACATCAATAGAAAGTGGGTTTAAAGACATCAATAGAAAGTGGGTTTAAAGAGAAAGTGGGCTTAAGGCTTACAACCACTATCTTAAGCATTACTTACCAAGAGGAATTCAAGGTAGTGTCTTTTATTACTAAATTTCTAAAGCTTATATTCCTGATTGCAACGACTAGCCCATAGAAATATGATTTTATTCCAGGTCCTAGAACCTAGTTTTTTTTTTAAAAAAAAATTAGAGGGAGAGAATTGAGTAGATATTAGAATTTAATGGTTCGTAAAATTAGTATAAGAGCTTCAAGGTAAAACAAATCAAAGATTAGGAGAAAAAGACTGGCTAGAGAAATGCAAAGAGGTTTTAGACCTACTTTTCAAGGAAATAGAGGAGGATAGATTCAGGTTCAACATTCTCATGAGATGAAAATGAAGGGAGCTCCAACTGAACAGGCTCGACCTGATCATGGTAAGTGTCCAAGAACTGACCAGTGGACTACCACTACTACTATACCATCTTGCCCATCATGTGGAAAGAATCATTCTGGAGAGTGTCGTAAGGGTGTAGGGTTATGTTACAAATATGGTAAAAGTTGTCATTTTATTAAGAACTACCCTAAGATGAAAAATGATCAGAAGAAATCTAGTGGAAGGCTATATACTATGGCTCAGATAGATGTTGGAGACGAAACTCAAGCAAATCCATCTATTATCATAGGTGAGATATTTATTTTTGACATTATAGCTCATACATCAATAGATTCAGGATCCACGCATTAACATGTATCATTAACATTTGTGAGGAAATTGGTCGTCTCATAGATCAAATGAGTACTCCATTTGGTACCATACTTCCTTTTGGAGAGGTTATATATTCAGATAAAATTTTGAGAACTTGTCCTATTGTAGTGGATGACAGAGAATTATTTGCAGACTTGATTGTGCTTGATATGAATGATTATGAGATTATTTTGGGTATGGATTGGTTGTCAAAGTATTTTACTAAGATTGACTGCAAGAAGAAAATGGTGATATTTCATCCCCCAAATGCTGATCAATTTGTACTTGTAGGTATTCAAAGTAAGGCAAAGTTTCCTTTGATATCAGCTATGAAAGCTCAGAAATTGTTAGAAAAAGGTTGTATAGGATATTTGGCAAGTATTGTTGATACATCTATTGAGCAGAAGTTAAGCCCAGAAGATGTGCCAGTTGTACAAGATTTTCCTGGATGTGTTTCAAGAGGCTTTGCCAAGTTTGCCAACAGTAAGAGAGATTGATTTTGCCATTGATTCGGTACTAGGTACTGTGCCTATTTCTAAAACATCTTATAGGATGGCCCCCGCAGAATTAAAGGAGTTAAAGACTCAGCTATAGGAATTGCTAGACAAAGAATTTATACGTCCTAGTTTTTCACCATGGGGTGCACTGGTCTTATTTGTGAAAAAGAAAGATGGAACTTTGTGATTGTACATTGACCACAGAGAACTTAACAAAGTGACTATTAAAAACAAGTATCCCTTACCTCACATTAATGGCTTGTTTGATCAATTACAGTATGCTTTTGTATTTTCTAAGATTGATTTGAGGTCTGGTTACTATCAGTTAAGAGTCAGAGAAGAAGATATTATGAAGACTGCCTTTAGAACTCGGTATGGTCATTATGAGTTTCTAGTGATGCCATTTGGTCTGACCAATGCTCCAGCAGCATTTATGGACCTCATGAACATGATATTTAAGGAATTCCTAGATAAGTTTGTTATTGTATTTATCGATGACATTTTAGTATACCCATGATCTAGAGAGGAGCATAAAGAGCATTTGACAATCACCCTTCAGATATTGAAAGAGAAAGAGTTATATGCTAAATTTAAGAAATGTGGGTTTTGGTTAGAAAAAGTGTCATTCCTTGGTCATGTTGTTTCTAATGATAGGATTTCTGTTGACCCAGCCAAGGTTGAGACAGTTAATAATTGGTCTAAACCTACCAATATTACAGAGATCAGAAGTTTTCTAGGTTTGGCTAGTTATTACAGAAAGTTTGTTGAGGGATTCTCTAAAATTGCCATGCCGCTTACACAATTGACCAGGATGAGTAACAAGTTTATATGGACTAATGAGTGTGAGAAAAGTTTCAAGAATTGAAGCAGAGATTAATTTCAGCACCGGTCCTAACTATACCTTAGATATAGAGGGGTTTGTTATTTATAGTGATGCTTTGAAACAAGGTCTAGGATGCATCCTCATGCAAAATGGGAAGGTTATCGCTTACACTTCAAAACAGCGAAAGGATTATGAGCGCAATTATCCTACTCATGATATAGAACTGGCAGCAGTGGTATTTACATTGAAGATTTGGCGACATTATCTGTATGGTGTTCATTGTGAAATTTTTACCGATCACAAAAGTTTGAAGTATTTGTTCACTCAGAAAGGACTGAACATAAGGCAAAGACATTGGCTAGAATTGGTAAAAGACTATGATTGTGACATCAGTTATCATCCAGGAAAAGCCAATGTTGTGGCGGATGCACTCAGCAGAAAATCATTTGGTAGTTTGGCAGCTTTACATGAGTTAGAGAAACCTTTACAAGAAAATTTATGCAGATCTGGTATCAAGTTAATAACTGGTAGATTATCTGCTATGACATTAGAGTGTACCCTATTAGACAAGATGATACAGTGCCAAAAGGAAGATCCTAAGTTGATTGGACACAAAGAAGTAGTAGAGTCAGGGAAAAAGTCAGATTTTAGTATTTCTACTGAAGGAGTAATCAGATTCCAGGGTAGACTTTGTGTACCAGATGATAGAAGTATCAAGGAAGAAATTCTAGTAGAAGCACACAATACTCCATATTCAGTCTAACCAGGTACTACTAAAATGTACAACGATTTGAAGAATCTTTATTGGTGGGTAGGAATAAAAAAGGATATTTTCCAATTTGTGGAACATTGTTTAACATGTCAACAAATTAAGGCTGAGCACAAGGATCAATAGGAGAGCTACAACCACTTCCGTTACCTGAGTAGAAATGGGAAGAAATTGACATGGATTTTGTAGTTGGGTAACCAAGAACAGTATCTTGTCAAGACGCAGTTTAGGTTATAGTTGATAGACACACTAAGGTAGCTCATTTTGTTCCGATTTCTATGACTTATTCCATGGATAAGCTTGTAGCATTGTACATTAAGGAGATTGTTAGACTTCATGGAATTCCAGTTTCCATAATCTCAGATAGAGATGCTAGATTTACTTCAAAATTCTGGAAAAGTATACAACAAGCTTTGGAAACTAAATTGAAATTTAGTACTGCATTCCATCCTCATACAGATGGCGAGGCTGAGAGAACTATTCAGATCTTAGAGGATATGCTTAGAGCTTGTGTTATAGATTTCCAAGGGTCGTGGAATCATTATTTACCACTTATAATAACAGCTTTCAAGTTACGATTGGTGTTGCACCTTATGAGATGTTGTATGGTAGGAAATGCAGATCTCTAGTTCACTGGGATAAGGTTGGAGAACGATGATATTTAGGTTCTGATATTGTTAGTGATACAACAGAGGCAATAGAAAAGATCAGAAAACGTATGATAGCAGCCCAAAATAGGCAGAAGTTTTATGCAGACCCAGAATGTTGACCCTTACACTTTTCTATTAGTGATAAAGTATTTCTCAAAATGGCCCCTATGAAAGGAGTAATGAGATTTAAAAAGAAAGGAAAGTTGAGCCCGAGATTTATTGGTCCTTATGAAATCCTTGAGAAAGTTGGGAGTGTCGCCTATAGGCTTGCATTGCCCCTAGAATTATCAAGTGTACACAATATCTTACATGTTTCAATGCCAAGGAAGTATGTATCAGACCCATCTCATGTTCTTAACTAGGAGCCACTTGAACTAGATCCACAATTAACCTATGAGGAATGTCTAGAACAAATTTTAGATAGAAAGGAGAAAGAATTAAGAAACAAAAAGATTCTTTTGGTGAAAGTTTTATGGCAAAACCATCTTATGGAGGAGGCTACATGGGAACGAGAAGATGAAATGAAAAGGCAACATCCAAAATTACTTGGTAAGCAAATTTCGAGGATGAAAGTTTTTTAGGAGGGGAGGATTGTGATATCTCGAATTTCCTAATGACACCCAATTCTTCACATAAGTAAAAAGCAAATAACAACTTGATTACATAGCATTTTTAATTATATCGTTGTCATGTCTACATACTATTTTAAGTTTTGATTTTAAATTATTATGATTATTAACCTTTATTTTATTTTAAGATATTTTGTAATGAAATGCTCTGAAAATACTCTTTGGTACAAGTTTTGATGTGTCTTAAACCAATTGATAAAATGTTACGTATTTACATTTTGGTTAACCATTAGTGTTATTTTATTTCTTTGAGTATCTTGTTAAGGTGATTTTGATTTATAATCAGTACCTTTTTACGCGGGATATATATGTTTTAATTAGAAAATGTTCTAGAAACCTATTTGTATATATATGTCTAAATATTTTCTTGATATTGTTTTTAGTAACACTAATATTAATCAAGTTCTTTTGTTGCTTGTTATTTGTATTGGTGGTTAACTATACACATCTAATTACGATCTATAGCTAGATCCTATATACTTTATAATAAGATAAGGTGCATGTAATTATTTAGATTTGAGATGACAAGCACCTAGTTTAATGATATTTTGACACCTCAAAAAATTTACTAATAACTAAGATATCCCATTACTGACTTAGTGGCTATTTTTTTTATCTAATATATGTCGTAGGTGTAAAACTCTCTAGCGAGACCTATAATTCCCAACGTGAGAAGAACATCAATAGAAAGTGAGTCTAAAGACATCAATAGAAAGTGGGTTTAAAGAGAAAGTGGGCTTAAGACTTACAACCACTATCTTAAGCATTACTTATCAAGAGGAATTCAAGGTAATGTCTTTTATTACTAAATTTCTAAAGCTTATATTCCTGATCACAATGACTAGCCCATAGAAATATGATTTTATTCCAGGTCCTAGAACTTAGTTTTTTTAAAAAAAAAAATTAGAGAGAGAGAATTGAGTAGATATTAGAATTTAATTGTTCATAAGATTAGTATAAGAGCTTCAAGGTAAAACCAATCAATTTTTGCTTCAAGGTAGTTGATTTTTTTTCTCCGTAGTTTCAATTGGGAAATTGAATTCGTATTGTTTGATTAATTGCTTATGATTTTGTATTTTTTTACTTATAAATAAATTAGGGAGTAATCATTTTCAAACAATGTCTAAAGCAAATTTTTACAGTATCATTTTTTTAATGAAATTATTTGAAAATAATAGGGCATGTCAAATGTACCAGGAGCAAAGAGTGTTTCATAGAAAAATACGTAAAAACTTGGAATCGAGGTAAGTAACGTCACACCTGCAATATAAGAAATTCTTTGTTCGCTGAATTTATGGAATTTGTGGATATCAAGTCTGTGAATATATGTATCTGTCATTTACTTTACATGAGACATGTATACGTGGTGTATTTATATTGCCTGTTGAGTATTAGTGAATAGGGTGTGGCCGGCCAGTGGCCAAATATGTGATATGATTCCTTCAGGGACACTCTGGTTCCTTCAAGAATACTCTGGTCCTCTCCGGGATATTATGGTTCCTATGAGAACACTTTGACGGCGGTATAGGGTGGACCTCTGCTGTACACAGAGGGATTTCTCTGGGGCTCAAGACCTCTATATAGCTTATGATATGTTATACGTTCTCTGAGTGGCTCAGTATGTAATTCACGGTCTTGTCAAGCAATACAATATACACAGGGATCCCAATCATATAATTTTCTATTTCACATTATATACATTATGCATCTGCATACACTACTTACTGAGTTTTATACTCATAAATATTCTTACATTACAAAAGGTACTACTGATATGTGAGTTTGGAGGAGGAGCGCAGACTTTCTGACTGCGGCTTGTGTATATAAGCATTTTGACGCTGTAGTTTTCTGATAGAAGATTTTGTACCTATTTTGAGGGTGCGTATATTATGTATAGTTAAATGAGAGGTCCACTTTATGAATATGTATATATGTATAAATTAGACTATATATAATTTTGAATGAAATTTTCCTTTTCTTCTAAGAATTTTAAAAATTTTTAAATTATCACTATTTTATTAGTTCTATGTCGAGTAGCGTCTCTTGATCTCACTATATATTTATACAAATATCATTACGTACGTGTGTGGAATCGGGGGATGTTACATAAACAAAGAATGGTGTTGATATTTTTTAGGAAAGGCTTGGAGTATGTTTTCTTCTTATTCTTCTTCTTCATTTTTTCTCATTCCATAGTTGCCTCCTTCTCTTTCTCTCCATTCCAACATGCCTCTTTGAATCCTAAAGATACGGTGAAAAAGGGGTGGCTCGTGCAAACCTAAGGCAGATTGAATTTGGACTTTTGGATCATTAAATAGTTGATATCAACTTTCAATTATTAACCTAGAATGCAGGAGGTGGCACTGTGGCACCATTTTCGATGCAGTGGTGCCAAAACTTCCCAAGAATTGGTGCTGTGGTACCACTTTTCTATTTGTTTGGTGTCGCGGCTTCCCAAGTGCACCATATCTTTGTTTGAGCTCTGATTTTGCTTCATTTTTTTTGCATTACAAATTTATCATATTCAACTTCATTTTTAATGGTCTAAAAGATCCATTTATGAGGCACAGATTCATCTCATTTTGTATCAAATACCAATACGTCAAAACAATAAGAAAAATAATTGAAACAACTTAATATAAATAAGAACATAGAAAAACTTAATGCAAATTAGTACTAGATAACTCAAATTTTATGGAGTTAACAACACTCTATACAGTAACTTGACATAATTGTTGAGTAACTTAGACATGGAGTCTAGTGACTTGAGACCACAGTCTAGTTTCATTTTAACATTTGGGAGAGCATTTAGACACTGAGTCTAGGAACTTAAAAAGATTATTGAGACCACTAGACACGACGTCTAGCGACTTGACGCTACTGTCTAGTAGTATTTTAACATTTAGGAGAGCATCTAGAACAATTACTCGATTGGGTTATCTAGCTATAGGTAATGGTTTTCTAGGTACTCGAAAATATTATCTAATAACTTTTTTCACATTTAGAGCAATAGCTTGATATGATTGTCTAACTACACAACATGGTTGTCTAGCTACTCGATATAGTTGTATAAATATCAGACACTACTATATAGTACTATTTTAACATTTGGGAGAGTATCTAGATATTATGTCTAGAAACTTAACAGGACTGTCGAGTCTGCTAGGCATGTTGTCTAGTAACTCAACACCACTGTCTATTAACATTTTTTTTGTAGATATTAATCAATTCAAGGAAAACAACATTATACCAAATGACATAGCATTATAAAACATGACATTACACACAACACATTACATAGTAATACAAAAATATTATATCAGACAAATAAAAATATCACCATCGTCACCATCATCACTATCACCACCACTATGATCATCATGGTCAGCCTCGTTGTTGTCATCGTCTTCTTGGCTATAATGCATTTTGATTATTGTCTCTTTTTATTCCAATTCCAAGAATTTCATTCTTTTTTCATGCACCATCATATAATATGATTATGAATGTTTAAAATATGCTCAAAAAAAATACAAAATAAATAAGTAAATACGTAAAACTAACCAAAAAAAATATTATTCTTATCTAGTTTATTTAAAAACTTTTTCACGACCCTAAAAAAAATTACAAGTGTATTTAATGGATAAATATGTGTGTCTATTGGTAAGACAACACTATTGAGTAAACATTGTGTATTATGGAAAATAGCTTGACAATGAAGTCTAGTATGCCAAACAAGGGTGTCTAGAATGTCAGATAGGGATGTCTAGCATACTCGACAACTTTTCCTAGCTAGATCTAGGCATTTTTTATAAGTCTCTAAAATGAATATTTACATTTGTTTCTAATTGCTAGACATGTGTGTCTATTGGCTAGACAAAATTGTCAAGTCAAAATTATGCATTATGGAAAATAGCTCTACAATGGAGTTTAGTATGCCAAACAGGTTTGTCCAAATGCCAGATTGAGATGTCTAGCATGGTCAAGAGTGTGTCTAGTGCCTGATTCAATAGTGTTGAGATACTACTTGACAAGGTTGTCTAGCACGGTCGAAGTGTTATCGAGTGACTAGGTCAACATTGATTGTGATATTGTTCGACAATGGTGTTAAGTGTTGTCTAGAAAGTATGGCATATTGTGCGCTTGACAGGGTATCTAGTAACTCAACATCCCTTTCTAGCTAGATTTGGCATCTTTTTCAACCCAAATCTTTGTATTCTATAATTCCAATTGTAGTTTAGAGCTTTCTAAGCTCAAAAATTACCCATAAAAAGTACTTTTGAATCTACCAATCAAAAAAAATCTTAAAAAAAGATTTATGAATGTTTTTTTAACTTGATTCGAAGCTAAAATATTGCAAATAGAAGAAAGCTTGAAGAAGAAAGTACAATGAGGAAGTTAATCGCGTTCTTTTCCATTAATAGACAAAAACTGAACCAAATCATTATATGAGTTAATGTGTGATGGGATGAAGAAGAAGAAACAAGGCGAAGAAAAATCAAATATACGAAGAAGAAGAATATGAAGATGGTGAAAAAAAATGAAATCTGATATTATCGTGGTGGGCTCTAAGGGCATAGTCGTCTTCACAACAAAATTTTAAGTTAAAGGGTGTAGATTCTGAAAAACAACCAACATAGGTCTATTTTTGTGAAGTGACTTTGTAAAAGGTTCATCTTCTAATCACCCCTTGGATCAAAGTATTGAATATCTCTATAGAGAATTCTTAGGAATATCTCACTGATAATGGAAAAATACTTAGTCGTTGGAAATAAATGCCCAATACTAAATTAATATTTATAATTACTTTCTATTAACTAACTTAGCAAGTCTAGTAAAACCAAGAATTAACTAGTATAGTGGCCACAAGGGTTGTTATAAATTTTAACACGTAAGGTACGTATCGAACAAGTAATAAAGTGATGAAAAAAGATATCATTCCCACAGAGAAATTGCTTTAATGCGTTAAGTACTAACCTATACTAGTTATCAATTTATCCAAACAATCAATTTTAAAAAATTCTAAAATTAAAATTTAAACTAAAAGAAAGCAAGAAAATAAATAAATAAAACTAAAGAGTGCAAATAATTTATCAAATCACCAATAAAAATAAACTTAGGATTACAATTTTCACTCTTTGTATACCTGAATCACTAGTTAGCCTATTTGAATTACTATTTAACCCAAATTGTCAATCAAAAACCCTTAGTATATCTACAAGCCTCTTCCGATAATCATGTAAAAATATCTCCTCTAATTAATTCACTATATTCCTATGTGAATTAGATTAAGAAAAGATTCATTAAGTGTAAGGCCTTTCAACAATTGCACATATTATATAGGTATATTACTATCCTACATAAACTTATATAAGCATGATCATAAGTTATTCTCTCTAGGTCTAAATCTGAAATTCCTTTTCCAAGTTCATACAAATTACCAATATCAATTTAAGTGGTGATTAAGCACTCAAAAGTATTAAGAGTAAGATAGAATAAACAATTCGTAAATTAAAATTGCAAAATCAAAGAGGTAACATCATAATTCAAACTACATATAGAGATTCCATTACAATCCTAGAAAATTAACTTAGTTTATAACTAAAATAACAAAACTAAAACAAACAAATAAGGGTTGAGTAGAGTGGGGAATGCTTCTGAATAAGTGCAAGCCTCCTCTTCCAATTTGGCCTCTAATTGCTCTCTTTATTAAACTCTTTCTCTCTCTGGACTATTGTGTTTCTCTCTCTAGAATAGTGTGTTTTTCCCTTTAGTCTCGTAGCCCTTTTATAGCTGAAGAAAGAGAGTATTTAAGTTATACAAGGATTCCAATATTCAACTCTGATTGATTGTGTGATGTGTCACTTTCTCATTTACTCTCTTTCTCTCTCTCTTTCTCCTCACGTTTTTATTCAAAATCTGATACTTTGGCAATTATCCGATACGGCATATTTTCGTGAGCTTGGCACATTCTGGGACTATGATTAGCTGAAGAGAACTCTGACTTTGACTAAGTGATGTGGCGTTTTTTCGTCGGAACAAAACCCGGTTTTGCCATGGTCGAGAAACACTAGATTAGACACAAAAGCTATCCACCATCACTTTCTTACGCGTGAGCCCTGGTTGTCCCCTATGTTGCCTTCCCCACTCTCAACCTCTGTGTGTGAAGTGCACTCTCCAATCAAGACCGTTAATCCGATTGATCCAACGGCTAAGCTTTAATCTGAATTTCCTTTTTTTTTCTTCTTTTCTATTTAACCTAAATCAAATCAAAATTAAATTAAATCAAAAACCTAAATCTAATAAACATATATTTCAAATTAAATTAACTTAAACTAATTAAATTAAAACACCTAATCCTAATAAAATAACCTAAAATTCAATAAAACTAAATCTAAACCAAGATAAAATAAAACAACTTAAATTACTTAAAATATAACTTAAAATTACTTTAGGACATACATTTTTAATGAATAAAATAGCACAATTAACTCTATTTTCATAGAGTTATCATACCCCAAACTTGAATTTTTGCTAGTCCTCGAGCACAAGAAGAAAGAAAACCTAAACAAAACTTCTAAATACCTAAACACGTCTCAAACCATGACCAAGTTCAATTCTCAAAATTTACCTCAAAGATTTCATATAATATAAAGCTCAAAGAAAAACTCTGAACACTGTAAATGATCTAGAATTTCAATTCAAATGTTAATCTGATTCCACTATAGATTCCTTGAGTGTGTGAGTAAATAATTATATTTAATCATATACAACTCATATCAGTTTATGCATACAAGTAAGTTATAAAAAATCTCAAGAAAGAAATATATAAACTCCATAAGCCTACCTTTCATACCACTCTCCATTAATGTAGACTAATATTGCATCAAAAATCATTAGGACTTTATTAAGAATGTAACACATGGCTAGGGTAATAGGTAAGATAATAGACATTTTTATGGCTCAACTCACTCTAAGCACGTATATAATTCTCGGATCTTTATACTACTCAACTCAACACTTTATTGATATAACACCCCTAAACTTGTTTTCTGATTCCTTCTTTCACTCCATATTTTTTCATTGAAGCACTATACTCCAAACTTATGATTTTCTATTTTTTTTTCACTACACATTTTCTATTTTTTTTCTTCACTTCTTTTTTTTTTTTTCCACATGGGTATAGTACTTTCTTCTTTTTTTTTTCAATAAAATAATTCTCTTCAACACCACCCTTCCTCCCATATCACATAACTCAATAATATTTTCAACAAAGATCACAATTGTGCTCATGGTGCAGGGTAAAATGTTGGAATCTATTTAAAAGTTAGGCTAAAAATATGGTTATCAAAGAAAAGGTCAAAATAGTCTCAAAAGGATAAACTAAGGATATATTAGTATCAAGGATAAGCTTGAAAGTCTCAAAAGGATAAACTAAGGATATATTAGTGTCAAGGATAAGCTTGAAAGGCTCAAACGATCTAAAGATGGCCTAAATCATGTCTCCAATGCAATGCAGTCTAGGATTTCGCCTCAAGTGGTAATCAAATAGGTTCTAGAGTTTATTAATGAAATTTTAAAGAATGTACTTAATCCACATAAACTTTCTCTAAGTAAGCAAAATAAATAAATGCAACTATTCATGTGCTCAAAATTTCAAGGAATCATAAGCAAAACCAACTAACACAGAATCAAGCACATAGACAAAAATAACATTCAACATTCTTCCAAGAACCTTATTTTTAAATCAAGTTCTTATCATCGGCATTTGATCATTAAACTAGGTCATAAAAACAAACCTAAAGAAAAAAAAAAACTAAACTAAACTCTTGTTTTTTTTAAACAAAATTTAACTCAAAAATTTAATTTTCTACCCCCAAAATTAAAATTAACATTTTCCCCAATGTTAAAAATAAAAAAAAAAAAAGGTAAAAGAAAACTCCCTCAAGTTTTCACGCGTATGTGGAGTCTTCTAATTGAATCATTGAAGTACACATACATCAACTTCCAAACTTATATAAGAACCTGAAACACACAAAGCAAAACAAACAAAACATAAAAAAAAAAGAAACCTAATAAAGTAAAAATTAAAAGGAAAGGAAAAAGTTCATAGGTTGCCTTCCAAGAAGCGCTTGATTTTAAGTCGTCAGTATAACTCTCTGTTGCTTTAGTTTGGGATGGACAAAGTAATGGAGGTCTTTTCCCGATCAAACTCTCCTCCATAATAATGCTTAAGCCGTTATCCATTAACCTTGAAAATTCGCTTGGACCCTTCACCTTCAACCTCCACAGCTCTATAGGGAAACACTTGGGTGACACGAAATGGTCCCGACCACCTGGACTTAAGCTTCCTTGGAAATAATTTCAACCGTGAACTGAAGAGGAGCACTCGTTGACCTGGTTCAAATCGACGATCTAGTATCTTCTTATCATGCCATCTTTTCGTCTTCTCCTTATATAGCTTTGCATTTTCATAAGCTTGGAGGTGAAACTCTTCCATCTCGTTCAATTGCAAGAGACATTTAACACCAGCAGCTTGCATATCAAAATTAAGCTTCTTAATTGCCCAGTATGCGTGATGCTCTAACTCCACTGGAAGATGACACGCTTTCCCAAAGACCAATCGATATGGGGACATACCAATTAGTGTCTTATGTGCAGTTTTGTATGCCCACAACGCATCGTATAACCTCCTAGACCAATCCTTTCTGCTGGGAGAAACTGTTTTTTTAAGAATTCTCTTCACTTCTCGGTTGGAAATCTCAGCTTGCCCATTTGTCTGCGAATGTTAAGCTGTAGCAATCTTGTGAGTCACACCATATTTAACAAGAAGGCCTTCAAAATTCTTATTATAAAAATGTGTCCCCTCATCACTGATGATAGCTCGCGGTGTACCAAAATGATTAAAGATATTCTTCTTCAAGAAATTCATCACCACTTTAGAATCGTTCGTTGGTAATACTACAGGTTCCACCTATTTTGACACATAATCTAATGCTACTAGGATGTAAAGATTACCAAAGGATGGAATGTATGATCCCGTGAAATCTATACCCCAGACATCAAAGATCTCCACTTCTAAAATACTATTCAACAACATTTTATGGCGACGAGAAATATTACCCACTCTTTGACACCGATCACACCTTGAGACAAAATAATGGGCATCTTTAAATAACGTAGGCCAATGGAATCTTAACTGGAGGACTTTTGCTGCAGTCTTTTCACCTCCAAAATGACCTCCATACTCAGAAGAGTGACAATGATAGAGTATGTCTTCTATTTCTTCCTTTAGAACACACCTCCGCATAATTTGGCCAGCACATTGCTTGAATAAAAATGGTTCATCCCAGAAATAGTATTTCACATCATGTAGAAACTTTTTCTTCTGCTAGAATGTAAGATCTAGAGGTAACTATTTGCTCACAAGGAAATTAACATAGTCTGCGTACCACGGGACACCATACTCGATGCTAAAGAGTTGCTCATCAGGAAAAGACTCATTGATTAGAGTAGTATCTCTTTTTTTCTTTCCATTCTCCAATCTTGAGAGGTGGTCCGCCACTTGATTTTCTGTTCCTTTTCGGTCTCGCACTTTAAGATCAAATTCTTGTAATAGGAGTATCAACCTAATCAACCTTGGCTTTGCATCCTTTTTGGCAATGAGGTATTTAATTGCATAGTAATCTATGTAAACAATTACTTTAGTCCCAATGAGATAGGATCTAAATTTTTTAAAAATAAATACCACAGCCAACAACTCTTTCTTAGCAGTCGTGTAGTTGATTTGAGCGTCATTCAATGTCTTGCTAGAGTAATAAATAGCATCAAAAATTGCCCCAACCACAAAATCACTTGCATCACACATGAGCTCAAAAGGAATAGACCAGTTTGGTGCAACAATGATAGGAGCTACCACTAGCTTGTTCTTCAAAGTGGTAAAGGCTTCAAGGCATGCTTCATTAAAATTAAAGACTTTATCTTTTTCCAGCAAGTTACATGGTAGTTTGGCAATTTTTGAAAAATCCCTAATGAATCTTCTATAAAACCCAGCATGTCCAAGAAAACTACGAACTCTTTCTAAATTTACGGTTGAAGAAAATTTCTCAATAGTCTCTATCTTTGCTCTGTGAACTTCAATTCCTTTTCTCGAAACCTGATGCCCAAGTACAATACCCTCTTGGAACATGAAATAACATTTCTCCGAGTTTAGTACCAAATTAGTGTCTTCACAACGTTTCAATACTAGAGCTAAATTATATAGACACATATCAAATGAATCACCGAAAACTGAGAAATTATCCATGAATACCTCTAAATAATGCTCTACTATATCAGTAAAGATCGCCATCATGCATCGTTGAAAGGTGGCTAGAGCATTGCATAGGCCAAAGGGCATTCTTCTGAAAGCAAAGTTCTATAGCTTCAAGTAAATGTGGATTTTTCCTGATCTTCTGGTGCTATGGCAATCTGATTATATCCTGAATATCCATCCAAGAAATAATAGTAATCATGTCCTGCTAATCTGTCGAGCATCTGATCAATAAAGGGCAATAAAAAATGATCCTTCTGAGGTGCTTTATTTAATTTTCGATAGTCCATACAAACTCTCCACCCGGTTACTGTTCTTGTTGGAATAAACTCATTGTTCTCATTAGCTACCACTGTCATACAACCCTTCTTCGGAACATATTGTACCAGGCTTATCCATGAGCTATCAGAAATTGGGTAAATAATATTGGCATCTAATCACTTTATTATCTCTTTTTTGACTACTTCTTTATTATCTTCTAGCAAAATTTTATGCATACAAAAGGATGGACTAATGCCTGAATGTCTGCTATCAACCACCCCAAGGCTCTCTTGTATTCTTTCAACACTCTCAACAATTTATCCTCCTGTGTGTCATCAAGATCGGCTGAAATTATAATAGAAAGAGTAGAGAACTTGCCTAAGAAAGCATAGCGCAAATGACTCAGTAACGGCTTTAGTTCTAAAGATGGTAGTTCTTCAATAGATGGCTTAGTATGAGATTCACTACCTGCTGGTCGCTTTTAAGCTTCAAACTTTTACTTAGTCTTATCAAATCGAGGTACAACATTCAGCAAGTTCAAATACTCATTAGCTACTTGTGTCTCCACATTAGATGAATTAATTAATGAATCTTCAAGTAAGTCTCTAATAGTGGTATTCCCATAAGCTTCATCAACTATTCTGTCAACTATGTCAATGCGAAAAATAGTCTTCAGAGTCACTTGGAAACTTCATTGTCTTAAACACACTGAATGTCACCTCCTCATTCTGTACTCTCATGGTCAGCTCTCCTTTTTGTACATCAATAAGTGTTCTTCTAGTGGCAAGGAATGGCCTACCAAAAATCAAAGGAATGTCTCAATCCTCCTCCATGTCCAACACAATAAAGTCAACAGTATCAACCTTGACCAAAACATTCTCGACTATTCCCCTTAGGTATGTAAGAGATCTATCGGCTAGCTGCAAGGTGATAGTGGTTGGTCTTGCCTTCCCCAAGCCTAATATTTTAAATATGGTTAGTGGAATCAAGTTTATACTGGCTCCCAAAACATATAATGCTCGCCCAGAAAATTGCTCACCAATTCTGCACGGAATAGTAAAGCTCCCAGGATTTTTCAGCTTTGGAGGTAATTTGTTAAGAAGGATAGCGCTGTATTCTTCTTTATGAGCTACTATCTCAAATTCTCCTAACCTTCTCTTTTTAGGTAGAATATCTTTCATGAATTTAACATAGCTGGGTATTTGCTCCAGAGCTTCTGCGAATGGGATATTAATGTGTAACTTCTTAAGTATCTCCAAAAACCTTGAGAACTACAGGTCAAGTTTCTTCTTTTGAAATCTCTGTGGGAATGGTGGCAATGGGTTATAGGGAGTCATCTCAGACTTAAATGTTGCTTCTGGTAAGCTCTCCTCATGCGGTTTCTCTTCAATATTCTCACCCTCAGTCCCAATAGGTTCCTCAACTTCTCTTCGCACTTCTTTACCACTTCTCAAGATTATTACTTTGCACTGCTCTTTGTTTTCTCTCTTTGGATTCACCTCAGTATTTCCTAGTAGGGTTCCTTGAGGACGGTTATTAATAGTATTGGCTAATTGACCCAACTGCATCTCAAAAGATCTCAATATGGCAGCTTGGTTATGAAGAATTGCATCATTCTTAGCCATATACTACATAAACATCTCCTCAAGTGATGGCTTTTTCTCTTGCTGTGATGGCAGGGCTTGTTGTGCAAATCTAGGTGGAGGCATAGAGCATCCAGCTAAAGTGGACCCTTGGTTATTGGTGTTATTCCAATAAAAATTAGGGTGATTTTTCCATCTTGGGTTGTAGAAATTAGAGTAGGGATTGTTTTGTTGTCGATTGAAGTTGTTGACATACTATACTGATTCAATAGTAAGGGGACATTGGCCAATCATATGATTGTCACTGCAATTCTCACAAATTGTATATGGCCTATGTATTGCCTGAATTTCCATAGAGTCAATCTTCTTAGATAAAGCATTAACTTGTGTTGCTAAGGATGCCATAGTCTCCAATTCATTTATACTGGCTGCCCTTTTTAGATTCATTCTTTCTGATGGCCACTGGTAGTTATTAGCTGCCATCTCCTCCAATAGGTCATATGCTTCTTCAATCGATTTCCCCATCAAGCCACCTCCAGTTGCTGCATCAACTATTGTTCTTAAGTGTCCCATCAGGCCATTATAGAATGTTTGAACTAATAACTACTTCGGGATTCCATGATGTGGATACCTTCTTAGTATGTCTTTATACCGCTCCCAAGCCTCATACAGTGATTCAATGTCGAATTGGACAAAAGAGGTGATATCATTGCGCAGCTTGGTTGTCTTTGTTGGTGGAAAAATTTTTGCTAGAAACTTCTGTGCCAAATCATCCAATGTAGTGATTGACCCAGCTGGTAAGGAGTTCAACCAGCTCTTAGCTTTATCCTGTAGAGAGAAAGGGAAAAGCCGTAACCTGATTGCATCATCAGAAGCTCCATTGTGCTTGAAAGTATCGTAAATTTCCAGAAAATTTATAATGTGCTGGTTCAGATCATCACTAAATCCTCCAAATTAGACTGAGCTCTGGATTATTTGAATAATAGCGGGCTTTAGTTCGAAGTTATTAGCATTAATGGCAGGTCTTTGAATACTTGAACTGAGGCCATCAATCAATGGGATAGCATAATCACGCAGAGGCTTTGTCTCGTCTTGGTCACCCATTAGTGCTGGAGGATTTTATTGTCAATTTTTCGCTCTTCGAATCTCCCTCAACGTTCTTTCAATTTCAGGATCTAACAGCAAAAGCTCCCAACTTCTCGTACGTCTCATGTACTGCTAAAGAATACCTGAGATTATAAAAACAAAAAATATAAATATAAATAAATAAATAAATAATAAAATATTAATAAAATAAAAGTTTGAATTAAATCTCAACTAATCAATATTAGTATTAACAAAAAATTATAAAATAATTTCCCTGGCAACAGCACCAAAAGCTTGTTATAAATTTTTATACGCTAGCATACGTATCAAACAAGTAATAAAGTGATGAATAAAGATATCGTTCCCACAGAGAAATTGCTATAATGCATTAAGTACTAACTTACACTAGTTATCAATTTATCCAAACAATCATTTTAAAAAAATTCTAAACTTAAAATTTAAACTAAAAGAAAACAAAAAAAATAAATAAAATTAAAGTGTGCAAATAAATTATCAAATCATTGATGAAAATAAACCTAGGATTACAATTTTCATTCTATGTATGCCTGAATCACTAATTACCCTCTTTGAATTACTAGTTAACCTGAATTATCAATCAAGAACCCTAGTATATCTACAAGCCTCTTCTGATAGTCATGTAAAAATATCTCCTCTAATTAATTCACTATATTCCTATGTGAATTAGATTAAGAAAATATTCATTAAGAGTAAGGTTTTTGAACAATTGCACATGTTATATAGGTATATTCCTATCCTACATAAACTCATATAAGCATGATCATGTGTTATTCTATCTAGGTCTAAATCTAAAATTCCTTTTCCAAGTTCATACAAATTACCAATATCAATTTAAGTGGTGATCAAGTACTCAAAAGCATTAAGAGCAAGATAGAATAAGCAAATTCATAAATTAAAATTGCAAAACCAAAGAGGTAATATCAATTTTCAGACTACTTATAGAGATCCCATTGTAATCCTAGAAAATTAACTTAGTTCATAACTAAAATAACAAAACTAAAATTAAAAATTTGCGATATAATGAAAAACTAAAACAAACAAACAAAGGTTGAACAGAGTGGGGAATGCTTGGGAATAATTGCAAGCCTCCTCTTCCAATTTGGCCTCCAATTGCTCTCTCTGTTAAACTCTTTCTCTCTCTGGACTCTTGTGTTTCTCTTTCTAGAATGGTGTGTTTTTCCCTTTAGTCCTGTAGCCCTTTTATAGCTGAAGCAAGAGAGTGTTTAAGTTGTACAAGGATTCCAATATTCAACTCTGATTGGTTGTGTGATGTGTCACTTCCCCATTTACTCTCTTCCTCTCTCTCTTTCTCCTCACGTTTCTATTCAAAATCTGATACTTTGGCAATTATCCGATACTACATATTTTCGTGAACTTGGCACATTCTGGGGCTATGATTGGCTGAAGAGAACTCTGACTTTGACTAGGTGATGTGGCATTTTTTTATTGGAATAAAACCCAGTTGTACCATGGCCGAAAAGCACTAGATTAGACATAAAAGCTATCCTGTATCACTTTCTTACGCATGGGCCCTGGCTGTCCCCTATGTTGCCATCTCCACTCTCGGCCTCTGTCCATGAAGTGTTAGATGACTTAAGAAAAGGAGAAATCTAATCATCTATTGGTGTTGGATCATAGGCCAATAATGACCCTTAAAGTTAGCCAAAAACGAGTGGACACATAGTTGCAAAATAGAGAAAATTTGGCTTATGCACATGCTATGATCATACTGGCATTGTGGTGCCACTTTCTAGGTGCCACGATGCCATTGTTCTGGTTCTGAGGCATTGCAGTGCTTAGCTGCTGATCTAATTGAGCTTTTTAGCTCTCTTTGATATTCTAGGCCTAGTTTATGCTATTAATTGGTTCATAAACTCCTCCTTTTTAGTGCCAAATATATACTAAGCCTCAATTCCTTATTTTCTATAATAAAAATACAAAAAATATTATAACAACATAAATGCTTGAGAATTTACAATTATTTGAACTTGGAGAATACTTGATTTGTGAGTAAAATACACACTCGTTACTCACAAATAATGAAAACTTTTGGCTATGATTAAGTTGTTGCTCAATTTTTTATTATTACAAAAGCTTTTGGGATATGTCTTAGAGACGGTGATATGCCTACTAATAGAATTTTATCTAAGTCAATACCTAAAACACTATTTTGAAATATGAAAAGGACATAAAACTAGTTTATGTCATATGCATATTTATGCTTGTCTAACATATGTGCTAAAGGGAAAAATGACTAAGTTGGAATATCAGTATGATTTGTATGTAGTTTATAGGATACCCAAAAGAAATAGAAGGGTGCTACTTCTATATTATTGAAGGAAAAAAGTATTTGTTAGAACAAATACCTCTTAATTGGAAAAAAACTATATAAAGTATATAACCCCAAAGTAAATTATTTCTTGAAGAATTAATTGATGATCTAATCAGCCTATCTATGAAAGATTGAATAGAGTAACTACTTAGGAATGATATATCACTAGAAGGTCAATATACATCAGACCTTCATTATAGTGGGAGGATTGTGAGACAATCTGCTAGATATTTAGGAATAGGAAAGTCCTATAACCTAGAATCTGATTACTTTATCTGCAAGAAGGCAATAGATAATACTGGTATAGGTTTCTAGGAAAAAGTAATGGATCTACATCAGAGTCTATATACTCTAACAAAATTTGGAATCTTATTAATCTACCTAGAGGGGTAAAACCTTTTAGGTGTAAATTAGTTTATAAGGAAAAAAAAGGAATAGACATGAAAGTAAAGACTTTTAGAGCAAGTTAGTTGCAAAAGTATTATATACAGAAAGAATGTCTATTCTGTTGTTATGATAAAGTCTACTAATATACTCTTTTCCATAGTTTTATCTCTTGATTATGAGATATAATAAATGGATGTTAAGATAGCTTTCCGGAATAGTAATCTTAAAAACTCTATCTAAAAGTACTACTAGAAGGATTTATTAAATAAGGCCATGAAAGTAAAGTTTGTAAAACTTTAGAGATCTAATTTATAGGCTTAAATATTTGTCTAGAATTTATCGATATGATTGATATTTAGACGAATTTTGTATCTATACAAGATTCAAGACAACAAAGTCATTTTTCTGGTATATATATATTGATGATATACTAATCATTAAGAATGATATAAGATGACAATCATGAATAAGAATTTGGTTAGCATAATAACATAATATTTCTTATGTTGTTGGGATAGTAAGTTGTTACTACTCCAATCTAGAACATAAAAATAGAGTTATAGTCAAGTGTATCATTAAGTCTCTTCAAAGGAATAGTAACTATATGCTTGTCTATTCTGGAGAAAGATCTAACTTTTGTAAGATATATTAATTCGGATGCTCGATCTGAAAATAAACTTTAGAGGATCAATCTTTTGTTATGTATCAACCATAGTAAGGAGACGTTATAGTGAGTAAGATAGCCTTTATAGAAAACCTTGCTGATCTTTTTACCAAATTTTTGATAATTAAAGTATTTGAAGATCACTTAGAAGGAATAAGACTGCATAATATATCACATCTATATTACAGGGCAAGTAGGAGATTGTTGAGAATATGCCCTATAAAGTAGTTTTTTTGTTAGGCATTTTGAGTAAAGTTTATTAGATTTAAGTGCTATCTATTTATTGTTAATAAATTCTATATTATGTCCTAATTATATATATGTGGACGTTTATGTTTTCTATTATGCAAACATTTAAAAGTTTTCATGACTAATAATGAGTAATAAAGAATTGTTAGTGTTAAGTGTTCACATATGAAAGATTAAATTCTTTATTTAATTATATCTAAATAAAGAGTTTATATTCTACAAATAAAGATGGAATACTTTATTTTACCATAGAATGCAGTCTTATCTATTTCAATAGGATTGATGAAGTCTACAATTATCAAAGTGTCTAACTTCAGATATAAATACTAGTACGTTATAAGAAAGTTATAAATACATTGAACTGGACCAAATGAAAATAAAATTTGAGATTAAGTGTTGTAACTTAAAATTCTATCTGTCACTAGTCTAGGAGTATTGCAAGATTACCTTAATTTTTGTGATTGTTGGACTTGCTTTCATGATTTTTATCTTTTTGACTTACTAAAAGACTAGTTCTAATTATATAGTTCGAACTCCGGTATCTTGGAAGATAAGATTTGTGAATTGATGAGAACACCCTTCATGATTTGGACACCATGTATATAATGTTACGTTGAGTTTTTTCAAGGACTAGGATAATAAAAACTAGGCATTAGGTATTCACTCTGTGAATTAATTTGTGTTTGTATTGGTAGTTACAAACACCATAGTCAATTATTATCTATTAGATGAAAAATAATAACTTAAAGGTAAATATGTACTAGAGGGGTAATACAATACTTTCCCCTCACTACTATGACATTACTTAGGTGGTATATCTACAAGTATAATATATACTAAATAAATCAAGTTAATTAAAGTGTTAATTAGCTTCATAGAAAATATATAACATTTAGTCTAAGAGTGCAACATTGGGCCTATAATGGAGTGACTCAATATAAGGGGATTTTCTAAGTTTTCCCTTTAAAAATGAAAAAGAATTTCAAAAATACAGTATCAGAAAAATAATACATTCTTATACGGCGTAGGAATGATATTTTTAAAAGCCTACTACTCTGCTCTCAAAAATACGATGGCAAAATCGTAAAAAAGACCATCTTTTTGAATATTGTTATTTAAGGAAAAATGTAATAAAAGTAAAGCCAAGTTGGTCACTCTAGTGGTTGAGGCGCCTCTTTTCCTTCTTCGTGCTATGGGCTAGATCCTTGTTGAAAATTTCTTTTAATTTTTATTTCATTGAATCATATGCTTTTTTTTTCCTTTTTAATTTTTTCATCAATGAGCCATATGCTTCTTATTTTCTTTTTTCTTTTTCCTTTTTTTTTGCGTTCATTGAATAACTATTTTCCTTTCATGGTTTTTAAATAAAACACTAACTCAAAATTTCTCTCTTAGTCTTAAGTGTACGATGAGCTACTTTTTTCTTTAGTCTTCTTAGTAATAATTGAAAATCTTCTTAGTAGTAACCAATCTGGTTACTATTAATTAGTTACTGGTTATCAGAAACTAGTAATCAATTTTTTTTTTTCAATCCTCTTGGTGGTAAACGAAAATCCTCTTAGTACTAACTAATTTAGTTATTGGCGACTAATTTAGCACTTTTCTAAATTTATTTTCTTAAATTCTCTTAGTAGTAACTAATCTGTTATTACTAATTGATTACTGGTAACTAGAAGCTAGGAACTTTTTTTTTTCAATCCTCTTAGCATTACCTAATCTAAAATCTTCTTAATAGTAGCCAATCTAGTTACCATTAACTAATTTGAAGCTTTTTTAAAATTTATTTTTAAATTCTCTGTGTAGTAACCAATTTGGTTACCGTTAATGAATTACTAGTAACTAGAAACTAGTAACTCATTTTTCTTTTAATCTTCTTAGTGGTAAGTGAAAATCCTCTTAGTAGTAATTAATCGAAAATAAATACTCTTTGTAGTAACCAATCTAGTTACTGCTAATTAATTACTAGTAAATAGAAACTAGTAACTAATTTTTTTTTTAATCCTCATAGTGGTAACCAAAAATCCTCTTAGTAGTAACCAATGTAGTTACCATTGACTAATTTGGAGCTTTTCTTAATTTATTTTTTAAAACCACTTAGTTGTAACCAATGTAGTTACTACTAATCAGTTACTGGTAACTAGAAACTGGTAACCAATTTTTTTTTTCTAATCCTCCTTGTGGTATCCGAAAATCCTCTTAGTAGTAATCAATCTAGTGATCATTGAATAATTTGGAGCTTTTTTTATTTTTTTTTTGAATCCTCTTAGTAGTAACTAATCCGATTACTGGTAATCAGTTACTAGTAACCTTTTTTTTTTTTTTCATTTCCCTTAATGGTAACTAATCTAGTTATCATTGACCGATTTGGAGCTTTTCTTAATTTATTTTTTAAAACTTCTTAGTAGTAATCAATTCTGTTACTGCTAATCAGTTTATCGTAACTAGAAACTAGTAACCTTTTTTTTTTCAATCCTCATAGTGGTAACCGAAAATCCTCTTAGTAGTAACTAATCTAGTTACTGTTAAGTTATTGAAGCTTTTCTTAATTTATTTTTTAAATCTTCTTAGTAGTATCCAATCTAGTTATTGCTCGTCAATTACTGGCAACTAGAAACTGGTAACCAATTTTATTATTGGTTACTAGTAATCGATTAAATTACTAGTAGCTAATCTGGTTACTAATTACCCATTTACTTACTGGTTTCTAGACAATATGGTTATTGGTTGCCAATAACTAATTTAGTTATTAATTATCAATTTCATTACTGATTACTTTAGCAGCTAGTAAGTTACCAAATATACCTATAAAAGGAGGGAAAAATCATATCTGTGAATGGTGACAAAAATTGCACCAGACTAGACCAAATTCAATCACATAACACCATAGATCCAAAAAATGAGTTATGGCTAAAAAAAATAATTGGATTATATCCTTAACTATAGAGCAAGAATTTTCATGTTCAAAACAGAGAAATGGACAAGAAACTGACAATGCGAAGGTATTAAATGAACACATATTTCCCAACAGTAGCAACACTAGTTACTACTTTCAGTTTCTCGAAGTTCATATTTGCTTAACTGGTTACTACCACATATTTTGCTCTTGTAATGCCATGGTATCTACAATATGCTTCAACTCTACAAGGAACAAGAGCGGTCGTGGCCTCCCATTTACTCTTCTTTTTTGTTTTTCCCTCAAACAACCTACACATAATGACCATAAATTAAAAGATAATCAAAACTACAGGTAAAATTGACCACGGATTTTACATAAATTATATACACTGTAAACATGCTTAAACTGACGTGGTTATCATTTTACTTCCATTTTCCTCGAGACGATCAATAAGCTAAATACTTCTCCCTCCATTCTTCTTCAATCTTTTCTTCAATTTTACTTCCCATGGTCCATGACCATTAGGGATGAGGGTAATTCACTCAAAAAATCATAGCATAGTAAACTTTTTTGGGATTCTCTGAATTAGGTGGCATATTAGATAAATGATTTAGAAAAAGTTCCATAGTAAAATTTTTAGAAAAATGACAGTTTATATCTAATTATCATGAATAAGCAGTCCAATGCCAATGCAACCAAAAAAAAAAATACAATAATAGAAAATTTTTCTTGGCTGTACCACAATAGATCAAGGATTTGAAGCAAAATCTACTAAAATAAAAAACTGATTAAAAAATCCAATAATAATCGTGAAGAATCAAGCAATGCCCACCAACCAAAAAGAAAAACAGATTCAAAACAATAATTGAAAATTTTGTTGACCGTATTAGAATAAGAAGACGACTTGCTAGTCTATATTCGGCTTCATCCACTATCACAACAAAAACAGGCATGGTTTTGGGACGAAAATCTGACTTTCGGTGATGACTTCCACATGGCACCATTCTCCTCCCACGAGTCCTCTACGGGAGTTAGACGACACTGGTGACGAGAGCAGAGGAGACGAGATTGCTGGCCATGGGAGAGGAGAAGACGAGGTCCCCAGCTCACAGATCTAAGTGAGCAAAGGATGAAAAAGGGGAAAAAATATGATATTTTTTGAAAAAAAAGATACAGTACAAAATTTCTATAAAACAAGGTACTGTATATTTCACATTAATTTTTAAAACACTCTGTATCTCCTGATTTCCACTCATATTAATGGACAAGGTTCAGTCATAATTAAGAGTTAATTATGACTATAGGAATATTTGCCTATTGGAACTTAGATTATTTGGATCTATAAAGTCCCCTGTCTAGTTCACATATAGCCCAATATCTAAACCAAGATTTATGAATTGATTTATATTAGATCTATGATCCTATGTTTTTTTTGTAAATTTTTTAAAAAAATTTTAAAATACTAATTCTGCTGCATTTTTTATTTGTTTATAAAACTGTTGAAATTGTTTTCGGTAAAATTGTTTTTCGAAATTATTTTTTAGAATTTCCATCATTTTCATGGTAAAAAGAAGAGAGAGAAAAACATTAAATAATGAATATTTATTTTTTTATTATTATTATTTTTCAACTACTCAAATTGTGGTAGATGTTAGATCGTTATGGTAACCATTAAAACAATGATCTAATGGCTAAAAAAAATACCTATCGATAAGTATAAAATAAATTCCTACCAAATTGCCAACTTATATATCTATCTATTTATATGTATTATATAACTGTATCAAATATAAGGAATATGAGGAATCAGTCATATTTGATTGGCCAAAAATTTTGCCACTTTCATTAACAAAGAGAAGAATAAAGATTTTGTTACAGAGAAAAAAAAAAAGGGAAAGAAGAAAAGAAGATTATAGTTCATTTGATTGTAAAGCCAATATAAAAAAAGTCTTATACCTATCATGTATTTAAATTTTTATTCATTACATGTATAATTCAATATTCAATATATTTGGACTGAAGGAGTTCGATTTCCTATGTAATTAAAATATTGTATTTAAAGCTTAATTAAATTGTAATGACTATACATTATAAGGTAAAAATGTTATTAGTTTAGATAGTTTACATCCTAAATTTGTTATTTCACCCGAAAGAAAAAAGAAAAGAAGAACATAGAACATTCACAATTTCCAATGACTTTGGATAATAAATTAAAGATATTATTGGTTAGGAAGAACGTAGAAATTTTTATTATCTCCAATAACTGTGCATAATAGAACAAAAATATTACTAGTTATTAGTTTAGATAATTATTGTTCTAGAATATGTGCGTAGCATATGTACAAATAATAGTAACCAAATGTGACTTGCTCAAACTTCTTTTTTTCCTCTGCTTTTCATTGTATGCTTTTATGGTTTTGTTGTTTGGCGTATTGTGAGGAATATTGTTGGGTGAGGGTTTTTAGGTATTTTTACATGAGTTGGTACTTTTGGATGAGTTAGAAAAAATATATAATAAAAGAATGTAATTTCAATAAATCATAAACAAAATGCTATAATTAATTTGAATGTATTAACATCATTAACATTAATAGTAATCATCCAAACTATAACTAATATAGCACAAATGAGTAAATAAAGTCAAAAAATTAAATACAGAAAAAAGTAAAAGTACAACGCTAATTACTTTATACATAGATAATATTACTACATTATTTTTTAAGCTCCGAACAAAAGAAATCTTTATATGATACTTATTTTGTTTTGTTTTTTTCCACCCACTTTTTGAATTAGATAAATAACAAGATGATGTCGGAACATTTTCCTCTATCAAGACATTAACATAAACAACGTCACTATTATCTTCTAAATAAAGACTCAATATTTAGTAGCAATATTACTTCGGATCATCAAGATGGGAATTCTAGTATGAATTTAAAAAATATTCATCGATCAACACTCACTGTGATATCGAGTTTTACAAATCCTAAAAACTATTTCTTCCACTCAGCTAAGCCTATAGTATTATTCAGCTTTAATACACAGAGTAATCTCTTCATTCTATATACAAAAATAGGAAAAAAAAAATCCCACATTCATAAGCATATTTCCACTTTTAACTCTTATTCTATACTATGTTACAGGTGATATTACTCAAGAAATAGTGTTTCAATTCTTGGCAATGGTGTCAAAAACTTATTGGTTAGAATGTGTAACTATAAAATCACACACTTCCATGCAAGTACATATGGTCACAAGTAATACAGATTTAGAAACTAAGAGTGTTGAACACATAAGGACTGATTACTAAGTCTAATCTAAGTACTAAAATTATCTCAATTCAAACTTTATCTAAATAAGTTAAGTACAAAATATCTCTACTTATTCAAATACATAATTACACAATAAGGAAAATAAATATACAATAGCAAATAAACTAACAAAAGCACAATCCAAAGAGCTTTACTCCCTCCCCTAAACTTAACAAGAAAAATAGAAGAAAATTAAAGACAAAGAATGAGTTTAGGAATACTCCTCTCGTTAGCACATAGTCATGAACCTTGATCTCCTTCAAATGGCACAAACTCCTTGGATCGCACAAAACATAACATGGAAAAAATAACACATAAACATGAAAACATTAACACTTGGGTTGCCTCCCAATAAGCGCTTGAGCTATCGTCTTCGGCTTGATTCAATTGAAAGCTTGTCAAAGAGCGATTGTCGCCCATAAAATATGGCATACATCACCAGGATGGGTCTTTGATATAAGGGTCGTCAAGCATGGCTGAGTATAGACAATAATTACCTATAATTCAACAATGGCTTGATTTCAAATGATTGGCTTCAAAGGGAAAATTTTACCTTTAGTTCAAACTTGTAGAGAGTGTAGTTTTGAGATGGTGGCTCTAATGGCAAACAATAGTCCATTGGTGGTAAGCATGTATAGACCAACGATAGGGCCAAATCATTGGTCTCTTGGACTTCCTCAACCACCAATATGTCATGTGCCTCTTCTTCTTCAAGTTCTATTGAAGACTCTACAAAATAAAATCATTCCCAATCAAACTTTGCCATGTCCTCCATTATTTGATAGGCTGCATCTTTGGGTCTCTCTTCACAAATTAGGAAGTCATATCTATCTTCTACCCAGCTACTAGTAGGATTCAAACCCTTTATAAATACTTGGAGTTGGTACCACTTGGATAAGCCGTGGTCGGGTTCTTTACTAAGCCTTATCTTGAATCTTTTCCATGGTCGGGCTCTTTACTAAGCATCATGAACCTCACATACAAAACAAAACAAAAAAATGTCAAAAAAAGTAAAGTTTGAAGTAAAATTAGAATTGATTGGTATTAATATTAACAAATAAATAGTGTTTAAATCCTTGGCAATGGTGCCAAAAACTTATTAGTTGAAATGTGCAACTATAAAATCACACACTCCTATACAGGTGCACACGGTTACAAGTGATACAAATTTAGGAGTTAAGAGTGTCGAACCCATAGGGATTGATTACTAAGTCTAAGCTGAGTACTAAAATTATCTCAATTCGAACTTTATCCAAACAATCAAATTATAGATTTTGAAGAAATAAATAAAAGAAACTACATTATCATGCAAATGAATAAAAGCAAGCAATAAAAAAAATGTCTAGGTTTACTAATTCTCCAACCATCCTTTAAACACTCAACTTTCTAATTTCCCTTTTAAATTAATTAATCTATTAGAGTTGTCAATCAAGAATTCGAATGTAATCACAAACTTCACTCAAAGACATAAGTGACAATATTTAGACAAGCTAATATGTTACTCCTAATATAAATTGACTAGATTAATTATGTTTAGTAATTCTCTCTAAATGGTTGCACAAGTTACATGGGCATATTCCTATCCTATACAAACTTATCCGAAACTAGGTATTCTTATGTTATTTTACCTAAGTCAAAATTTCTAATCCCATTTCCAGGTTTATAGAACTTTCACTCAATATTCTATTTAGTGATCAATTAAATAGAAATAATAAGTATAAAATAAAAAACAAATAACTCAACAACGGATTTGATTAATCAAAGAGGAGAGAAATAAACAAACACAAGATACTAGGTTGGTTCACATAGTAAAACGAGACAAAAAAGAATTTAGTTCATAATATAAATTGAGAACAATAATATTTTACTACAATGATTTCAATAAATACAAAATATCAAAGGAAAAAGAGTTTTAGAATTCCCTCTCTTTGAAGAGCTTGAAGGTGTTCTTAGAGGTTGTCAATCTCCTCCTCTAAGCTTAGTTCTTGCTCTCTTGAATCCTCCCTCAAAGATTTGCTCTAAAAAATATCACTCTCTAAATATGGAAAATACAAAGAAAAACTCACTAGAAAAAGAAGAGAAAAAGCTAACAACAAACTATGGTACTGATATTGTAGAGGAAATCAAGAAATAGAGTTGATTGGAGCATATCTTCATCTCTTTCTTCCTCTTTTTTCTCTCGTTCAATGGTTGCCATCTTTTTTTTTCTCTATCCCAACATGGCTCTTTGAACGCCAAAGATAGGGTTTTAAAGAGGTGGCTCGTGCAAACCTATGATAGTCTGAATTTGTAACCTTAAATCATCAATAAGTTAATCTTAACCGTCAATTTTTGACTCAAGACGCATGGAGTGGCACTGCAGCGCTAGTTTTGGCATTGTAGGGCCAGAACAACCTAAGAGTTGGCGCTGCGGTGCCACTTTTCTACTGATTTAGTGCCTTGGTTACTCGAGAGCGCCATTTCTTCTTTTGAGCTCTGATTTACCTTATTTTTGTTGTGTTACGATCGTATCGAATTCAAATTCGATCCTAATGGTTTGAAAAATCTATTTAGAAGGTATAAATACACCTTAATTTACATCAAAAACCTTTATTTTATTATCCTATATAAACGAACACACAAAATATCAAAACAACAAGAAAAACACTTTAAACAACTTAATACAAATAAGAATATAGCAAAACTTAAGGCATAATAGAACTAAATAACTCTAATTTTATGGACTTAACATAGCTCCAAACTTAATATTTTGCTAGTCCTCGAGTAAAAGAAAAAGAAAAACACCTACAAACACATAAGAGGTATTATGCCAATACTGATGATTTCTAATTGTTTCCTTTATAGTCACATAATAACGTAACTTAAAGAAAAGTACAAATATTGGCTAGGTATTAAGAATAGCTCAAGAACACGTCTCATTTCAAATTGGATTTTCTGTGTGTCTGTGTGTATGCCTTTCTCTTAACATTGTATGAAATCTAGATAAGTTTATGCAAATATATATTACGCACAAAATCTCAAAGGTAATAATCAAGTACCATAAGTTTACTTTTTAAATTTATCTCTACTAATGTAGATAAACATAACACCGAGGATCAAAAGATCTTAAATAAGTTTGTAATGTGGGCTTAGGTAAAGGTATGATGTTTTGGATAAGGTAACTCAAATTACCCTTAAGCACATTAACTCTAGGACTTGTGTAGAGCTATTCTTTCACACACCAAGTAACATGCAAATAAAATCAAATTTCTTTTCCCTCCATCAATACATAGCCAAATACTTATTCTTTTTTTTTTCTTTTTTTGTTGTTGTTATTGAGTTGTACACCCCAAAACTTATTTTCTTTCATGAACAATTGTGTAACTCGCTCTTTTATTTATTTATTTATTTTTTACTGTATCATTCCATCCATCCTCCCAATAGTATAGCGTAGCTCAAAATGATTCAATAAGAATAATCAATATGCTCAAATAATCAAGGTTGAATGATATTATTTTAGGTTAAGCTAATATGTGTGTGGTTAAAAAAAAACACTTTACAAGGCTCAAATAGGTGTACTAGGGATAGAATGTATTAACGGTTAGCATGAAAGGCTCAAATGGTCTAAAGACTATCTAAATAATTTCCTTGGTGAAATGCTATCTAGGATTTCACCTCGATAGATTTCCAAGAAAATTCTTGCACTTGTTAATTTCCTTGTGCTCAATATAGATTTTCACAACTAAAATAGAACTAACACAAGAATTATCCATAAGACTACACCAATATCCACATTTTTCAATAAGTTATGCACTAATTCAAGGTTCTTATCATTAGAACTAGGTAGTCACCAAGGATAGCACAAAATACCTCTACTTATTCAAATACATTCTCACACAACAAGGAAATAAATGCACAATAACAAACAAAATAACAAAAGTACAATCCAACAAGCTTCACTCTATCCCCCAAACTTAGCATGTAAAATATAAGGAAATTAGAGAACAAAGAATGAGTTTAGGGATACTCCTCTTGTTGACACATAGGCACGAAGCTTGATCTCTTTTAAATGGCACCAGCTTATTTGATCGCACAAAACACAAACATGGAAAAAATAATACATGAACATGAAAATGTTAACACTTGGGTTGCCTCCCAAGAAGTGCTTGAAATATCGTCTTCGGCTTGACTCAAGTGAAAGCTCATTAAAGAGTAGTTATTGCCCATAAAGTGTGGCATAAATCACCATGAATGGGTCTTTGATGCAATGCTTATGATGCATGACCAAGTATAGACAATATTACCTATAATTCCACAATGGCTTGATTTCTAATGATCGGTTCAAAGGAAAAATTTTAGCTTCAGTTCAAGCTTGTAGAGAGTGTAATGTTGATATGATGGCTCTAATGGAAAACAAGAGTCCATTGGTATATGCTTGTATAGACCAATGATACGGCCAAATCATTGGTCTCTTAGACTTACTCAACCACCAATATGTCTTCTGCCTCTTCTTCTTCAAGTTCTCTTGAAGACTCTACGAAATAAAAATATTCCAAATCAAATTTTGCCGTGTCCTCCATCATTTGATAGGCTTCATCTTCGGGTCTCTCTTCATAAATTGGGAAGCCATATCTATCTTCCACTCAACTCTTACTAGTAGGATTCAAACCCTTCATAAACACTTAGAGTTGGTACCACTTGGGTAAATTTAGGTCGAGTTCTCTACTAAGTCTTATCTTGAATCTTTCTCAAGCCATGTGTAAAGGAACCAAGCTATGTTTGGAAAATCTTGTGAGGTTTTGGTGAAATCTTACTTTAGTAAGCATCATGAACCTCACAAACAAAACAAGACAAAAAGTAGTCGAAAAAGAAAAATTTTGAAGTAATATTAGAATTGAATGGTGTTAATATTAACAAATAAATATTGTTTCAATCCCTGGCAACAGCACCAAAAACTTGTTGGTTAGAATATGCAACTATAAAATCACACACTCCTGTGCATGTGCACATGGTCACAAGTGATACAAATTTAGGAGTTAAGAGTGTCGAACCCACAGGGATTGATTACTATGTCAAAGCTAAGTACTAAAATTATCTCAATTTGAACTTTATCCAAACAACCAAAATATAGATTTTGAGGAAATAAAATAAAAGAAACTAAATTATCATGCAAATGAATAAAAGCAACCAATAAAAAAAATTTGTAACTTTACTAATTCCCTAATTATCCTTTAAATATACAATTTTCTAATTTCCCTCTTAAATTAACTAATATACTAGAGTTGTCAATTAAGAATTCAAATGTAATCACAAACTGAGAATATTTAGATAAATAAATATGTTACTCCTAATATAGATTGACTAGATTTATTAAGTTAAGTAATTCTCTCCGAATGATTGCACAAGTTATATAGGTATATTTCTATCATATACAAAATTATCGAAAATTAGGTAATCTTATGTTTTTTTACCTAAGTCCAAATTTCTAATCCCTTTTCCAAGTTTATAGAAATTTCACTCAACTATCTATTTAGTGATCAATTAAATAGAAGTAATAAATATAAGGTAAAAACAAATAACACAATGTTGGATTTGATTAATCATAGAGGAGAGAAATAAATAGACACAAGATACTAGGTTGGTGCACATAGTAAAACTAGATAAAAAATAATTTAGTTCAATATATAAATTGAGAATAATAACATTTTACAACAATGAATTCAATAAATATAAAATATCGAAGAGAAAAGAGTTTTAGAATTCTCCCTCTTTGAAGAGCTTGAAGATGTTCATGGAGGTTGTCAATCTCTTCCTCCAAGCTTAGTTCTTGCTCTCTTGAATCCTCCCTCAAAGATTTGCTCTAAAAAATATCACTCTCTCAATATGAAAAATATGAAGAAAACTCACTTGAAAAAGAAGAGAAAAAGTTAACAGCAAACTATAGTGTTGATGTTGTGGAGGAAATCAAGAAATAGAGTTGATTGCAACATATCTTCTTCTTCTTCTTCCTCTCCTTTCATGGCTGCTACTTTTTTTTCTCTATCCCAACATACCTCTTTTAACCGTTGCGATACCATTTTTCTACTGGTTTAGCGCCTTGGCTTCTCGAGTGTGCCATTTCTTCGTTTGAGCTCCGATTTGACTCATTTTTGTTGTGTTACGACTATATCGAATTCAAATTTGATTCTAGTCGTTTGAAAAACCCATTTAAAAGGTACAAATGCACATTAATTCACATCAAAAACCCTTATTTTATTCTCTTACATACATAAACACATAAAACATCAAAACAACAAGAAAAAAACTTTAAATAACTTAATACAAATAAGAACATAGCAAAACTTAAGGTATAATAGAACTAGATAACTCTAATTTTATGCACTTACCACAGCTCCAAACTTATTATTTTGCTAGTCCTCAAGCAAAAGAAAAAGAAAAACACCTCCAAACACACAAGAGGTATTATGCCAAGACTGATGATTTCTAATTGTTTTCTTTATAGTCACATAATAACATAACTTAAAGAAAAATGCAAATATTGATTAGGTATTAAGAATAGCTCAAGAACACATCCTATTTCAAATTGGATTTTCTGTGTGTCTGTGTGTATGCCTTTCTCTTAACATTGTGTGAAATTAGGATAAGTTTATACAAATATATATTAAGCACAAAATCTCAAAAATAACAATCAAATTCCATAAATTTGCTTTTCAAAACTATCTCCACTAATGTAGATAAACATAACACCAAGGATCAAAAGGTCTTTATTAAGGTTGTAATGTTGGCTTAGATAAAGGTATGATGTTTTGGAAAAGATAAATTAATTCACCCTTAAGCACATTCACTCTAGGACTTATGTAGAGCTATTCTTTCACATACCAAGTAATATACAAATAAAATAAAAATTTCTTTTTCCTCCATAAACACATAACCAAATACTTATTCTTTTTTTTTCTTTTTTGTTATCGTTATTGAGTTGCAAACCCCAGAATTTATTTTTTTTCATGAACAAGTGTGTAACTCTCTTTCTGATTTTTTGTTTGTTTTTTTTTTAACAGTATCACTCCACCCATCCTCCCAATAGCATGGTATAGCTCAAAATAAATCAATAAGAATAATCAATATGCTCAAGTGGCAAAGGTTGAATGATATTATTTTAGGTTTAAAGATTGAAAAAGAAAAGGCTTTATAAGGCTCAAATGAGTGTACTAGGGATAGAATATATCAATGGTTAGCATGAAAGACTCCAATGGTCTAAAGACTGCCAAAATATTTTTCTTGGGGAAATGCTATCTAGAATTTCGCCTCAATAGATTATCAAGCAAATTCTAGCACTTATGAGATAACAAAATGTCATATTAACATTTACGCACAAATAAAAGAACAAAGCATTGTGCTCAATATAGATTTGCACAACCAAAATAGAACTAACACAAGAATTATTCATAAGACTAAGCCAATATCCACATTTTTTAACAAGTTATGCACTAATTTACCCGAGGTTCTTGTCATTGGAACTAGGTAGTCACTAAAGAAAGCACAAAATACCTCTACTTACTCAAATATATAATCACACAACAAGGAAAATAAATACACAATAACAAACAAACTAACAAAAGTACAATCCAATATGCTTTACTCCCTCCCCCAAACTTAGCATATAAAACATAAGAAAATTAAAGAACAAAGAATGAGTTTAGAGATACTCCTCTCATTGGCATATAGCCACGAAGCATGATCTCCTTGAAATGGTACCAACTCCTTGGATCGCACAAAACACAAATATGGAAAAAATAATGCACGAACGTAAAATGTTAGCACTTGGGTTGCCTCCCAAGAAGTGCTTGAGTTATCATCTTCAGCTTGACTCAATTGAAAGCTCATCAAGGAGCGGTTGTCGCCCATAAAGTGTGGCATACATCACCATGAATGGGTATTTGATGCAATGGTCATCAAGCATGACCGATTATAGACAATAATTGCCTATAATTCCACAATGACTTGATTTCAAATGATTGGCTTCAAAGGAAATATTTTACCTTTAGTTCAAGTTTGTAGAGAGTGTAGTGTTCAGATAGTGGCTCTAATGGCAAACAAGAGTGCATTGGTGGTATGCTTGTATAGGCCAATGATGTGGCCAAATCATTTGTCTCTTGGACTTCCTCATCCACCAATATGTCTTATGCCTCTTCTTCTTCAAGTTCTCTTGAAGACCCTACAAAATAAAATTATTCCTAATCAATCTTTGTCATATTCTCTATCATTTGATAGGCTTCATCTTCGTATCTCTCTTTACAAATTGGGAAGCCATATCTATCTTCCACCCAATTCCTACTAGTCGGATTCATACCTTTCACAAACACTTGGAGTTGGTACCACTTGGGTAAGTCGTGATTGGGTTCTCTACTAAGCCTTATCTTGAATTTTTCCCAGGACATGTGTAAAGGTTCCAAGCCATGTTGGGAAAATATTGTGAGGCTTGGTGAAATCTAACCTTAGTAAGCATTGTAAACCTCACAAAGAAAAAAAAAACAAAAAAAAAAGTCAAAAAAAGAAAAGTTTGAAGTAAAATTAGAATTGATTGGTATTAATATGAACAAAGAAATAGTATTTTGATCCTCGATAATAGTGCCAAAAACTTGTTGGTTAGAATGTACAACTATAAAATCACACACTCCTGTGCTAGTGCATATGGTCACAAGTAATATAGATTTAGGAATTAAGAGTGTTGAACACATGGGGATTGATTACTAAGTCTAAGTCTAAGCTAAGTACTAAAATTATCTCAATTTGAACTTTATCCAAATAACCAAAATATAGATTTTGAAGAAATAAAAAAAAAAAAAAGAAACTAAATTATCATACAAATGAATAAAAGCAAGCAATAAGAAGAATGTCTTGGTTTACTAATTCCCATATCATCCTTTAAACACATAATTTTCTACTTTCTTTCTTAAATTAACTAATCCATTAGAGTTGTCAACCGAAAATTCGAATGTATTCACAAACTCCTTTCCAAGACATAAGTTAGAACATTTAGACAAGCTAATATGTTTCTCCTAACATAAATTGACTAGATTTATTAATTTTAGTAATTCTCTCCAAATGGTTGCACAAGTTACATAGATATATTCCTATCTTATACAAAATTACCAAAAACTAGGTAATCTTATGTTGTTTTACCTAAGTCAAAAAATTTCTAATCCCATTCCGAAGTTAATAGAAATTTCACTCAACAATCTATTTAGTGATCAATTAAATAGAAGCAATAAGTATAAGGTAAAAATAAATAACTCAACTATAGATTTGATTAATTATAGAGGACATAAATAAACAAATACAAGATACTAAGTTGGTTCACATGGCAAAACTAGATAGAAAAGAATTTAGTTCATAACAAAAATTGAGAACAATAATATTTTACAACAATGAATTCAATAAATATAAAATATCAAAGAGAAAAGAGTTTTAGAATTCCTCCTCTTTGAATAGCTTGAAGGTATTCATATAAGTTGTCAATCTCCTCTTCTAAATTTAGTTCTTGCTCTTTTGAATCCTCCCTTAAAAGTTTGTTCACAAAAATATCACTCTCTAAATATGAAAAATACTCAGAAAAACTCACAAAAAAAAGAAG
The DNA here is from genome assembly GCA_002914805.1 of Parasponia andersonii. Taxonomy (NCBI): domain Eukaryota; kingdom Viridiplantae; phylum Streptophyta; class Magnoliopsida; order Rosales; family Cannabaceae; genus Trema; species Trema andersonii. The sequence goes on from JXTB01000082.1 coordinate 834,131, forward strand.
AGAAAAAGCTAACAATAAACTATGGTGTTAATATTATGGAGGAAATCAAGAAATGGAGTTAGTTGGAGCATATCTTCATCTTCTTCTTTCTCTTCTTCCTCTCTTTCCATGACTGCCACTCTCGCTTTCTCCCTATCCAAATATACCTCTTTCAACCTCAAAGATAGAGTTTTAAAGAAGTACCTCATATAAACCTATGGTAGGCTGAATCTAGACCCTCAGATCATTAAAAAGTTTATTTTACTCGTTAATTTTTGACTCAGGACACAAGAGGTGGCACCGCGGCGCCATTTTTGACGCTGTAGTGCCAAAACGACTTCAGAGTTGGCACTGTAGTGCAACTTTTTTGCTAGTTTTGCACCTCTGCTTCTCGAGTGTACTATTTCTTCGTTTGAGCTCCGATTTTTCTCATTTTTGTTGCATTACGAACTTATCAGATTCAACTTTGATCTTAATGGTTTGAAAGACAAATTTGGGAGGTATAAATTCACCTTAATTCACATAAAAAATCATTATTTTATTCTCTTATATACACAAACACACAAAACATCAAAACAACAAGAATAATACTTTAAACAACTTAAGACAAATAAGAATATAGCAAAACTCAAGATATAATAGCACTAGATAACTCTAATTTTATGGACTTAATAAAAAACTACTTGTAAAAGAATAATTCTTCCATCTAACCATAATTGAGGCCTTAGATATATGATCTAAAATTATCAAGATATAATAGAAATATGTAAAGTATATTGAAATCCTGACTTATTCATATTATTTAAATATAATCCTAGACGACCTGAAATTACACGTGCTCTAAATAACATTCTCAGCCAAAAATCTGAAGATAGACTAGATATTATTACAATAATTTTTAGAATAAAACTAAATCAAATTGTATCTACCATTGAAACTGAAAATATCTTTGGTATAACTATTGTAGGTTAGACCTTATTATCTTATACAATAAAACTAAGTACACAAGAAAAGCAGTGATCTTTATCTCCAATTTAAACTAGTGTGTTTCTTTTGTTTTTTGTGTTTATTTTGCCATGTAGATCTATAAATTGTTGAATTCCAAAACATGGTTTACCTCATTGTCACTTCTTATTTTGGTTACCCCCTAACGAAAAAATATTTGAATCATCACAAATAAGTAAATTTATTTCAACTGAAGTACTTGATCTTAAAAAAAAAAAAACTCGACAAGACTACAGTATTGTAGCAGAGTTTATGATGCACATGCCATGTGGCACTACCAAAATAAATGCCTCATGCATGAAAAACTCTGTTTGTTCTAAAACATTTCCCAATCAACTTAAAGATGAAACAATCATTGAAGAAAATGGACTCATAAATTACAAATGCAGAAATACAATATTTTATATACAAAAAGTTACTAAATTAGATAATAGATTTGTGCTTAAGATTTTTTGTCTACATAAATATCAAAATATACTCACAATCCATGTTAATATAATATTTATTTAAATATTTAACAAAGAGTTCAGATAAAATAAGAGCAGTAATAGAAGATAATATATGTATAGAATAATCTTGAGAAACTATTTATGAAGAAATAGATTAAATAAAAAAATTATATTAATTAATAGTATATAACATCGTATGAAGCTAAATGGAGATTATATAAATATTCTATACATCATAGGAATCTAACACTGTAACAATTAACAATTCATTTGCCATATATGCAAAATATAATAGTTCATTCAAACCAACATCTTAATAATATAATTAGACAATCAGGAATTACAAAAATAACTTTGAAAGAATAAATGGAAATAAATAAATCTAATATAGAAGTAAGAAAATTATCATATATAGAATTTCTCACTAAATGGGTTTGGAATAATAAAAATAAAATTTGGACTTGTAGAAAATCAGGATATTCAATTGAACGAACATTTTATGTCCACTCAAGTTCTGGAGAATTATGTTGTCTAAAATTATTATTAAATTATTAAAAAGACACAACAAGTTTTGAATCTATACGAATAGTAGATGATATAATATACTCAACAAATCAAGCAGCATGCAATGTATTGAGTTTATTATGCGATGCTAAAGAATGGAATGAATAAATGTTAGAAGCTCTATTTTGGTCAAAACCACACTAATTACAATAATTATTGACCATAATCTTACTAATTTTTAATGTAAATAATCCAACAACATTACTTGAAAATCATTAAACTTTATTCAATAATCTGAATTTCCAAATTTCAAAAAATGAATTATATAATTATGTGTTATATGAATTAGAAAAATAATTAAATTTAAATTCATTAACTCTAACAAATTTTAATCTAGCACTACCAGTAGGAACATTAATTGACAATTTAAATAATAAACTTTTGCGAGAAGAATTAGATTATTATATTAATAAACTAAAAGAGGACAACACTATCTTAGAGAAAAACTTGAATAATGAACAAAATATATCTATGAAGAAATTATAGAATCATTGAACAATAAAAAAGAAAATTTATTCTTTATCTAAGGACACGGAAGCACAAGAAAAATTTATTTATAAAATATAATTATCATCAAAATAAGATCAAACAACATAATTATTTTAGCTGCCATATCATCTAGAATAGCTTCAATCAATAAATTTTCTACCTGTCATATCAAAAAAGGAACTCAAGTAGCAAAATTAATTGAAAAAATAATACTTATATTACGGGATGAAATTTCGATGAATAACAAGTACTGTTTCAAAGATTTAGACAAGACACTACAAGATCTAAAAATTAATTTTGACCAACCTTTAGTAGAATGGCAATTATATTAGGTGACGATTTCAGACAAATTTTACCTGATATACCTACTAAAAAAAAGAAGACATAATAAATGCAAGTATATATAATTCTTAATTGTAGACGTACTTTAAATAATTATTGTCAACAAAAAATATGAGACTAAAAAATCCTAATACTATAGAAAAAATTAGAACTTTGAAAATGGATGTTAAGTATTAAAAACGGTATTGCAAAAGGAATAAAAAATCCTGAAAATAAAGATGCAACATGGATAAAAATACTAAAAAAATAAATAATACAATATGAATAAAACTTAATTGAAAAAATCTTGAATTTGTTGTATGATAATTTCAGAAAAAATATTAATAATATTAATTATATAAGATAGAGAGCGATAATAACTCCAAAAAATAAAATAGCTAATGATCTAAATAAATATATACTGTCCTTAGTACCTAATAAATCAAAAACTTATTATAGTTATGACACAATAATAGTCTCAACAGAAAATATTAATGAACTGAACCTATTATATCCTCAAGAATTCTGACATACTTTAAATTTTAACAGTGTACGACTGCATGAATTGAATCTTAAGGTAGGAACCCCAATAATATTATTAAGAAATTTAAATCAATCAATGGGATTATGTAATGGCACAAGATTTATGATTACACAATTAACAAATAGAATCATAGAAGGTCAAATTATAAATTTAAATAATGAAAATAAAGAAAATACACATTCCAATAATAAAAATGATTGTAAACAAATCCAGATGACTATTTATTTTAAAAAGACGACAATTTCCTGTAAAAACTTATTATACAATGACAATAAGTAAAAGTCAAGGACAATCACTAAATAAAGTATGTATTTATTTAGAAAATAAAATCTTTATACATAGTCAATTATATGTAGCCCTGTCATGAGGAACAACTTGAAAAGGACTATATATATTAATAAGAAAATTCATCAATAAATATGAAGACTATATATATTAATAAATGAATCCCTCAATAAATATCTAACTCATTAAAAATATAGTTGACAAAGAAATTTTACATAACATTACGTAAGTATAAAAATTACACTATCAGTTAAACATCATTGAAATGTTATTTTAACATGAATTATACAGGCATATCATGACCTTTTATATATTAACTTTTCAAATATTCATAATTTAATTTTTATCTTATTAATTTTTTTTGTTTTGTAGTTAAAAAAAAAAAAAGGAATGACAACACCAATATGATATCTCAAATCAAATAAATTTTATGGAGCGATAAAAGCTTGTATTTGTCGACTTTGGCACAATAATGACAATACAACCGGAGAATTGATAAGTTTTGACTGTGCCTTCGTTGATCATGAGGTAAAAAGATACTATTAAATTACCTTATCTCATACTCCATTATAACTTAGTATAATTAATACATATATATTATTGTCTTTAAACTCATAAAATATCTTTTCACAAATAAATATTTGTTTTTTTTTAAATTTAGTATGAAGCAATTCATGGAATGATGAGAGGTCGAGATGTAAATTATATATCGTAAAAAATAACTGAAGAAGAAGTATATCAAATTAGGAATTTCAATATAGCACTGAACAAACCAAAATACAGAATCGTTTCTCACAAAATCATTTCTCACGCTACAATGCTACAATTTGCCAAAATAACATCCTTTACTCCAATAACAATCTTAGCAATAAATATTCAAATGCATAAATTTTATTTTGTAGATTTTAACAAATTAACTTCAAGGACAGATGTTAACGATATATTATTAGGTATCATTAATTATAACATTATCTCTTATTTAACATATACCAGTATTTATTTAAATTTACTTATATCAATTTCTTCCTCTTCACACCAGATATTATAGGAATGTTGACCGAAATACAGGACTTAGAAGAAACAGATGTCAAAGGCAAAACAACACTGAGACAATACAAAATAAAAGATAATTAATTCATTTATTACGAAAATTCATATATCAAAGGAAAAAAAACTTTATTATTTATTCTAATCAAACACTAACGTTATTTCATTTAATTATAGGACTGAAATCTCACAAATTACTTTGTGGAGAGAAACAACAAAAAACTTTAATATAGATATTGTAAAAATTATAGAACAACCAATTATAACTATTTTTACAACTATGACAATAAAATAATATTCAAGTAATTAATAACTATGTTTACTTACTATATATAAAAACACTTTTATACTTTAATTAGATAACAACTAACATAAATTTTTATAGGGGTGATTAGAAGAATGAACCTTTTATAAAGTCACTTCAAGCAAATAGACCCATGTTGATAATTTTTTAGAATCTATATCCATTAACTTAAAATTTTGTTGTGAAGACAACTATGCCCTTAGAGTCCACCAAGATAATATCAGGTTTCATTTGTTTTTTTTCACCATCTTCTTCTTCTTTGTGTATTTGTTTTTTTTTTGCCTTTTTTTTTCTACGTCATCCCATGAGACATTAACTCAGATAACAATTTGGTTCATTCTTCTTCTAGTAACGGTGAAGCACGTAATTAACATCTTCATTGTACTTTCTTTTTCAAACTTTCTTCCATTTACAATATTTTAGGTTCGAATCAAGTTAAAAAAACATTCATAAATTTTTTTTTTAAGATTTTGTATGATTGGTAGATTCAATGGTACTTTTGAATAAGAATTAAAACTATAGTGAAAACTCAAAAGTTTGTGGGTAATTTTTGAGGTTAGAAAGATCTAAACTATAATTGGAATTACAGAATATGAAGATCTAGGTTGAAAAAGATGCCAGATCCGGCTAGACAAGGATATCGAGTTGCTAGACACCCTGTCAAGCGCTTGACAGGCCGTACTTTCTAGACAACACTTTATACCAATATCGTGCAATATCACAAGCAATGTCGACCTAGTCCCTCAACAATACTTCGACTGCGCTATCAAGTAGTATCTCAACAATATTGAATTGGACATTAGACACACCCTTGACCATGCTAGAAATCTCAATCTGGCATCTAGACAAACCTGTTTGGCATACTAAACTCCATTGTCGAGCCATTTTTATAATACACAATTTTGTTTCGATAGTTTTGTCCAGCTAATAGACACGCATGCTTAGCCATTAAAAATAAATGTAAATATTTTTTTTAGAGACTTATAAAAGACACCTAGATCTAGCTAGAAAAATATATCAAGTATGCTAGACATCCCTATCTAACGTTCTAGATACCCCTGCTTGGCATACTAGATTTCATTGTTGAGCCATTTTCTATAATGCCCAATGTTTACTCGACAGTGTTGTCTAGATAATAGACACACATGTCTATCCATTAAATACACGTGTAAGTTTTTTTAGAGTTGCAAAATATCTTTTTATATAAATTAGTTAAGAATAATATTTTTTTTGTTGCTTTTATATATATTTACTTATTTTTTTGTATTTGCTTATGACATATTATCAACATTCATAATCATATTATATGATGGTGTGTGAGAAAAAAATGAAATTCTTAGAATCAGAATGAAAAGAGATAATGATCAAAATGCATTATAGCTAGGAAGATGATGACGACAATAAGGACCATGATGATGATAATGGTGGCTATGGTAGTGATGGTGACGACGGTGATATTTTTATTTGTGTGATGTAATACTTTTGTATTACTATATAATGTGTTGTGTATAATGTCATATTTTATAATACTATATCATCTGTTAAAATGTCATTTTCATTGAATTGATTAATATCTACAAAACAAATGCTCATAGACAGTGGTGTTGAGTCGCTAGACAATATGTCTAGCAGACTTAACAGTCCTATTGAGTTCTTAGACACAATGTCTAGATGGTATCCAAAATATTAAAATACTACTATACAGTGGTGTCTAGTATTTAGGTAATCATATTAAGTAGCTCGGCAACCATGTTGTGTAGCTAGACAACTATATCGAGCCATTGCTCTAAATGTGAAAAAAACTATTAGATACTATTGTTAAGTAGCTATACAATCATTACATATAGCTAGATAACCCAATCGAGCTATTGTTCTAAATGCACTTTCAAATGTTAAAATACTACTAGACAGTAGTGTCAAGTTGTTAAATGTCTTGTCTAGTGACTGGGACAATCTTTTTGAGTTCTTAGATACAGTGTCTAGATGGTCTTCCAAATGTTAAAATGATACTAGACTATGGTGTCAAGTCACTAGACTCTATGTCTAGGTTGCTTGACAATTGTGTCGACTCACTATACAGAGTGTCTAGCCATTCTCTCCAATATTAAAAAGCTAATAGATATAGTGTCTATCTTGCTCGAAAATTGTATAATTTCTAAGAATAATCAGAATAAATAATTTTTTTTATCACCATAATGAGTTTTACATTATATTAATGATATTAGAGAATCATATTAATATATGTAAGTTATCATCATAATCAATTATTCACCATAATAAGTGACTTTCTTATTAGAAAGAATAAGAAAGTAATCATGATGTGATTAAGTTTCTAGTAAAATGAATAATGAAGTGACTAAATTTCTAGTAATATGGATAACATATTTTCAATATTTTAATATGGATTACATATTTTCAATATTTTAAACTTTAAGATAGTGACTAACAAAATGACTAAGTTTCTAGTAATACGAATAATAAAGTGACTGTGTTTCTTATAATATGGATGACATATTTTCAATATTTTCATATAGAGTACATAGTTTCAACATGTTAAAAAGTTAAAACAGTGACTAAAAATATAACTAAGTTTCTCGTAATACGAATAATGAAGTGGCTAAGTTTCTAGTAATATAGATGATATATTTTCAATATTTTGATATGGATTATATATTTTTAATATTTTAAAAAATTAAGATAGTTACTAACAAAATGCCTAACTTTCTAGTAATATGAATAATGAAGTGACTATATTTCTAGTAATATAGATGACATATTTTCAATATTTTGAAAGGTTAAGATGGTGACGAACAAAATGACTAAGTTTCTGGCAGTTTGAATAATAAAGTGACTACATTTCTACTAATATGGATAACATATTTTTCAAAATGGATGACATATTTTTAATATGTAAGTAGTTTAAATCTCATTAAGTTAGTGATTATACTTGGAAGGCTAGATAATTATGTCGAACAATCAGATACCATGTCTAGTTATTTTGTACAACATTATTTCCTCACTCGACAAATATGTCTAGCAGCTAGACATATTGTTTATAACACTAGATGACCATGTCAAGCAACCAGACACTATGTCTAGCTAGTTTGTAGATCATTATTTACTCACTCTACAAATATGTCTAGCATCTACACATATTGTCTGAAATGCTAGACTACTCTATCGAGCAACCAAATATCATATCTAGTCATTTTGTAGATCATTATTTACTTAGTCGACAAACATGTTTAGTGGCTAGACACATTGTCTGGAACGTTAGACAACTATGCCAAGTAACTGGATACTACGTCTAGCCAATTTGTAGATCAGTGTTTATCACTTGATAATAGTATCAAGCAGCTAGACAATTTGTCTTGGATATTAAATACTCTGTCTTGGATATTTGACCACCATATCTATCATTATATTTCAACAAAATGTCCTCAAAACCAATTAAAGCCACTAAAATTTAATAATTGACCAATATGAACAAAAAGCCAAATTTTCTAGCTCCTAACAAAAAAGGCTAGTTAATATTCACTCTAACAAAATGGCAATATTAGAAAATAATGTCTTACGGATGCCAACCTTTGCTATAGATTTTGCAAGGCTTCTTCTTCTAAAATAAGCCAATGTTATCATCATTAACTTCACGTAAGTCAATAACATTCATATGGAATTCAATATATCTAGTCATTCGATCCTTCTATTAAGCCTCTAGACAAGATGTCAACTATGGTCACAATAGTGTCGAGTGCCTATATCAGCAATAGATCAAATATTGCTAAACACATGTCTAGCATAGTTAAGAAGGTGTCAATCGCTTAGGTTGATAATAGTTGAGGCATAGCCAAGTATAATTGAAAATGTACGACTTGTCAAGCACTCGATGGGGTGTCTAGCAGCTCGACACCTAGGTCTAGCAAAATTTGGGCATCGTTTTCGATTCGGGTCTGCATCTTTTACAATTCTGGCTATAGTTCAGAGCTATTCAAACTAAAAAATGGCCACAAGGTACATATTTTTCACTATAATTTTAAATTATACTATAAAAATAATGTTTAATCTATCAATGAAACAAGAGTTTTAGCAAAAATTAAATATTGATTTGAAATTTGAACATTACAATGGGAGGAAAGTATAATGAGGAGGATGACCATATTCTTCAGGATAAATATATGAAGAAATTCGCGAATTTGGGTATTTTCATTTTTTTGGCCAAGATAAGAAAAAGAAAAAGAAAAAACATGAAGAAGATGATGCAGAGGATGAAAAAAAAATATATAATTATTTTTTTCTTTTAAATTTAGTTTTTTATTTATTAGAAATGAGGGGCATATAAGTCATTCCACACTATTCTTTCTTAAAACGGGTGTATTTGTAACATTTAATAATGATTAGAAATAAAATCATGACATCACAAAACTTTCTAGAAAATGAGTTAACATATACATGAATATATTTAAATTTTTTAACTTAAATTAAAAATGTTTACCCTCTAAAATCATAGAACAAACTCGATAAAATTTATTTTTCAGCTTTCTTAGGTGGCAACTAAAATGTATAAAAAGATTTCTATAAAATCATAGGGGTAAGATATAAATGTAAAAATTTCTAGAAATTAAATAGATATATAGAAAGACTTCTCATAAAAATTTCAGATCTTAACAAAATTTTTAACTCCAAATATCATAAATTGAATTTGAACCTAAGTGTAGTAAAATATACTAATGTTGAAATACTAAGAGTTCTAAAAAAGATCTTTTTCTTGAATCTTGAAGAAAACTTTAGAGAACTTCTTGTAATCTTTATAAACTACCACAATTATAAGAGAAAGAGAGGTAGAGAGAAATATAAGAGGAAAGTAGATTGTAATTACAAAATAGCACACTATTTATAGACTTATTGTGAATATAAAATATACTTAAAATATATATATAAATTAAAATTAATAATAATTGCACCACTTACTTAACTTTATTATTATTTTTTATTTATTATCTTTTGATTATGAAATTAATTAATTTCTACTATGCTCTTCCACAAATAAAACAAGTATAATATTTAATAATAATATGTTGATATATAATATGTAGATAACATCATCTTTGTATTTAGTATCCGTCAAATCAATATAATGAATGCACTTTTCAAATAGTTAATATATTAAACCATACTATCTTTATACTTTTTAAAATTTATTTTGTTTTCTTATATTATTAATTAATTTCTTTTACTATAATAGCTAGTGGGATGTAAACTAATAATATGTTTTGCTGACTCCACCTTTAATAAAGTAATAATATACAAATGATAAACATAGTCCTAATATAATTTATTACCAACTTAGAAAAGGTTGTCAGTTATTCTTTTCTTTTCCCTCTTTTCTTTTCTCCTTTTTTTAAGTAACTTTATTAAATCAAATATATATATAATACATATAATACTTAATCTTTAATTTGGGTTAAAATTATTGGAAATTTTAATTTGGGTTTCCTTGTGTCAAGATAAGTGATTATTGGGCTAAAGTATTTAGAGTCCCAATACAAACAAGCCATATTAACAACTTCAATTTGGATTCTCTTATTGGGCAAAATTTAGTAGTAGTTATGTTAATTAAGTCCATACCATATTAATAATGGTAGTAGTTATATATTGTATATTATGTATCTAATCAAACTTAAATACATAAATACATACTAACTATTCTATTATCATATATTTAAAAAAGAAAATTAATATTACTTATTAATTTAACATATTAAGAGATTAATATTAAAATTAATCAAACACTCAATAGATTAAAGAATAATTATATGCACGAATTTGGAAATACGTATTTTTTTTTCTTTTTATTAGGCACATGTAATTAAACTTGGCTTTCATGTGTGTATTCCATTGCAACCATCTCTACAAAATTCGTTAGTACATAACTATTTAAATTATGTAATTAAATAATTTAAATAAATATAGTAAAATTTTAGGCTAAGTAACAAAGTTGGTATTACAATTTCCTACCCCTTTAAAGTAATTTGTCATTGAAATTAAAACTTACCAAATAGATTCGGATATTTAACTTCAATCTCATTTTCACATTCTCAAGTAGCCTCTTCCATTACATGATTTCTCCAAAGGACCTTGACCAACTTAATCTTCTTATTTCAAAGTTCTTTCTCCAAAGGAACTTCTTCATATGTAAGGTCTTTTTGTAGTTAGAAAGATTCATAGTTTAAGACATGTGATAGATCAGCTAAATATAAAAAGTATATAAAATGAAAATATTTATGAACAAGATGTTTCAAAAAAAAAAAAGAGAGATACATAGTTACAGTTCTAAAAGTATACTATTCATGTGACATGACATTCATTGCATGCATAAGATTTACTTACTGGATACAAGCTTATTCTATTCATTTAAATTTTCCAGATGAGTAATAATTCCTACAGGAGGTTGGTTGGCGGTGGCGAAATCCCAAATAGCAATAAAATAGTATGACAAAAGAGAAAAGCAATGGATCTACAATGTTACATCGCATTGAATGAGGAGGTTGAGAAACTGCTTGAGATTAGATTCATCAAGGAATCTTTGTACCCAAAATTGGATTTTAGGCAATAGATCTAGAATATTATGTCACATTGAAGGAAGAGGTCGACAAGAAGCTCGAGATCGGATTCATCAAGGAATCTTTTTACCCAAACTGGCATGTAAATCTAGTTTTGATGAAGAAATCCAATGAAAAGTGGAGAACATGCATTGATTTTAATGATCTTAACAAAACGTGCCCGAAGGATAGCTTTCCACTTCCTAGGATCGACTAACTTATAGATGCAACGTTTGGGCATGAATTGCTAAGTGACATGTATTCTTGATACAACTAAATCCCCATGTACGAGCTAGATGAAGAGCATATCTCATTCATCAATGATCGAGGATTGTATTGTTATTAGAAGATTCCCTTCAAACTCATCAACGCAAGAGCAAATTATCAACATCTTGTCAATATGATATTTATGAAATAGATTGGCAAGACAATGGATGTGTACACTGAAGGTCACATCAAGCATCTTGAGAAGATGTTCAAAATTCTTCGAAAGTATCAGATGAAGCTGAACCCCTAAAAGTGTGCATTCGGGTAAAATTTGGGAAGTTTCCTGCATTCATGGTCAATCAGCGAGATATCAAAGCTTTCTAACTCTCTACGAGCTCGACTATATCCGTCCCTAAGAAAGAGAAGTCGAACTCTAGATGCTAACGAGGATTAGATTATACATTAGCACAGTAGCTGCAGCGGTCTAAAAAATAATAATTATATTAGTAAAAGAAGGAATGTCTCGTATGTGAATAAAGGAGATAATACTTACATTAGCCAGCATTTGCATTATGACACTGAATACGATCTTGGCCAACCTTCGCTTCATCCGCTCCCAGCCTTCTTCAGAAGTAAAGTGGTAAATAAAAGCTGCACTCAGACCTGCATCTTCTGGCAGTTGATAGAGAAGTGTAAGAAGCTTTTCGTCCTTATTAGCCTTATTAGGAGTCTCGGAGGAGGAGGAAACTGAGTTTTTATTTGAAGGCTCCTATTGGCTCACTATTGCTGTTGATGTTGGAGGTGGAGGTGAGCTCGATGGGACATCATCAAAAGCGACCTTCTATTTCTTGGAGGCGTTGACCTTCTTTTTTCCCTTTGAGGAGGCCAAGGGAGTGTTTTTCAAAGTCCTCAACTGAGATTGAAAACCTAACATTGATGGAGGAGCTCGTAGTCCGCTGACAGTCCTTGTCATATCTGTAGTAAAAGATATTATTAATGCGAGAATATAATGCGACAAATAAAGGGAAATAGTAGAGATTTAACCTTTCATTTGCAGCTGAGAAACTGATGGAGATGAAGCTATTGGAGATAGTGATTCTAGAACAGTAGTTGAGGTAGGTACTTTTCATTTTTTGATTTAGAAGATGAGGCAACTGCTCCTTCCTATTTGTTCGAGCTCGAGGGTTTAGTTGGACAGTTAGCAGAATATGAAAGAGCGGCGCCCTTAGGAAACAACCCACTTATGACTAAATTCCATGTCATCCCAAGTTTATTCCAATTGAACCTTTCAATCGAAAAGTAGTTCACTTTGTATACCAAAGCGAGTTTCACTTCGCTGAGTCCAGGGCACTCCTTGTTTGCTATAGATTAAAAAAATGTGATCAGATAAAGAAGAATGTATAATACATTAAGGAGTGAGTTATAACTAAAGTTACCTACTAAGATTTTGGAAGAATTCGTTATCCGTATAATCAAAGTGGAAAAATAGATTTTTCTATTTTTCCATATTATTACAAACCCCGTGAATTGTTTTGGTTGCCTAATTCCTATTTTTCCATATTATTACAAACCCCGTGAATTGTTTTGATTACCTAATTCGACTACTTGCTCACGTAGAAGAAGCTGAAGTCAGAGGGGTTCGACTTCACTTAGTAGAACCAAGTGAACTTTTCTGGTGTGGGATTTCCTAGACTTAATTTATGGTATAATATATATAGACCTACCATATATCTATAAGTATTAGGGGTTTATTAGAAAGGGCTACACCGTAGTAGTCGACTATTAACTTGATATATGGGTGGAGAGGAAGATCAATGCTACAACTGCATCTGAAAATGAGATAGTTCCGTGAGGAAGTGTGTGTGGTCGATTAAATTCTGTAGATAGATGAAGAGGTATGTCGAACTTGTAGTCGCATATAATCTTCTCGAACTTGTTTAACACCTTGAGGATTATATATATTTTGTCAATGCTAGAAAAAAAAAAAAGACAACGACTGAGTTATATACATTAGGTCGCATGTATACTTTTCTGATCTAATTGCGACCCCCTCCGAATGAATAAAGTGCGACTATTAGAAAAGGAAATTAGATCAAACTTTTTCGAATAGATAACCTGTGAGGAAAAGAAAACAAACTTCTGAGCAGAGATCAAGTAATCTATCTTTTAATTGTTACCCAAAATTGTATTTTCTAATTATATACTTTCCCGTTTTCACAATTGAGAAATATTGAACTACCTTCACTTATATAAAGGAGACTCAGTCTCATTATTGAGGGGCACACAATTATCTCACAATCACTTCACTACACACTCTTTAATTCTCTCTTTGCTCTCATATTGAGACTTAGAGAAACTCTTATAACTCTCTAGAAAATAGCGAAGAACAGTAGACGTACACTCATCTTTTTTGGGGCTGACTACTATAAAATTCTTGTCTCCTTATTTGTTTTACCTTATCAATCATTTTTATACACAAGCCACATCTTGCAATTTCTTAAATTCATTGTTGACAAAACCTTCGTCAACAATTGCATTTTTAGGATTTACTGTCTATATTGTAGAGATCGATTTTAATGTTTTTGTAAGTATGGTGAACTCCTCTAATAATATAGATATTGATTTTAATATTTTTGTAGATATAGTAAACTCCTCTAATGATATGTCTAGTAATACTGTTAGTTATATAAACTCTTTATTAAGAAATAACAGTTATAGCTCCGGTCGCTTTATCTTTCATCTCAGAAATGAAGTGACTTGTATACCTGTTAGGATTAGTTTTTTCTATGTTAATGGTTTGTTATGCAATTTAGAACTTTCCAATTATATTGCTCATGTTATAGCAATTTGTTTTATTTTAATAAAAATTTTTACACCT